>VZSC01017078.1:420382-541920 GCA_013398225.1 Steatornis caripensis
TTTAGCTTGCTAATTCTGCTGACAAAGGGAAAGATACACCAGGAGTGGTAAAGGAAATCTCACTTTTAAAAGCCAGTTATATTTTCTTACCATAGAGGCTACCTCGCTGGTTAAACTATGCAGTAATTGTCTTCTGAGCTTAGAGTCAGTGGGCCAGATTCAGATTTGAGTTGTATCACCAAAAACAAGCACGCCAAGGCACCCATCCATAAATACGCTTGCTTTTAAATCAAGGTGCTCACCTGGTTGAGAAAGCTTTCCTAAACCAAATCCTAACCCAGAATTACCATGTTAATGTCAGTGGAACCGACAGATGACAGAGTTCAGAATCTGAACTCCATCACAAGGGTTTTCTCTTTCTGCCAGCAGCGGAAAACCACCAAGCAGTTTTAGCACAATCCTCTTGACTTACTTACATTCTCTGCTCAGCAGAAGCCCAGGAGCTTTGCTGGGTAGGTTGAAGGTGCAGTGACATAGATGTACGTCTGAAGTGAGGATGTGCCATGCTGCTGTGAACTAGATCTGTCTTAAAGCATTGCTGACCAGAGCAGGATATTAAATTCAGACCAGGACTTACAGAAAATTGAGATCAAAGAGAGACAAAAAATTCCTTGACTCTGCTGAGTTCTTTTTGTTCAAATATTGCTGGGCTGTGGCCTGTAAAGTATGAGTGTTTGCAAAGGATGAGGATGCTTTGTTGCAAGAGAAGCACAAGGAGGGGGGAAAGGTGAACTGCTGAGAGGAGATAACTGGGCTTTTGTCTCCCAATTTTCTCTAGTGTAATTTCCCTTCATTTTTGTTATGTTTGATGTAAATATTCAGGTTCTGTCTAGGCTAAAAGACAGTGATGGCTGGTAGAGTTAAACAGCTGCTGTTTCAGTTGGGAGGGTGCAAGGGATTTTCAGGAGGGCTTCAAACTCCTAAGGCTATGTCAGTTTCCTGGAGAAACCAATCCAGCATATTAACACATTACTGTGTTAATGCCAGTTCCTTGGGATTCTGTCTCTACCTGTAACATGGAAGAAAATAAGTGGACACAAGATGAACTATTCCTGCAGAGTGGATGGATATAGACAGACTCTCCATATGCCAGTTGAAAGAAAATAACAGTAGCAGAATTTCTACCTCTATCTTTTAAAAAAGAGGTAAGGGCATCCCTCAACCTGTCATGCAACAGAAAACAAAAATACTGTTTTCAAGTTCTCTCTCCCTGGTTACTGTGGTCTTTAGTAGATGTTCCAGCTTCCCTTTTATCCAGGTGAAAATAGTGATACTCCCTTCTGCCAACACAGGACACAGAGGAGCCCGAGTTTCTTCACAACCTCAAACTATATCGAGTCTGCGGATGCCTAGCAGGTAACTTCAATACCTAATAAAATAAAGTAATAGCTATAGCTCTTAAACAACATTCAGAGCTTCCAGTACTAGGGCCTGAGACTGCCCAGGATTTACGGAAAGTTGCAGGAATTGGAAAGCCTGCTACAGTGACACATCAAATCCTGGGGCCCTTTTGTGGGAAATTATCTTTGTCAGATATGGGCAGGGCCTGAGAGTATTTTTTGTTTTTCCAGCTGAATACTTTTTTCCCATGTTCATACTGTTTTGATGCTCCCTTTTCACACAGGCTTGCCACCCTGCCTATTACCATGGCTTACATAAGTTATGGCAGCAGGTGGTGGTCCCAATAGAGACCACGACTCGGTTGTGGCAAGGGCTGAACAAAGACCTGCATACTACTACCCTGTTATCATGAGCTATGGCAAGCCATTCCCTCTCCCAGCCATGTTTTTTCTTTCATTCTTGATCTTTCTTGGTTAATGACAACTGGAAAGTCTTGAGTGCTTCCTCAAGTTTCTGTATTAACTCCTCCTATGAAAAATGTGGTCTAAGACACCTCTTTTCAGAACACACAAAAGAAGGGATAGAGGGAAAGAATTAGGGATGCAGGGGCAGCTGAGTGATGCGAACTGATGTTGGTATTACAGAATGGTCACATCGGCACATGGCCGTTGGGTAACTGGAACTGCAGTTTGTGCTGCTCCTGGGACAAGAACCCACGGTAAAGTTAAAGCTTTTTCTGTGCATATAGAGTTTGAATTAGGGGAAATGCTCAAAATATATAAACAGGAACTAGTCTTGCAGAGAAGATAAGCTTTGGAGTAGGGGGATTGTCTCTTCCAATGTGTATTTAGTGTCTGCTGCAGTGGGGACTAATCTCATTTGAACCTCTAGATGCTGAGCCTCTCTTTATGTGTATACTGCGGTAATACACATAACTACTTCCTTCCATTGACTGCCTTTTTGTTGCATTGTTTTGTGTAATTGACTCCCTTTTTCATCCAGAGGCCAAAGAGTGATTATTGGAGATTGCCAGCTCCAGACCTGAATTGTTTCATTCAGGAAGTTAATTAAAATCAACCCACCTCTTTAGAAAACCCTTTCGAATATAGTGTGGATGCTCCTTTCATCTCACCATTACTTCTTTTTTTTTTTTTTAATCAGTGCTCCTTAAATCATGGAAATAACTTGGCAAAGGAGCTGAATTACAAGAAAAATCAGTTAGGAACGTAGGTAAAGGCACATAATAGGTCTTTAGAGGAGAGGAATGAATTTAATTGAGTGAAAGCTCAGAAAACCCAAAAGTAAACTAAGGGTCATCAGCATGCTTCTTTCACTTATCCCTCAGTTGCACTTCATAGATCCAGGCTTCCTTTTGCTCTGCTGTTATCACACTTTCCTTTTGCTGTGATTTATTAACTGTGGAACTGTCAAATTATGAAACTGAGGTTCTAGAAATACTTATTAATGTTTGAGAAATTCATTTCACACTTGAATACTTTTTCTAACACTTACTAATGTCCCTCATTTTGGTCATGTGGGTCTACAGGGCAAGAAAACAAGGTACCTTATTATATATTTAGTATGTGGAGATGAAGGATGAAAAAAATGTATTTTAAAACCCCATCAAATATTGCAGTGACTTTATGCCTTTGCTCCTTGTGCTGCTGGATGTGGTGACTGTGTGTGTATATGTGCATAAGCAGAGCAATGTCTATACGTTCAGTGACACCATTCCAGCTTCCTTTCAGTCACTATTAAGAAAGCACTTCTAATCCCCTCTGAGAAGCTTGAACATAAAATTCCTTTCATGCCAGTTTTGTCTTCCTCAATTTGGCAAACACTGACCTTCCCCCTGTGATTCCAATAGAACTTGTAATTCAAAAGGCATTTCTGTTTATTATTACCCTGTTAGTGTACAAGAATCATCAGGGATGCCAGTACTGCTAAGGCAACGAGATTGCTTTCTGAGCTCTCTGTTGCAGTTTTGTACTGCAGAACAAAAATACAGTAGGCCATAGATAAATGATGATTATTTTATTCACTATTTAATCAGAATAACGAACCTAAAAAAATTACATAATAATTACTTGCCTCAAGATCCTTGAGAGTAAGTTTGCCACATTTATTTCCCACACAGTTTTCTGATGGAAATTAATTTAAAAAGTAGAAGCAAAGGCCATCAAAAATGTCAAAATTTATTAATTTGTTCTTACAGGACTAGAACATTTCTACTCCTTATTTCAAAATGATACTCCATTTTGAATTATGTTATGTTACAATAGGATCAAATTTAACAGTTCTAAACTGGTATACTCCTACTTAAAAGGAGGTTTACCTTCAAAACATAATTTTGCACAGAATACTGAGCTCTGTGTTTCCATCAGCATTAACGAGTCAGGTTTAGTATTTAACTTAATCTGCTCAAAAAAGTCCTATTACCCCGAATACTTAGAGAGACATCATCTGATAGGAAATGGCTGCAATACCTCTAGCTTTCCTAAAATACTGACAGTTTCAACCGTTTCTTAAGAAATACTTACTTACTGGGGACTGCAGTTCTAAACAGGTGCTTCTGCTGTAAAATATGATCACCTTCTTTAGCTTAAATGGATGACTCCTTACAAATAAAGGAGTGGTATTGCTGGCTTAACACTGAAGGTCACCCAAAGAAAAGAGTGACCACCAGACATTCAAGGTGTCTCTGCATAGTGCTTTTCTCCTTCTGCTACCTTATTGTTACCATCTATGATTTCTTAAGGAGCATAACTTTTTTTTCTTCTGGCAAGTATTTCATGCCAGCATTGGGAACATTGTTTTTTCAAAGAACAATTTCTGCTTTGAAACACTACCAACCATTTACAGTTTTTCAGATTTAATAAGCTACTCCTGATGAAAACTGAGTGGAGCAAAAGTACTGTTCTACAATGCATAGATGTCCACTGCATGCTCAAAATATCAGACTTAATGATAAGGGCGAAAAAGAAACCTCTTTGCATCCTTCCAGATCTGACAATACCATTTACATGACAATGAAAAGAAGGAAGTGGTGGATTGGCAGCAGTAAAATGGAAGACATTATTTATTTTTCTTACCTACTATGAGAGGTCTGAATTCTGGTCTTGTTTAATCCTGCACAGAAGCCAATGATGGGATGGACTGGAGTGTTTGATCTTCCTCCTCTTCTGTTTAAGCTGGGGACAAAACTAAAAGTTAATATAACAGTGAATCCTTGCTGAGACCTGATCCTGATTACAGCTGTGCTCCATGTATCTGCATGCCACTCAATGCAGATGTTTTCAAATCTGTCAATTTGTGTATATGTAAGTGCTTAATTTTGGTATGTACGAAAACGCTCATGTGTGAATGTAAACTCCCCCTAAATTCTGTGCACACAAATTCAGCAGACCATTCAGATCAGCATATGCCCATTTGAAAGTTTGTCTTTGAAGATCTGTCCCATTGCTTTTTCTTTGCTACTGGTCTTCAATGTTTGTGCCTGTAGACTTGAAAACTTGTGCCATGTGAAAGTGCCCTAGTTACATTAGCAAACTACTGCTTCTTCCTTCAAACCATACACATTGGTTAGTACTCACTTTTCAAATTGCTCTGGATTTGGTAAATGCAACTTACTTTTTGCGTGGAACAAATTTTGAAAGATTATCTCCATGCACATTTTAAAACTTCACAGCCAAGTTATACAAATTATTTGTTTTAATGTTACTTAGCATCCACAAATCTAAAAACATTTCATAGATATCATTCACTGATCATTTCATTAGTAATGATTTAGCTTGTTAATACTTCCATTTTACAGAAGCAGAAACTGAGATGCAGGTGTCTGAAAGCAGGGCTATCATTTTTAGAAGGGTTCAGCATGCATGATTGGCTTTTGATTTCTAGAAGAACTCACCTTGCTGAGAGCTCAGCTCTTCTAAAAAAATATGTTTACAAGGGTCAGAAAGAAACTATTAAAATGCCCGACACCTATTAATCTACTCCTCTTTTAGGTATGTAGCTGTGAACTGAGCTCTTTTGAAATAAAATCTCTCCTACTTGTGAGATCATGTATTAGAAAATCAGTCCTGGTGTGCCCCTAAAGTTGGCCCTGCATTACATTTCCTCACACAAATAGTAATAAAATACTTGGTTTTTCCCAAAAAATATTTTATTTTAGGGAAATGCAACAGGAAAGAACAGAAGTAAAATTCCCATTTGAGAAAGCACAGCATGTGCAACTTTACTGTAACAGGCAGCAGAAGGTCTAAGAACAAAAAAAAGAACTACTGAGATCTGCACACAGAGAGATTCTCATAAATTAGCTGAGAAAACCAAAGGTAGAGCACTGCATGCTATGGAAGGCTAGTATCATAAAATATTTTTTTAAAAGTCCTTTAACAATATGAAAATTCTACTCAGAAACAACTATTGTAATACAATCTTTCCCTCTCCTTGCTTGAAAATCAATTGTACAGCATTTTTTTAATTAAAAATTTTCAAAACTCTAAAAAAATTGAATCAATTCCCACCCTGGAAAAATGAACAAAAGTGCTTAATCCATTGGTGCTTGTGCACAAAGTGCATTTGTTGTGCTGCTGAATGTAACATGATCTGAACCAAGGAAGAATGAACACTTTGCGGCCCCTGATGGATTTCAGATTTATTAGACATTGGAATGTTTTTTTTCCCTCCTTGTCTATAAGAACATGGTGTGTAAGATGATAAAGGGCAGGAATAAAGGGAGCAGGCATTGTAGCCCTTAAAATTAAAAGAACTGTTTTCTAGATTTTGGAAGTGTCAATGTATGAAAAAACAGCCCACATCTACGTGTTGCATTATTCAGTACGCTTTCCTCTTGGAAAGAAAAACATTTTGCAACCACTGACAAACCTATGAACATGTGACTAATACTACTTTTATTTTCCTGTATGGAGAAAAACATCATCACAAAGCATAAATGGAATATTTATGCTGTAAGATAATACACACATACCTGTAAATTATGAGTGCAAGATGTAATAATTCATCTTTAGTTTCATTACTCATGCACTATGGAGCTTTCAAGATTAGGGATAGATTTGTTATGCCACTACATTCCAGTATATGTTTTCCCTTCCTTAACCCTCTCTCTCTTCTCTGGCACACACATTCTATACAGTAGGAGCAATTTTCTTTGCACTGACACATACAGACTGTATAAGCTACACAGAACTGGCACCATTTTCAAAGGACATACTCATGATCCATTTTATGATGTTAACCAGTCTGAAAAAAATTAGCTCAGGGTATAGGGATATAATTTCAAATAATTTTTGGAGGGAAGTTTCCTATTAAGAGACAATCTCCAAGGTGTAACTTTAATAAAAAGTTGCTTTATTCTAATGTTACAAGATTGTTCTCTTGAGCCGCCAGGGTGGGAACCACAGTGGTATGTTTGTAGTAGTGGTGGGTTTGTTCCAGTATCTGTATGTTCCTTTGTGAAAAGGAAGACCAAAAGTCTGGAATGAATTGCTTCAATAATTAGAATTCCTATGAAAATGTAAACAACAAAACTATTCACTGAAAGCAAACTAATGTTTAATATGTAAGCAGAGGAATAAACAAGCTCTGTTCTTCTATTTTTGACTCTATGTATTCTAAGAGTCTGGAAGCGATGCATGTCTGACAGAGATGACACGACCAAGGAGACAATTTGGGCTAGTGTTCCAAGCACTGGGACTCCAGACTCCTGAAATTTCTGCTAGGGTCTGCTACTGAGTTATTGTGTAATCTTGGGTGAGTCATTTTAATTCTTTAAGCGCTGATTTCACCAGTCTGTAAAATAGGTGTAATCCTCCCCCATTTACCTCAGACAGCAAAAATATCTATAAAACATCTTAGATGACATGTTATGTTCAGGCAAATTTTTCTTCAGTAAGAAATTCTCTGTATGAGCTACATTTGTCCATAGAGCTTTTTGTCCTGCAAACCTCTGCCCCCAGACACACACATACACAGTCATGTCAATTCTGCCTGAAAGATGAGATGAACATGGCTTTAGTGTGAAATCAAAAACATCATTCTGATCCTATAGCTGCAGAAGAGAAATTACATTAACTATTAAACTTGAAGTCTTTTCAAGGAGACTGCATAGGCCCAAATCTTGCTTGTCTTAAGCATGTGAGAAGTCCCAGTAAAAATCAGTAGGATACTTCAAGCCATTAAGGAAAGAGAGATCTGGCCTCTCGTAGAGCATTGAGGTAAAACAGAACACTACTGCAGTTTGCATTGGACAGTTCTCAATTAGAATGTCAAGATTTATAGTGTATTTTATCCGGTTTTCATTCTTTGCTGTTCAGTTTAACTTTTGACCTACGGTTATTGGCAGAAGGGGGCTTGTCCCAGAGGGCCATTAGTCCCTTCCAAAGAGGCCTTCTAAGGAGTACCAAAAAAAGACGGTGGGAAACAGGTCTCTTTGTAACAGGACCCCTCCTCCCTCTCCGAAATGCTCACACAATCAATGTGATAGTCATAATACAAGAAAAAAGGAGATTCTCTGGATTTTTCTGCAATAAGTAGTTAAGGTCTTGCTTTCTTCGTCTTCTGTCCTGCCCTGCCAAGAGGTCAGATGGAAACAAATCCTGTAGAAAGGATCAACACTAATTGCATCCAAAAATCTGCATGGAGTTAGAGCAAAAGAAAATTGAGGTTATAAATCTAGGGAACCTACGCTGAGACCTTAGTAAGAGCCATACTAAGGTGTGGCATCCAGGTGCTCTCCAGAGGGCTGGAGTTCACAAAGCTCTCAGCCAATGTGGGACATATCATCCTTAAAATATAAGACAGAAGAACATGAGTTGCATATACATCCTTGAATTTGAAAAGCCCTGTGTAGGAATGAATAGATTTACCCCAGCTGGATAGCCCTGCCCAATGCATTCGCTTCAAAAAGGGAGATGATAGCAGTGCTGAAGGGGACCCTGCTGGCACGTAACTGGCACAATTTCTCAAGGCAAAACCTTAAGATTGCTAAAAATATCAAACAAGATCAATGATCTGGCTGTAGGACTGTGCTGGTGCAGCAAAATCAGGGCAGCGCTGTAAATGCAGAGAGCCAGAGTTTTCCAGGGGAAGACCTGTATGATCCTGGACGTTAGAGCATTAGGAACGAGATGAAATGTAAGGATGAGATCTCAGGCTGTGCAGTTTGGGATTAATAAGAGCAATGCTCAGTGGTGAGCAAGATGCTCCTCAGATGGAGATGTCCTTACAGCAGCGAGGTTCTCCAAGGGCCTTCCCATTGACATAGGGGAACAAAAATAACCTAGCTGGCTTTAGGATAGAGCCAGCTTCATTTGCAAAAGGGATTATATAATGTAGTTGCCTCTAACAGCAGTGGACTAGTTTGATGAACCAGAAGGCCCCTTCCAGTCCTATTGTTCCTGCTATTCCCAAAGTTAAATTAACACCAACCTTGCCTAGCAACATCATGTTCCCGTGTATGTGGAGATGGAGTTTGCCCTGGAGCTCCCAGGATGAGATGGTTCTGTTTAAATGGGAGCTGAAAAGCCTCACAAGGAAACAAACAACTAGGAGAGGTGCCAGGTTTATAATTTTTTTAAAAAATAAATGGATTTAAATCCTCTTGCTTTTGGGGTTGGAAAGACCTGTAGAGATACAGTATGCTATAGGATACCACCATTACATTCCCCTCAGGCATGGCTCGCAGCAGGCTGCACAGCACTCGGTCTCCTCACAGGGCACTTGCTATCCTCTGCCAACCTGAAGCAATTGGGGCAGAAACACTCAGTCCGGGAAAGTGACTTTTCTCTAGAAAGCAGGGACCGGCCAAGTGTCTCCCACCTCATTCCCCCAAGCCTGGTTTCTCACAGCCTTCCCTGCCTGTCAGGAAGACAGGGCCTCCATACCCCGCAGCCCTCATCCCATACAAATCCCAGCGCCTGGGAGCAATCTCTCCCACCTCTATATATAATAGAGATATAATTTAATAGTGAGTATGCTACATAAGGTGCAATTCAGCTCCTGTCCCCTCTGCATACGGCTGTGGGGAGGCGGGAGGAGGGAGGGGCAGGGCAGCCTGACTGGGCCTGCCCGCCATGTTTGGGTCCTGAGGCGAGGAGTCTGGCAGCCCCACGGTGCATGGCCTGCCCCTGGCAGGGCGCTGGCTATGGGCACCGTAAGGGGCAGCTCTCCCATGCTGGGGAAAGAAAGCAGGGTTAGCAAGTGTTACTGAAATGAGGAAGCCCGGGGTCTGCAGTGGTAGTGGCAGCACCTGCCTCTGGGTCTCTTCATGGGCATGATTTTAGGTGTAAAGCTACTGCCAAGCCTCAAGCGGAATGACAAAGTGGAGCGAAAGCCATTTCCTGTGGCAGTGCGCTGCCTGAAAGCTGACAGAGTCATCTTGGAGCACGCACCCCAGTGCACAGGAAGGTAAGTGAAGTAACAGCAATTTAAAATGTGTGGGGATAGAAATTCCCCACCCCTGACTTCCCACCTCGCTGCAGGCAGCCTGCAGAGCTGAGGAGAGAAACAGGCACTTGGTCTGGCAGGACTTCTCTGGCCTGCTTTCGGCCCGTCTGGGGTTGGGTGGGTTGGATCCATCCCCACAGTGGTCCTGAAGGGAAGGGGTGCGCCTCCCCCTCCTCATTCGCACTCAGCATTCCCTTACCTTAGCTCAGCCCTGGGGAAACCACAGGCCACAGGGTGCCATGCTTAAGCCCTGGGACGTGTGTGACATGGCTGCTGTTGCTGTGTAAGACCATACTGTGGGATTACCCCAAGAGCAGAGCCTGGACAAGGCCGCGCTGCACCTGGTGCTGCACAGGCCAACAGTGGACGCCAGTGCCTCATGTTTGGTCAGCGTCCCTCGTGCTTTTCTGTCACCGTCACTCACGAGAAGGTGGGTCTCCAAGGTGGAAACAGTGTTTTAGCCTGTATGGCTTCTTTTCCTGGAAAACCATGATTAGAGAACCTTTAGAAATTATTAGAGAACCTTTAAAAATGACTGCAGCTGGCATCTCGGTTTCAGAGCAGCGCCTTGCGGGTATTCATCGGCTGGGACAGGTTCAGGTTGTGGGGCAGGAGGCAGGAGCAGGATGGCAATGGATGTGCTTCTCCATCTTCTCTCACCTCTAGAACAGCAGCAGTAGCAACTTGGGAGGGGAGTTGTTGCAAGGATGCAAGTGTCTGCCAGGTGACATGCCCTTGGAAGAGAGCTGGAGGGGAATAAGCTGAGGACACCCTCCTCCTGGGAGGAGCTGCCCCAGCCACCAGAAGGTGCCAGGCCCCAGATTTCTGTGGAGATTCCCAGTGTGGTTTAGTAATGCAACAATTTGCTCACAGGACACAGAGCAGAGCCCACCTACTCATTCCTCTGAACAGCCATCAGATGATAATGACTTTCAATCAATGGCCTAGCTTTGAACAGATGCCTAGAGGTGAAAGGATCTGTATTCCATTACTAGCCCCTTTGACTAGCCAGGGTCCCCTAGGTTAAGTATTTTTAGCAACAGCTTGTTTACATGTCAAGCTTGTCAATGATCTTCTGGGGCACTGCTGCCACAAAGCTGTGTTGGTGGCAGCCAGTGAGCTTTCTCTATGCACGAACTAAAGCCTTCTAAAGGGCTTGTCAGCTATATTCTTCCTACTGCGCCACAAGAGCAAGACTAATTTCAAAGAAATGCTCTTTATTTCTACTTAAAACTGCTAAGGAAAATATCCAGCGCTGTCTTTTTTTCTTGTCATCTGTTCGACAAGTGTCTCATAAAACAAATTGAGAGGTTTAAATCTCCGAGACAAAAATCAATAAGAGGATAAGTAAAGAATAGGAGGAAGTCAGCAGGCTGAGATTTATTTCACTGGAAATGTTTTTTCAATGGATTTACTAATAAATCTAAAGTGGCTGGTGGAGCTGCCTTTGATATGCAGTATCCCCTTTACTTAGATGGAAGCTGCACATGAAAAGGGGCTTTGAATACTGATTTTTACAAGGGTGTAAATCAGTGAAGCCCCGCACGTTAAATATACCACCAGCATCTGCTTCAGGTAGAAGTTAAGAGAAAGGATTTGTTTGTGTGCCAGAGTTTTTCTCTGTAGTTTTGCCATTTTTTGTTTAATATATTGCAGTAGTTGTGATCAGGACCTTGCTGTGCTGGACGCTGAATACTCTGATGTAATAAAATCATATCTGTCCCAAAGAGTTTATGGAGTTTCAAGGGCAGGAAACTCCACTGAAATATTAAATAAGGGCTGACCAGCAGTGAAATCGCAGGGAATGAAGTGTATGATGGTGGAACCGCGCTGTGGTACGTCTTGAAAATCTGCTCCAGTGAGTACTTCCCTTGTGGTGATGGGAAACTGGGAAAAATTTAAATTAAATTAAATGGAGGATTCAAAACAGACTTACAGATAGACAAAATGAAATAAACTCTTGAAACAGTCCAGAGAAGGTCAGCATGGACTGGCTACCAGTTATTTTCAGGTTGATCCCAGAGCTGGCCTATGCACTAGGAAGAAAGGATGTTACCCTGAGTGACAATAATAATAGTTGTTACTGAAATGCATAGACTTTGATGTGGACATGCAGCAAAGGAAAAGACTGCACCCCAGTCCTCCCTGCTGCACGTTCCCAAAGACTGTGATCTTTTACAAAAGCCCAGTAGATGAAGAGGAAACTATAATGAGCTCCTTGTTGAGTAATATCAGTGGTTTGCTCCAATTGGCACACATGACAGATGGCTGTAGGTAGGGAGCTTGTTTCTGTGGTCTGCGTATATGCGTGTGTGCTAGGAGGGGTTCCAGAATGGCATGGTTCACGATTGTATTTCAAATTAAACAAATAGTCTTGGCTGCTTTTACAATGTCAGATGGGAAATCAGCCGGAAACTAGCTG
This sequence comes from Steatornis caripensis, assembly GCA_013398225.1. Taxonomy (NCBI): domain Eukaryota; kingdom Metazoa; phylum Chordata; class Aves; order Caprimulgiformes; family Steatornithidae; genus Steatornis; species Steatornis caripensis. Next base: position 432,612 of record VZSC01017078.1, read on the forward strand.
ATATCTTATTGTTCCTTGTTCTTCAATCGATTCTGCATTTTTCAAAAGATTTCTCTACACCAAATGTGTCAGAACATGGTTAAGCTCCACCGTTCCAGTTCACAAATTTGATGTTAGGAAGAAACGTCAAAAGTGAGAGTAAATCAACAGAAATGGTCATTATCATCCCCTTGTATGGTTTTTCTCAAGTCCACATGAGAAACATTTCACAGCTAACTGTGAAAACTGACACCTCATTACCTACTTTCTTATTTCTTATGACTTATTAAGGATTATTATCATTGTTCGTTATCCTTCTTAATAGCGCATACCCTGGCTATCATATCGTGTTGTTACTGGATAGCAGTAGCAAATTCTTACATTTAGGTCACTTAAACAGTTTGTATTTAAAAATTCCTCTGTCTGTTAGTCTGAAGGGCGCAACCAGTGCTGTGATTTGCACAAGGCTTTGAAAATGGAAAGAGGAAAAAAGTGGAATGAAAACTGTGTGTGATTATATGCTAAATAACTGTGTCATAAAGCCATATGCACAGTGCGGCTGAACTGAAGTTGCATGGCCCACCTAAAGTCTGCAATTTCCTTCATTTTCGAGCACTCTGCTTTGGAATCAAAATAACGTTACATTAACACAGTGTTTGTTAATGCAGTTATTTATATGCACATTATACAAACTCACACACGTGTATACAAATATATTACCGTGGAAAGTCAGACAACTTTCATAGTAGACAATGCTACCACTGTTTTGCATAACACACACACACACACACACACACACTCACACATTTAAATCTTTGTAATTGAAATAGGGATGATGATACATTCTCTGTGTCACAGAGCTATAAGGATATATTGTATGGCTATATATGGTTTCACCATATATTGTTAAATGTCATAAAGTGATGGCCGTAATTTATACAGCCCCTGACTCTATACCACACATTCAAAGAGGTCAGTACAGTTCTGCAAAACAGGGAAGCATGATCTCCATCTCTTTGACGAGGATGCGGAGAATTGACAAAATCCATATTGTGATTCAGCACTACAGCTAAAATTAGAACCCAAGCTTTAAGTATCAGCTTTTGACTAAAACTGTCCAGCAGTCTTTCATGATGAGGACTGAACAGACCCTAATTTGACTTCCAAGTCAAGAGCAGGACCCTTCAGCTTTCAGCGATAGAGCGGTATACATATACATATATGCTTCTCAGATACTCCGTCATATCTGCATTGCATGCTACTCTCCACACCTCACCACATCATCTCCACGTCACAATGCCCTTTCTGGGTTTTCATTCAAAATCTACCATCCATGTCCTGACCCTGTTTGATCTCTTACAAGATCAAAGTCTGAAGAAGTTGAAAGACACACAATGACATGATTTATCCTCAGGGGAGCATGATGACTTCTGAAATTTCTTTCTCCCCTGGATGCCACACACTGTCCCCCTGCCTGTAAGATGGAAATACTGATTTTGTTTCTGATCTAAATGTATGTGAGAGAATAGCAAATGTCATTGCACAGGGACACAGAGCAAGATGTTGCAGAGAAGATGGGGATATTAACTCTTCCGCTCTTTTATATTTCCAGGCTGCAGTGTAATCCTGCAAAATTAAATAATATGGTCAGGATTTCCCCCTTTCTTGTGACCTGACTTTCAATCTAGGACTAAGAATTGCAGCACATTTCTTTTCCCAAAGCAAAACATGATCCTGGATAAAAGTCAGTTTAGTTGAGAGAAAAAAAGTAAAACAAAAATAGATCTTTTCCATAAACAAAGCTGCTTTCCATTTTGCTAACGTAAACCGGCAGATGCATTAAGAGATCATGCCACCCAGGCCCTGGAAAAAGAAGCAGGGGAACATGTTTCTGAGTATTTTTCTGAAGGTGCAAGGATGTCTGAGCCTAAGGCAGACTCAGCAGAAGCACAAGGCTTTATGCCCAGTGCAGCTTTACAGTTGCACCTGAGACTCAAAACTACTACTCAGAATACAGCAACCTCTCCTTCCCAAACTAAATCTTTGTTTATAGTAGGCACCTGTGCACTTTGTGTGTTCAGTCACCCTATCTTCTCACAAAAACATAGGTTTTTGCAGTAGTCTGTATGGCTGTGCAAACAGAATTTCAGGTCTCTCTGGTTGTGGGCATGGATCTGGATGAGTAATGGCAAAAAAAAAACATTTCAGAAATGTAAGCACTCGTCTTTGCAGACTGAGAGGCTACCAGGTACTCTCTATAGGATGGTGTTCAGGCTTTTGCTGTACAAGCTGTGCAGAGAATGCAAACATCCTTACCCCAGGTACCAGAAACAAGGAGATGAGACAAGAGAAGTAAGAGATGAGACAAGAGAAGTAAGAAATGAGTAGTGTCCTAATTATGGACTGGATTTTCTGACAACCAAGCTGAAGTTGAGCAGCTGGGTTGGAGCCTGTTCTGTTAGAGCCCAAACTTCTGTTACTTGACCATTTGAATCATCCCCTTGGTGGGAAATACAGCCCTCTCTACTGCAAGACCCATCAAAATAGTCTTTCTGTAATTGTCTAGAGATGTCTACAGTCTAGATATCTGCAGTCTGTAGGCGTCTGTATTTAAATGTTGCTTTGCAATAAATCGCACCCAGGAGATGCTGCAGTCTTCTGATATGGCTGGTTTGTGATATAGTTCAGTCATGCATTTAATTCACGTGCTGTAGCACACAGCTCTTCCCAAGGTAACATCCTCGCAGACATCCTTTTGTGTTGGTGGGGTTTTTTTAACATCTCTGGTTCTATTACTCAAAACAATCTGCTAATATTAATCTCCCAACTAGATATTGCAGGGCAAATTTTGCCTGCGTGCATGTTACATTTGATTAAAACCAGCGTATATATATGCATATAAAGCTGGTAAGAACAAAGCTCTTCCAGGGCTTGGTATCATATCTGATTCCGATCAATTTATAAGATAATGGATATACCCAGTGCAAAAATGGCTTCTTCCACTTAGGCTAGTATCAGAAAGGAAGATTTGGCATTTAGTTTCAATATTTGGATTCAGCCTAAAGATATGTCCAGTGACTCAAATGCTACTTCTTCAAACTCTTTGTTTGGAAAATGATCTTTAGGATCTCAGCGGAACAGGGTGATTTCTGCTTGTTGTTGCTTCCTCTTGGGCCATAAATGCAGCAAGAAGGGCCTTTTGCAGAAGACTTTGACCCTCTGTACAGCAAGTTGAAGTCTATGTGCAAATGAAAGATATTTTAGCCAATATTCCATATCTATGTTTTTTTGTTTCCCCTCCCCCATCTCAGAAGAGGATCTGGTTCAGGTTGTGCTGGAGGTATATTTGGGACAGTATTTTCTCTGATCTGGTCTTGATAATCTTTAGGCATGCCATCCCTCTATCATTTGTCTTAAAAAATAAGTGCATGGAAAGAACTAGCTTAGATTAATTTATCCTTTCTGAAACTTTTTTCTTCTTTACTCTCCTATTCCCTTTTCCTTCCTCTGTCCCTTTGCAGGTCCCATTAAGAACAAGTCAGTGACTCATAAAGACACATTTTCACTCATTCACTACATCACAGCCCTACATGCTCATCCACTACAGGGTTCCCTGATGCTTGATCTTTGCCACCAGGAGCATCCAATTCTGTGGCCGGCTTTAAGGCCAAAGGGAACTCTACAAACCAGTTTATTCTCTGTTTCCCCCAGGAACAAAACTGTGGCTATGTTACTGCCCTCCAAAGATGTGTGGATCAGCATTAAAGTGCTGACCTGTTCAACACTTCTAGGACCCTTTGAACTGTAGATCTTTGAAGCAAAGGCTGTAACAAACTAGTGTATAATAAGCTGCTGCCCCATGCCAGGAATGGCAGAGGTATTAGGGACTGGTGGAAGCTTTTGAAGGCACAAAATGCTATTAAAAACTGAGAGGGATTACAGAAAAAGAGACAGTGAAAAACAAATCTCTTTTCGAAGCAGTGATACATCTAACTTTGGCAAGTTAGAACTGGGGTCACTAAACCGGATTTGGTGCTTGCAGAATTTTGGGGTGGCTAGCTTATGGTTTTGGCTTACATGATATACTTTTGCTGAAATTGGGGCTTTACCAGGAGAGACACTTAGTTGAGTTCAGAGCTCTCCTTACCTTTCTGCACCGCTAAGTTTTTAGGGAGGGGAGAACCAGTCTACATAGCAATAATTATTATCAATTGTATTGTGCTTTTTATCTTCAAAGTGCTTTACAGACACAAACTAATTATTTCTCTGCAACATCCCTGTGAAGAAGATGGTAAGTATCATTATCTCTGTTTTACCAATGGGGAGACTGAGCCAGAGCATTTAAGCGATTAGCCTGAGGCCACAGGGGCAGTTAGTGTCAGGGCTGGGAATGCAGGAGTGTCTCCGCTCCCAGTCAGCACCAGGCAACATATCTCTTTAGTAGGAACAAAAGGGAACCTTTCTCCAGACTTGGAACCTAAAAGAAGCTCATTTTTTTTTGGCACGGGATTATAAACTCTTTCTTTAAAATGTAATCATAATTGGAAAAAAGACTGTGGAGTAATGGCACTAGAGAGGGTTGAAAGTCAGCATGTCTGCTTTATGGGTAAACGTAGAATTTGGAAATTCGGGAAAATTCCTGGAAAACTTGTGCAGGGGATGAAGAATTCTATTTCAGTGCAAAAAAAGTGACATATTTGAAATTTCCCATGGAAGGGAAAGTAGATTATAATAATTTTTAAATATCAAAATGTTTCATTACAGACATTTCAAAATGAAACTGAACCTGAAAGTCTGTGCTCTGAAGTTCCCAGTTCAGACATGGCTTCAGGGCTTTTAAATTCCTGCATGCCTATCGGCTCTCGGTGAGGTTCTCAGGGCTTCCACAGGTATGTTAGTCGAGTCGTCACCTCCCAACTGAGCACAATATGAGCTGTGGAGTGCCTCTACTCCAGTGAAAAAATCAAACTCATTTAAAACCATGGGTAGCTTGGCATAACTGTTTGACTTTGCACTGGAACAGAAAAGGAGCAGTTATGTGATGAGGTCCAGATGGGAAGCAAAGAACACACAAAAGCAGGAGGTCGCTTGCTGGGCCAAATCTGCAATGGGAATATTGCCGCTAGAGCTGATACTGCCAGCTTTCTAGCTCCCTGACCAGTCAGATGCGGAGAGGCTGTGCCCAGTCAGTACATCCCAGAAACCTGCGCTCCACAGTACCCTATTGGGCAGGCTGTCCATAAGCTCGGCCAGGACTGATCAGGACTCTTTCTGAAAATAACAAGCCAATAATTTTCTTGAACTTCAAGTATTCTGTCATTTTTGCGGCACAAACCATTTTCAGTAGTGAATTCTCATCCAGCTGTTAGGAACACCTCCTCTAGCTCAGTTGTTCTCCATGTGTATCAGACTCCAATCTGCTGATTTCAGAGACCAGCATGGAGTTGTCCTCTTCCTTCTCCTCCATCCCCTTTCCCTGTAGTGCCAGCTCAGCTCAGAGAAGGTTGCGCTGTTAGGTATCAGCTCATAATTAAATGCCAAGAGTTGTGCCCTGCAAACATGCCAACAAACATAGAGCAGTTGCTGACAACCTGTCATACTTTCAAGGAACCTTGATGGATTTTGGCGTGACAGAGGAGGTCCCCCTATTCACCTCTCACAGCCAGATGTTCCTTGGTGCTCTACTGTGAGGTGAAGCAGTGTTGGAAGGCATGGAGCTGGAGCAGGTTGTCAGCAACCCAGTTACAGCTACCTGTCCTCTCCCATTCAAAGTGTAATCTGGAGCAGTGGCCCTGGGTGACAATCCATCACACAGGATACTGCTTACCTCCTCACTTGAAAATGAGTTATGGATTAGAGACACTGGGAAGGAACATAGACAGCTAGTGCTCCCTTTTCCATGAGATTTCTTTTGCCTGGCTATGACCCTTAGAGAACTGAAGGGCAGTCACCAACCTCTAGGCACTGCCTAAGGAGTGGAGCTGGATTTAAACTGAGTTTTCAGGACAGGAAAAAAAGGCATCTTTTTACTCTGAGCTTTGCATTTTTGTTCAGAATCAAGAGCCGACGGAGAACACGACGCTTTTTTGCAAGGCTCATCTCACTGCACCTAAGAGGAGCTAGAACTTCTAAAAAAGTTAGGATACCCAACACTGAGTCAGGCCAACGCTTTTCACATGAGTCTTGTTCCCTTTCAGCCTGAAAAGCTGAGCCAGATCCTCAAATACTCGGAAGCTGCCATGAGGGCTGGATTTTCTAAACAGTTCTGTAGCTCACCAGCTTGGAATTTCTGAAAATCTAGATACTGGTTTTGATGCCTAAATGGGAGCTGAGCTCTTTTGCAAATCTGCTTCTGATCGTGCATGCTGAGCTGCTCTGCAAATTCTGACTATCGTTGCTCTGCATTCTTGTACTTCCTGGTTGTGAGCTGTGCTGGGAGCAAAACTATCAAAGCACCACAAGGAAACCACTCCTGCTATAATCAGGAAGCACAAAAAATCTCAGGAGCCAAACTGTTCAGACTCCTATTACTATTTGAACGATAGTTACTGTTCTGGTACTGCTTTATTCTTGTATGGATCAGAGCTGTGCGATGGCAGGTGCTATAAAAACCTCTAAAATAGAGACAATCCCAGCACTGAATAGTTTATAATCAAAATAGAAGACGAGGCAGAAAGTGTGTGCAACAGATGCACAGATCTGGCATAAGGAAACCATGGGGTAAGTGTTCTAGTAGTGTCTCCAGCATAGTCTGCAGAGCAGAAAAGAGCAGTCAAGGATAAGCTTAGCTGCTTACCTTACCTGACTCCCTAAACCTTTTGAGATTTGCCCACAACAATTAATTATTCCTTTGACTGGCCAAGATGACTCACAGCTGCTCATGCGATCCCAAAGCTCAAGATCTAAGTAAATTTATTGAAATTAGTGGTGGCTCCATTCCAGGAAACTTGCATTTACTTTTGACTCAAAGAAGCTCCGCACCCTTCCCACCTTTTGTTTCTCCCCTCTTCTCTTCCAGCCCTCAGAAAATGCAAAGCTATACAGCTTCCATCTAATAGCGATTAAGACTCAGGAATGGGAGTCATGAGATCTGAGCCCTATTCCTGTCTCCAATACAGGGTGTTTTTCGGTGAGTCACTTCCCCTCTCTCTTCCTCAATATCCTTGCTTGTAAAATGGGGTTAACAATACTGACCCATCTCAACGAGAAGTTGTAAATTCATTAATATCTGTGAGCATTTGAGTAGCTGACATTCTGGAGACTTTTGCTGGCTTTAGTAGCTTTGTGTCTGCCATTAACCACGTACTTGTGTAGTGCAAAGAAGTTCAGGGTGTTAATTAATGGGACTGTTATGGATTGTTAGGGTTTTTACTTCTGAATTTTCTTACATCTCCTTAGTAATTAATATTGCCAGGAGGGCAGACCAGAGGGAAAGCAGATAAATGCAGTTAACAAAGTTCTCATTTGGGAGAGAGTTTACCAACTTCTTACAGAGTGAATTTACTCACTTCAGTGTTTACCATTACAGTGCTGTCTGCGATTTCCTAGGCACCTTTCATTTAAATATCAGCCTTTGGTTTTAGACACATACTTGTGTCATCCCCAGAGCTAGCTGTCATCTCCATTTTGTCGATGCTGACGCAGAGGTGCAAATAGGTGACGTCACTCACCTAGCTCACTCAATGAGTGTTAGCTGTCTGGGGAATCGTCCCTGTGATGACATTCATTAATTTCAAGAAGACCATTCGCTGCGCTCCTTTGATATTTTAGCCTTTTAGGAGAACTAGAAATTATCGATGCCAGACCGCAGTGAGTTGAAAATGGACTTTTCAGATATTCAAATAATACTGTCCTTGAAGTCCTGATCTCAGTTCCTCCTCGGTAGGACACAAACCTACAGTTTTAAGAGTCCCAGTAAAAGCTGACACTGTATCCATCTCTAACTCCCTTAATTAGGTTTTCCCATATTGGGTCAGTGGATTAGACAGCTTTGAAGTTTGCTTTACCTAATTGTACACAAGTCTTTTCAACAGAGAGCCTGCTGTGGGTGGGCTGGGAGGGCTTGAGGATGGTTCAGACAAGTGTCTGCCCAATCGCTCCATCTGTAGGAAGGTGAATGAAAATCCTTTTGGGTTCTCAAAAGATTGAAAACGCTAATTTTTTCCAGGAAGGGCTTGTGCCTATTGCACAGCTGGGCAGGCCTTTCTGTGTACTCCTTTCCTCTGAATGATGCCACCCAGTAGCTATGACTGGCTGATAGCTACAGCAGCTGCACCAACTGTCAGCTTGAGTGTCTCCTCTTGATGGAGAAGTTGATAGACTACAAGGGCAGGAAGGAGAAACCTGCAGAGTCATCGCCTTCTGCAGCAGCTGAAGCCACAACTGCCTGCAAAACACAGTGGAGTGGAGTGGGGGGTTTGACTTCCTGAAGCAACCCTGCCTAAACTGTGGAGAGAAGGAAAAATCACAGGGAGGAAAGGCAGGCAGAGGAACTAGAACATGGTGCTTTTCTTCTGACCGTGCCTCCCTGTGTAGAATTGTGGTCCTGAAACAGTAATAGCTACAACCTGGGGTTTTGAAGCTGCATGCAAGAAGAAATAGGAGGCACCCCTGACATAATACAGTACGTGTGTGGTCCTTGTTGAAAAAGTGTATGAAGCAAAAATAAGAAAGGCAAGAAAACAGAACAGAACTTTTTCTTTGACTAGATCTTGCTGGTTTTACTATCTTAATTCTAGACTTGTCATGTACTAAAATTTCTCATCTGTGTTTCATTTGTAAACTCAGGAATAGAGCCTCAGTACCACTTCGTCAAGCAATAGAAGAGGGCTGTTCAAGGGGCTCCACATGCATGACTGATTTTTTTAGCTAGTGCGCTAAGATACACAGAGCCATGCTGCAGCGATGTGCATTTGGTGCTGCTTCTCTCACCTGATCACACCGTTCTTCCCCTCTAGTGTGACTGGCACTGCTCAGCTTCCGTGCCTGAATTTACCGCTCCCACAAATTGGGCAAGTTTCCAGCCCATTATTAGGTACCATATGTCTATGTTCTTGAGATCAACTGCCCCACTCTTTCCTTATCTTTATCCTTTATCATATGTTATTTGGAAGGCAAACTTCACATGAAGGATCGCATCTATCTTACATTTGTTCATTGCATAACATGTCAGAAACATTAATAATAGGATCACAGCATCACAGTAACATGTGAGTTAATGCTCCTTAAGATCCCATGTCAGCTTACTGAATTACAAGCAAACATATTTGGTACATGAACTTAAGGACTCATGTACTTGCCAAGACTCAGATCACGGGTTCACATTTCTCTTTCTAGCACTGCTTCTCATTCTAGACCTCCCAACAGAAGTGTAGGGTGGCCGTTCTTTCCCTACACCTGGAGCTAGAGGCATTAGCAATTAGAAGAAATGCACAAAAAGAGAAGAGCTAGAACTTGGTTTAGAGGACACACTGATTTTAAACAAGTTTTGAAGTGTGCTTATTTAATGTTTTAAAGTTTGACTTTGGGATGTCAGCATTTTGAGAATGTGAAAGGGGAAGCATTTAGTTAATACTTCATCCACTCATAAATAGAAGGCTCTGCATTCTTAAGGAATCTTGGAGTATTTCTACTGGTATAGTTCTGCTGATTTGAGACAAGAAGGATGTCCTGGCTGGGGGTAGGTTAATCCCCCTGGGGTTGCTAGACTGATGTGCTATTCCTTGTTTTGCTACAGATTTCTTGTGTGACCTTGGGCAAATCACTCTCTCTCTTGGTATCACAGTTTCCCATCTGTAAACTGGTGAGAGCAACAACCGCCCTGCCCCAGAGGGGTGTTTGGAGGATAAATACGTAGACACTTGGAGCTGCTGGAGTACAATAATGACAAGGTTCTGACAAATACTGAAGATAGATAGAAGCTGACAATCAGGCAGACTGCTATCCGCAGCTGATTCATTCTCTCTGGTTAATGCATATTTTTAGCAGGCTGTTATTGACTAGACAGGCACACAGGTCTGTCAGTTAACAATGTTATAATGAACTAAATCTCTGCACCAGTAGCCTTTGCAGGGTGAATTCAGAACTCCCCAACCCTGTGGCACAACACCTGCACTACTAATAAAGGGTGAAGATTTTCCTATAAGTCAAGTGGAGGTACCATGTGCTGTGCAAAGCGAGTGCCCAAGTGCAACTGGCATTTCCACTGTGGGGTTCTCGGGAGCTTTGGTGTGTAGTACGCTGACAATTACGAAGTCTTAGGTGGCCACGGATTTATTACAATGTGTTCATAAAAGATTGTCAGGACACCATTTCAGTACAACTCATGGCCAGCCAGTCCAGTGATTGGTGCTTAGAGCTGCTCTTGCAAGCTGCCTTGCAATACGATCAGGGAACGCTGCTTGATTGTATTTCTTTTACAGAGTGATGAAATGTAAAACTCTGCTCCTGGCATGCTGGCTGGCACAGTAGTCTCAGCAAATATGTGATTCTCGCACTGCAGCTGGACTCTAATGACATGAAAGGTGCTAACGCAATGCAACTGGAACCTTTAATTATCCTAGTGACTAATAGGAAATCTCTCAAAGGGTCCACGAGAAAGAGCCTTATTCTTCACTGAGAGTTCCCTGAACTGTACTTAGAAAAGGGGACAGACAAATGGCAAGTCTAAGAAGAGACCCGAGTCCTACAACTACAGTGTCTGGGAGAGGGTTTCTCTTTGCTTTGACAATTAGCTTGTCAGACATAGCACGTAGTGAGAGGGAGAATAAAGCTGGGCCCATTACTGACTTACACTAGTTGGTACCTAAACTTGTTCTGCATCCTGCAGGCAACTGGATAAACCTGCTGATGAAACAAAAAGATTTGGTTTGACTTTGAATGTGTTTGTTTTCAAGGAAGAGAAAGAGTGACAGACAGACAGCTGTCTCCCACTTGCTAATTTAATGGAGACTGTCAGATCTTAATGTACTTTGAGGATTGTTTCTGTTTGATATAGGGTTTCAGACCCTGTTTCTTAGTCTTTTTTTTACCAAAAATCTTCTTTTCTACACCATCCAAGCTGAAAACCATGCAGGCCACATTGCCTGGATTTTATAGAGCAACGCACAACGCACGCAGGGTTGGGTAGTTCAACACGTTACTCAGTGCTGTTGCTGCCTGGTTTTCAGACTGATGCAGATTCAGCCTTGTGTCACCATCAGCTACATCAATTTTTCTTCACTAATTATGGCAACCAAGGGTAGGAAGGGAACAAGGGCTAATACGACTTATTTGATGTTACCTGGCAGCTCAGAGGTAGGATTAGTCTGCAGACATAAGAGAAAAACTTTGTGTCTTTATTCACCCTTTCTCTCAAGCCGTTGACAAAACTTGGCAATGCTAGATCATACAACATCAGTTATGGGGATTTTAAGGACAGAATAAATCACTTTCCTGAAGAAATGAAAAAATCAATGTCATGATTCAACATGGAATTTAATCCAATGCTTTATGCCCCTAATACTAAAGAAGCTAGGAAGCTGTTGAGCTGCTGAAGTAGCAGTGGTGGTGCTGAGAGCATTAGGGGTCAACATAGAGTCAGAAAACCAGACTAAGTCTTGCCTCTCATGTCACGTTCCTGTGGCATGGCACATATGGTGCCTACAGCAATGCAGCGTGTGTGTGTGTGTGTGTGTGTGCATGTTTGTGTGCGTGTGTGTACTACTGCCATCTACCAGGCAGAATTACTCTGGTTTCACAACTGTGCCATGCAAGGCATGGCCTTGGATTTCTCAGATGAAAGTGCTGGTGTGCTGGCCTTAAGCTAAACCAAACCAAAATGAGAAATTCTCTGCGAATTAGAAATCACTCGTTACCAGCCAGTTCTAATCATGAGTGAGTCCCCCAAAATGCAGAAGAAGCTGTATCAGTGCCTTTGAAGCATGTAAACATATTTGTTGCTGCCACCATGCAAGCCCAGGCAGTCCAAAGTCTATTACTTCTTTCTGTTCCTGCTTTTCTGGTTAAATGCACCTGGGAATATGTAATTGTTTATGTCATAAAACATTCATCATAAACAAACGGGATGGGCAAGCCAGCTGAGCAAATGCTGGGGAAATGAGTTTAAAAACCCTGAGATTGGTATAATTGGTAGTGCACTTCTTGTGAGCAGGATGAAAGATGCATGTTTTATATGAAAGTATAAAGAGGGGACAGGCACGGTGTGTACCTGGAGAAAGAAAGCATTCCATGTGTAACTGTGGCTTGGCAAAAGCGTGGGCACTGTTGTTAGAAACACACAGAACAGATCACTGGCAGAGCAGAGGAGTGATGTGATAAGAAATTTAAAGGCCTATTTTAAATGTCTTACAGTGATCTCTGATTTACATCAGTGCAAACAAGGGCAGAGACGTGGCCTAAGTCAGAGCTGTAGGCATTGTTCAAATGTCTCGGCTGTATTGTTTTTGTTTTGTTTCCTATATAGATAAAAGATAAAGAAAGCATATATTCTTTGTTAAATAATACTCAGTGCTAAGGGACTTTCCAGGTCTTAAAGATGAGGCTCAAGAAGTTAGCTTACATGTGGAATTGCAGCTGATCCAAGAGCACAGAAAATAAACAGTACATGTACCTCCATCCCTTGAACCCTGTGAGCTAGTTTTGTGGTTATTGTTCGCTTTGGTATTGCCTTATCTCTTGCCATGTTTACAGGATCCACCTTGTCTGCTACCCTGAGCCTCCGTGCCAGTCACAAAGCATCTGAAAGCACATAGAGTTGGTTAGAGTGCCATACTTGGAGTGGCAGACATCACCGTGGTGAGGAGTGGTGAGGAGACAGCAAATTTAAATGTCAATTTGTGTAGATGTAAGAATTAAACAGACCTGTATGTTGAGCAGGGAGGCCATTAAACAGAGGGAATATGTATATGGGAGAATCAGTAAGGTATCTTATATTCAATGTTGCTAGGGTTTTTTAAGCCTTAGTCAACTTGCAGCATGATTAGATTTAGACCATTTCTTCTTTGTCGTTCCATTAACAAGCAATAGAGCACGATGAATGTGTATCAAAGAAAATACCTCTCAGATCTAAAGTGCCCAATCATCTCTGTAAAGCTAGACCTTTCCAGAGCTGATAAGGCACTTCAACAACTGCTTTGCTTTCTCTTTTATTTCCTGACTGAATCAGAGACAACTATTATTATGGATGTTTAGTCTTTGCACTGTGGTAGCGTTGCCCACTGGTGGCAGCCTCTTTTAGGCTGTTGGCCAATCTTAGTCTGTTGTGATTCTGTCACACCTATCTTGGTCCCAAATGGATAGATGCACATACCAAGCTGTAAACACATTTCTCAGCAATTAAGTGTCCTGGCTAGGAAACAACCCAGTGGCAATATTACGTGAACTTAAGTTGCCCAGGAGGTAATCCAATTTTCTTCTTTGGTTGCTTGTCATTTTTTAATTGAATGGCGAGAAGCTGGTGTCATTGCTGCATGTTACAGTTGTGTAACAATGAAGAGGCCGCCAAATGGCTAAAAGTCAAGAAGCACACTGAGCCTAATCCTAGGAACTACAAAGCCAGTCTATTCAAATGATATTTGGTAACCCTAAGATAACTCTTAAGAAGTTAAAAGTGAGAAATGTCTGCTAAGACAAGCATATTCCTCTACATTGTAAACAGAAGTGGAAAAATGCAACTTGCAAATATTTGCCTGTGTACCTCTCTCCGTGCTGTTGAGTATGCTTCATTTTGTGTTTCTAACAAAGAACATCCTAAAACTAGCCTGAATCACTGCAGTATTGCTCTTGTACACCACAGTACTTTGATTTCTTTTGGATTGCAACCTCTTGTGTTGTTTGGTAGGATCCTTATACACCTAGCTATTGGACACAAGTGATTAGCTGAAGATCTCCACTTTCCTGGGAATAAAGTCCTTCAAAGGCAGCTTAAGTGCTTAAAACTGTGGCCACAATGCTCTTCCAAGGTTGCAAAACCCAGAGGCAAATAAGCCAAAAAAACTTTAATTTGAAATGAAAATTACGATTTTTCCTCAGTCTCATGGTTTTTGGTGAGCCTGACTCATGATTTTGAATGCTTCAGATTTGCAGTACCCTGTGAGGTAGATACAACCACTGCAGGACAGGTCCAAACAGCCCCTTAAAAAATCATTTATTAGCTCTCCCTTCCTTTGTACTCCCTTTTGTTCACTGCATTTAATTAATTAATTTTACATGTTCTTTCTGCCTGTCATTTAAAAAAAAAAATACTTGTGGATTCCGGGCATCAATAAAAAATTCTTTTATTTTAAAATTGAAAGATGAAAACCAGCATAATGAACTTGCCACTTCCTTAGAGTTCTGGTAACTTGGGTGTGATCTAATGGTACAGAATGATTCACGGGATAAAATTATAGACTTATGCAGGTGTGTACAAGAGCCTGGGTGGGGTGTAAGCAAACAGGGAATTTTATATGGCAATAAACATGGGCATGTGGTATAAAGAAACTGTGCTGCTTAAAAAAATCTTATTTTATTTTATTTTTATTTGATAAGGACAAATTGAACAACTTTCTGGTCAAATATGGACATTGCTTTCCTCTTCTTCTGCCAGAGTCCAACAGAATAGCACTATGTATCTCCAAGCAGGTGGAACCCTTGTCTGGTTCTTAGCACCATGCAAAGGCAATGTGCAGTCATGCCTAGATTCTCCTTATGCCTAAAGTCTGCCTTTATTGGAATTGGACAATATGGCAATATTTAAGCTCAGGTAAACCTTCTTCTGAAGAGAGTGTTTTTGGGGCTTTCTCCTTGCACAGCCTTTAACCCTGAAATCTGTCTCAGAGAGACAGTCAGCCTTTTCAAGTTGTGTTGCAGAAAGGGTAGGCCCCATCTAGGCTGGCTGGCAGACTAAGTGAAAAAGCTCTGCCCCTCCGAGCAGTGAGTTACAATCTCACACCTGATCATAATGCCAGATACAGTGAAGGTCAGAAGGCCAAAGGTTGAGAAATCTGGCTTGCAAAGCAAATAGAAATGTTTCTGTTTGCAGACAGAAATGCTGACTGTACATAGAGCCACAGGAACTTCCAAACCACAAGAATTGCCTCTCACTGCTTCCCTCTTCATCTTCTGTTCCTCCACCACCAACCTTTTCTTTCTTGCTGCTGTTGGCCTGAAATTCTTCTTGCCTGAAGCCCCTGCTGTCTGAGACAGCCTACATATGTCTGCCTGAACACCTCTGCTGATTTCAGAGCTCATCAGAAGGAAATTTTTTTTAAAAGAGAGACTAACTTTGAAGCTTTGAAGGTATAAAGTTATACAGCTCTGCTGAAATCAGGGGAGTTAGGTAAATAAGAATTTTTGAAATGTCAGGGACAGATGTTTTGCTTTTTTTTTTCCTGCATGTATTTTCTCCCTCCCTCTGTGGTTTGTTATCATTCAGCTCTACAAGGCTTTGTTTAACTCTAGGAAAGGCCATGGGAGTTGGAATTAGATCCAATTTTGTTTGCACAGGAGTGTGTGGCTAAGGCTGGGCCTTTGAAAAAGGGTGTATTATACACTCTAGAGGTTTTGGAAGATCATCATAACTATTGCTTGAGGGTCAGACTGTACCAGGCTCACTCTCGCTTTACAATATCTTAGTCCACAGAGAAGCCCTATTTTCCAGAGTAAGTGACACAGTAAGATACTTTTGAAAAAGGATAACCATCACTTGTTCTAAGGCAGCTCTAAGACAAATGTGCTTTATGGGATGTATGGGGCTCTGGCCCGTAGGTGGTCCTTGCATAGAGACCATTATCCTCCTAAATACCAACATTCCCAGATCACGACTAGAACTGTATGTTGGGCCTTGTGAGTTCATGGGCACCTTAGCAAAGAGATAACTGAAAATTGCTCCATTTTATACCAGCCAGGTGTAGTTTTTGGGCTTTGGACAAAGTCATCATAGGCGGTAGGATGTGTTCATCTACAGCAGCTAATCAGCAGTTCCTGATACCTGGACACCTTCTGCTGGGAGGAGAGATGGGCCCAAGTGGTAACATTTGGAAGTATAGATCTCTTGTCATCTTATTGCTACAAGCTCAGCATAAATCCAGTCTATTCAAGTGAGCAGTAAAGCCCACCTCAGACTATCCAGAAAACAAAATCAGAATGCAGTACTTTCTCTGCGTAAGTAACTAGCAATTCCTGAGGAAATGGGTCCCAGATTTCCCTGTGAATTGGGGCCTTAAGTTCTGACATAGGGAGCTATTCATGGAGGAAATTCTAATTGAGTCAGGTTGTGCTTTTTCCACAAATTGTTTACCCTCTGTCTGGGTCTTTACTGGGTTCCTAAAGGGACCTATGTTGCACCCAGGTGCCGTGGCGGTTAGGCAGATTTAGGTGAGCGCTCTTTGCATGCAGAAGTCAAATACTAAGGAACTAAGAAAGCTAAGAAACATGTCTATGGTCCATAAGAGGGACAGATCATATGGTCACCATCTGGGGCTTGGGGATGGCTCTGCGCACTGAAATAGCAGTTGACGTGCCTTGCTGTGTTTTCACAACAGCAACCAAAGATGGTGACATGGAGGAAATTAATGCCAACTGCCCACTCATTTCCTGATTCTTTGTTATACATGCTGCAGTGTTTTTAAAAAGGGAGACTGCAACATAAGGAATCTGGAGTCTCATCTCTGACAGGCATGTATTGAAGTGAGTGGAGTTATCTTGGCGTAATCCAGGTTAAAAGGAAGAAACAGGCCCTGTACTCTATGCTAAAATTCTCTCGTGAAACGTTTCCCAGAAATATCAAAGAATATTAAAGTTCTTTGGGATCAGGGACTGTCTCATACTGTGTGTGAACGGTGTCCAACACAATGGGGCTTGCTCTTGCCAGAGACCTCTAGGAGCTACGGCAATACATGTAATAACATCTAACTACACCTTCAAGACATGGTGTAGGGAAGTACATTGTGTTAACTCAGTTGAGTGCCTGCCTAACCTGTGATTTAGAGGGGCCCCTCCCTCAGCGTTCAAAGGAGGAAATGAAATCTTCCCCAGGGAAGAAGTATTCTGACCTTTCAGTGGCAGAGTCTCTGTGTATCGGCTACAAAGGAGGAGCAGCAACTGGGATGCGTAGGATCAGTTCCCCAGTTTGGCTACCTGGCCTTTGGCAAGTCACTTGATTACTCTGTTTTACAATTGCCCAATTGTCATAATAATTCTTTTCTTTCCCATAGCAAGTTGGGGATGGATGGAAGGGAAGCAAATTTTTCCTACATTTATGATTACAGAGTGCTTGGAGATGATCTGGTGAAAGGGCAAAGGGACAGTAACAGATCACATTCATCTCTGCTAGCTGATCCCTAAAAGCATTTACTTAGGAGACTGAGGCTTGCTCACTGTCTTCAGTGGTAACTCTTTAAGGAAACAGTTGCTTAAAGTAACATTTTCCAAAGCATCCAGGTGAGTCTTCCAAATCCCTTTGAAAATGAATCTCAGACATTACATTTCAAAAACACACCTCAACCCCCACTGCATTTGAAAACGTCTGCATCATTTTTTTCCCATGTGAAGAGCACGAAATTATAGAGCCATCAACTGACCCAAGGAATTTAACACGCATATTAGTAAAATCTAGAAAATGAATATCCCATAACTAGCATTTCACTGAGCAGAGGAGTTTTCCCTTTATTGTAAAGATCATATCGAAACCCTCGGCAGACTTGCGTGATTCACTAGCCATGAAATCTTGGTCTTATCCTTTGATCTTTCTTCAGATACTACTTCATGTAAGAATACAGCAGACTCCCTTGGCTTGCCTCCAGCAGGGAGAGACTAAGAGGGTTTCTGTGCTTCTCTGGGCTAATTAGCCACTTGCAGGACCCCAGAGAGGCATAATCCAACATTTTCCTTCACTACATCCATTCCTGTAAAAGCCTGGATCCCGGTCTTTACTTCAACACTGTGAATTGTGGGGCTGACAGAGATTTCTAATCTCCAAATAAAAATAAACTTATAGCAAGGCCCAGTTCTAGTAAAAGCCATACTATTGAGGCAGGTAATCAGTGTCTGAGGAGGTTTCTAGATATTGGGGTATTAGATGCTGCAGAGATACAAAGGGTTAACTTCTTAATTGCACAGTGACTCCACAGACTGCACACGGATGTCTCAGGCATGGAAAAAGGAAAGACAGAGAAGCTGTCTGTGGGAAAAGCTGCATTCCATACCCTGAACCTCCACAATGCAAAGTTTTCCCTGCCTCCCTCTAAGTTATTTTGCTTTCTTGCTGTATATCTAAGTTCCAAGGAAAAGACCTTGCTAACTCAGCCTAAATCCTTTTCTGTTGAGTCACCCCCTTCAGCTTCCAAATTAAAAGTCTAATAATTGCCTGTATATGAAGATTTAGACAATTGCTGCCTTACAACCTCAGCATGAGCTGTATGTGGAATTTCTCTTGTTACATGTGAAAAGAGAAGCTTAAGTGAGATTGTAGTTAGAGACAGAACTATTGGATGAGCTGCTCTGCCCTCCCCACATGGAACCAGTGCTCCAGACATCCAGGTCCCCCAGTTCAAGATAAACCCTCCTGGAATGCTGCATTCTGAACCAAAGACTTCTCAGGAAAGCTAAGATCTGATGCCAGATCCCAGCTGCAGTCAAGAGCAGGAATGTATCTAACATCAAGCAAAGGGCAACCTGGCCCTCTCTGCTGTGAGCTCTTTGCGTCTCACATCCTCCATCCAGTGGGTGCTTAAACCAATTGCCTTTCTCAGCTCCAAGTACTAGGGCTACCCTGGTGCTATGTTGTAGCCCAACACAAACCTGCTCCCCGTTAGCAGCATCTGCACCCTCCAGTTGCCCTACAGGGTGGTCTAACAGTGCTTCCCCTTCCCACCTCTCTGCCTTTGCTTCCCATGGTCTCAAGCCCTCTGCTGTGATCACCTCCTCCTGCTAATACCTGATTCCCCTTCCTTCTACTCTTATCAGCTAAGATTTATTATTCCCAAGGGACAATGATGCAGAAAATGAACCTCTTCATATAACCCATTGAATGTCTTTCACTGCTACCTTGCATTGGGGCAGACAATACTGTCATGTCCAATACAACGTAGGAGGAAGCGCATGCTTAGGACAGTGAACAAAGAAGAGTTCCAGTTTGAGTTTGTGACTTTCTTTCTGCCTCCATTTCCTGATCACATCAAAATACACGTGACATTTCTCTTCCTGCCCTTGGTGCTATGGAAACAAGTAAAGGAGGCAGTGGTCTGCTAGGATAATGTTAGGGTGCAGCAAGCACCAGCTGCTCCCAAAGAGATGGGGAACTGAAGGGGGATAATGTGGCTGCCAGGTCAGGGCCCTCACCAGACAGAGGCCCTGTCCCACATGCCTCAAGTGAGGCAAGCAGGGCAGGCCTGGGAGTGGTAGCCAGCTTCAACCAAGAGTCCAGATCATCAGATCATTTCACAGTGACTAGGCAGGTCTGACCTCAAGCCAAGAAGTCAATTCGCAGGTCAGGATCAGCAGTCTAGTAAGGCTAACCAGGGTCAGACACAGCCCAGTGATCACCAGACATGTCCATAGCGATGAGGTAGAGCTAGGAAACCAGTCAGTGGGTCAAGATCAAGAAGGTTCATGGTTGGGCACAGGCATGGCTGTCTGTGAGCTGGAGATGGGTATTCCTAACAGCTTTGCTTGTATGGTGAATGAAGGCCCGGGGCTGAGCTTATGTGGGGCTCCTGGGCCCATGAGCAGATGATGGAGGCTTCAGGTGGGACTGATTAGGGTCATTAAGACTTGTTAGTGCTCTTAGGGCCCTTATAGACAGATGTTATTTCTGGCTCTGACCCTGACTTCTAGGTGATCTTGAACAAATCCCCTCCCCTGTGTTTCTCCATCTTACCTGAGTTTCAGTTGGAAGGAAGACCAGTACTGTCTTCTTCTCTGAAGCTTCAAATTAGCAGAAAGGAGCAGTGAAGGTAGCATTATTTTTCAGTATGCTCGTAATTGCAAGATGTGGACCTATTACGAGGATGGGAGTCACAGTAGCTCCTCCACACAAGAATCTCTTATTGTTCATGTGAGTAGATTCTCATATTTTCCTCTAACAAGCTTCTGAGTATTTCCGGCAGAATTCCTGTGAGATTAAACATCATATGAAATGTATTTGTCTCATGCAAGATCTGACTTGCTTTTGAACCATCAGCAATCATCCCAGCAATTGCTGGGATACATCTATAATTTTTTATTGTTATTACTATTTTTCTACTTTCTGTCCTGGATCTTGTAAGATACCGGTCCTATCACTAATCGTGCTAACAAGGTCCTGCTGTTGATTTAGAGGACCTGTTATAATGCCAGCCTCTCAGTTTGCATCTCAAGTATCGGCATGTTTATTGTAGATGTCTGTTAAGAGAAGCTACTTTTTCCATGCTTGTATGGAGAGTGAGAGCAGGAGCCAGAATTGGAGGGGAACACACAGAAATGAGAAAAAGCAAATATCTTTGTTATATTTATACCTTTCTAACAAAAGGACTGATTTTTCCTGAGCTCATTATGGACATATAACATTTAGTTTCATATAGTCTTTCCCAAATGCACACCAAATAGACTCATGAAAGAATAGCTCATTCCTGAGGGCCAGAGCTCTGTTCAGTGTGTTGATAACTTTCCAGAGGTGATGTACGTATTAGTCACCCTTGCTGGTTCATTGCTGATCTGAAAGACAGAGGTTAAATAATTGCAAAAGCGAGGCTGATGTCATCATGGCGCCTGACTGAAGCTGGTACTTGGGAGCTGTTGAGAGAGATGTATTTGCTTTGCTTTTGCCCAGGAAAGGGGTCACATTGAGCAGTGGTTCTCACCCTTTTCTCAGACGTGCAGTCCAGTGCACAATGTCTGTGTGGCTGAGTCACTCCCACCTTCCTGAAGCACTCACTACCGATCACCACGAAGGGGTGAATTGTAGACGTGTCCTCCCTCTGCAGTCCTCTTTTTCTCTGCTTCTCCCTATTCCTTCCAGTCTGAAGGGATCCTGGAGAATTTTAAAAATCAGGTGTGTGGCTGTACATTTACAAGGGCCTCCTTTATACACTGTACCACGTGTGTATGCCCTGGCACACAAGTCGGGATCTGTTTGGTTGTGTATATAAGTAGAGAGATTTCTTGTACAGGCCTGTTTTACTGACCATATCATGTGTATATCATACATAAGCTAGACATATATCATATAACCTTGTATATGTGTATGGGCCTTTTCTACTTACTGTTTAACGTTGAGGATATGACTTGTCTCTGTACAAGATGTAAAAAATAAAGACAAGCCTGGCTTTAAAGAGTTTGTACTTTAAATGTCAAGACAGAGAAAAGACAGGATGCGCTGTGGTGAGGAAGATTTCTGACGCGTTTGTAATTTAAATAGGAAAAAACCTAAACTTGCTTCACAGGAAAAGAGTGTGTGCCTGTTTGTTTTTAAGAGAACTTTAGAAAAGAAAAAGTAACAGTTTTATGACAGTTTGCTGGGGGAGAGGTTTCTCGTAACACCTGCACTGAGGCTCAGGAGAAGGAAATGGGTGTACATGTCTGTGTGGTCTAGAGCATCTGTGCCTATGTTGCTCTGTCCTCTGAGTGAAATTCAGCTCTGGCTTCTGAGTGTGCAACTTGTAGCTGACACCAGGACCGGCTTTGTTGGCACATATGCCAATCCTTTTACTCCATGAGCTCTTCCCTGTGGGTCTGTTGCGTTTGCCTGCCTCTGTGTCTAATCCCTATCTTGCGTTGTGTTTTATGCTTTTAATGAGGAGGGATAGACAGCAAAGCAAAACTTCCATGCTGTGATCATAGAAGAGAAGCTATTTATTTCTGTGTTTCATGTGATGCCATGAAAACAATCAGCAGACTTACAGTAGAGCTCTGCAGTATCCACAGCACCTTAGCTGATGCCAGCTGACGTTATGTAGCACATGCCCCTTGCAGTGTTCTTCTGCATCTTCACAGTGATCGGCAGGCTCTGGAATCAGAAATTAGTGCAAGGGGCACGTTTTATCCTTCTTTGTGTGGTTTTCAGGTCTAAAACTTCTTAAGCTCTGATCAGGACTTGTCAGCATTTTTATTATGCATGTATGTCTTTGTATTTTAAGAAAACGAAGTGCTGGCTGTGGGTATGTGCTAATACTAAAAAGGAAACATAACCATATGAAGCTTTCTAAAGCCTTATGTTAAAATACCAGAAGCGTTGGACTCCAAAGCATTGGATTGAAGAGGTATGTGGCAAAGCCTTGGTCCATCTTGCTGCTCGAGACAGCAACTTCTCATGCATGTAGTTCGAAGTGGTCAAGCCCACAGATGTAAGCAGGAAAGTTCCATGGGTCACACCATCCTAATGAGAGACTGTCACAGCTGGAGAGCCCCTTGTGACATTGTGGGGACATAATGCCACTCGGACAGCTGTTTGAAATTGCTGGAGCCTGTTAAATGGCTGAGTTCCGTTAGTGATGTCTATCTTCTTAGCTCTAAACTTCAGGACACAGTTAAACCCCAGATCCCAGCTGGTCCAAACAGCCTTCACACTGGTGTTTTCTCTCATTTTGCTACAGAGAGAGACTCAGTTTCCCTGGCTTAAATTTATACCACATCTCTAGAGGAAGCGTGAGCGCAACTAGGTCAGTTTCTGTGGCTCTGTGAACTCAGAATTCAGCGCAGCATCCTGAAGTGATGTGTGTATGTAAGGACTCCAGAGCAATCATGCTGTAAATTTAATAGTAATTACAGCAGCAACATCCTTAGCACCTGCATAGGAGTAAAAAAATAATGTAGTGACAAAGCCAGAACACAAGGCAAATCTCTTGATCCTTTGGCCCTGGACATTTCTAGCTGCCTATAGTAAGCATGCTGATTCGGTCTGGCTATGGCAGAGAACACACCGCAGCTGGTGGGAACAGTCTGAATTGCCTATGGGAAGTTTATGGTTACAATCCCTCTTCCAGCTGAGCTGTGATCTGCGCAGGACAGAGCAGTGGTTACAGAGGTGGAACTAAACCATCCTTGCCTGTCTCCAGTTTTAACCTGGCAGTCATACCTGCTTTTTCACTCTCTGCTGATTACTGAAAATAGCCAAAATAGGCTTTGCAGCTAAGATTAGCTAGAATACATTGCTGGCCTGACCACTGCCTCTCTTCTGCATCCCAAGCAGGATGATCACCTGTCTTGGAAATAACTACATGATCAAGGGAATAATGCCCCTTTTGAAGAGGCAGTATAAATAAATGTAATTTTCCTTAGCAAATCCTATATTTTTTTTCTCCTTATGTTCGCATCTACTACCCTTGAATGTACAATTCAGTCCTGTAAACTTCAATTTGTTACTGGAAATAGTACTTATGACCAGTTTGGAGACTTTTTCCAATAAATTTTTAAAGCAATTCATAAGACTCTTTTTGTATGACTAGCTGAAATTAACCTTCATTTGTGCCTTAATTTGAAGTTCAATTTTAACATAATCAATATTTTGTGGTCTTCTGCAATCTGTTCAAGTCTGTTTATCCAAGGAAATTATTTGTTCTACTTCTGCATTTGAGGTAGAAAGGGACGTAATTAATACCACAAACTATAAGAAATTGAATGAACTAGGACTCTGAAGATAGAGAAATACACCATGTCCAAATTCAACACTTGGGAAGTACATGTGCACTCCACTTAAATTTTTAGTGTACAATATATACAGTGTTGCTCAGAAAACTATCTCTGTTCAGCTGCTTTTAAAATTTTAGCTCTTCAACAATGACTGTAAAGCCTTCTTTCCTCCCACTCAGTGAAAGTGATTGTATAAGGTGAAAATAGTCATAGTTGCTGAAATCAGATATGAAAGCAGACATATACTACTGAATAAAACGCATTGGTTTTGTCATGATGTGGTTTTGGATGAGCTACGTTTATAACCAAGTAATTTGCTATTGATGTTTCATTGTAGTTTACTCTCTAAAGAATTCATCATGTCATAAACTTCAGTAGGTACAAGATCAGTTCATTTTAATTTTAAGATTATATCATAAGAAACATTTAGCACATTGTGAAACAAATTCGAGAAACATTTAATCACTGCAAGTCTGTCATGCTCATCTTTGTCATCCTTAACAAACTTAAAAACTGCAACTGGGCAATTCTCAGCTAATGTAAAAAGTAACATCTAATAGCTTTCAACTGCAAGTCAGATAGATAATCATCTTGTGGGGACATGCCTCAACATTTCCGAGCATTGAAGGTTGACAAAATGATATAGCTTCCGTAATTCTGAAACTCTTGGCAGCTAAGGAGAAGTGATTGAAAACTTTGGTTACACAGCCCTCAAGATCAAATGATTATTTGATCAAACATTTATAAAATAATTTGCTGTGTTTTACAGACGATGAGGATGCTTATTTTGCTTCCAGCTAATTGCCCAGCTCGTTTTCCTGTGATTTATAGACAGTGATGCCTCCAAAAGTTAACATTAGTCTTATGAGCTAAATGTGAATAACAAAGCTCAGACCATTTGGCTTTTTAAATACTTCTTACATTTTCAGATACTCTCATACAGTTTCACTGATGCCTTGCAATAATAAAACGGATTTGTTCATTACTGTATGGCTGAGAGGAAAATGACTGCCAAGAACACTTCATTATTTCCATGGTTTGAAAGTTTGTATGTGCAGAGTAATGCTAATGCACATAACCTAGAGTTATTAAAACTTGTTTTTGTGTTTTTAGTTGCTACTTTCTGTTTAAAATTTGTAATTAATTTTTTGAGAGAAGAGAAATTCTTGTTTATGAGTGGATGGAATATGATCTCGTACAAAATGGGCAGAAGATGTAAAACAGTCTGCTTCAAATACAGTGCCAGTTAAGTCAGTCAGCAGCAGCCCTGTGGGAGTGAATACCCACATTAAGTCTCCAGGTTGTTCTCTGTTCTCTGCCTCACTGTGGCAGAGTCTCCAAGCAGTAAGCTCAGTGTAGGAATTTACTCCATTCTCCCTCAGTTCTCCTGTGAAATTATAATTAGGTTTTTGTGCTAAACTCAAATGCAACCATTTCCCTTCTGGTTTCCACCATATACTTCTGATGCCACCTTCTATAATGCTTTTAGAAACTCGGAGCACACCAGCAATGCAATATAGAAAATCTTTTGAGTAACAGTGCAGCTGCTCTGCTCTAGAGTAAACTCTGTTTTTATGCTGCTACGCTTCGATAAAAATTTCTAAAATTTCTTTCTGGAAAGACCTTTACCTAGAAACTTCTTCACAGCTGCTCACTTCTGTTTCGAGGTCTTGTGCTATATGTACCACTGTAACTTAGTCTTGCTTTCAGCAGGAGTTTGAACTAGGGATCTCTGAGGTCTCTTCTAACCCAAGTTTTACGATTGTTTTCACAGATCTTCTGCAATAGAAGTCATTAGTACCTGGCTTTCTGTTTCCATAGTGGCTTAAAAGGGCCACTAGCTCAACAGAAAGTTGAGTGCTCAGTTTAGATTCCTCATTTAGCTTTTTACTTCCCAAAGGCTGAAGATAAAATTGAAGCTGGGTGTGCAAGACTTCTACCAAAGCAGTGAGTTGGCCCAACAGCATCCCCTCTGGTTATCTGTGGAGAAGCTGGAAATAGGACCCAGGGGGACCTTCATCTGTTCTTTGTCTACTGGATTTGAGTTGCTGGACTGGCTTGATTTTGCTAAGACTTCTGATCCTTTGGGAAAACTGAATCTGGGTAAACTCAGATGTACACTCAGGTGTAGAGCTATGTGTCATGCACATTTAACCAGATGCATGGTATTGTATAGTTTCACTTGATTTTTCTCTTGCAGCTGGTAAAAATCAAAGGATAATAAAAGGAAACTGCAAGCAGGCAGTTGTGTGAACCTGAAGTGTTTGAAACAGGGCAAACCGGATTTGGGGAAATGTACAACGGGGGCAAATGTGATAATTTTCAGAGCTGTGCAAGAGAGGCAGAGAAACCCCTTGGGGTAAGGGGTAAAGTCATCATCGCATTAAGTGAGTAGTCTGTTGTGATTGTTCTCTGATGTGAAATAGAGTGAAAAGTGATGGGATTTTTTTTCCTTTAATTTATTGGAAATGTGAATGACTCAGTCTTGCTCAGGGCTTTCTGTTTTCATACTCCTGTAGATTTTGCTTCTTGCCTCACTTTTTTTCTCTTTTTATTTTTCTGAAAGTAGTGGTTCAGGTGAAAAGTAGCTATAACACTTCTGGTGTCAGAAACACACTAAACTAATTCAGTTTAAGCCAGGTAATGAAACTCCAGAACCGTTCAGAGTCAGTGAAAAGGCTCTGCTCCAGAGAATTGTGTCCAAGCTTTTCTTCCCAGCCCCCTCCTGGATGTTACCAGATGGGGAAGCCTTGAACCCAAGAACTCCTCCAGCAGCAAACCCACCATTCCCTCTTGCTAGCCTTCTGTCCTGTTGCCCATCAAGACATAGCCGTTTGCAAACTAACATCTGAAATGGCTTGATCTGTGAATAAGCAGCACATTGTGGTCAGCTGTGAGCCAGACTACAGCATTCATGAAAGATGAGGAAGGTGGGTGACTCACGTGGTTCAGACAGATGGAAGGCGACCTCTGGGCCAGCCCTTGCTGTCCAGCTAAATGTAATCTCAGAGCTGAACAAGCTGAACAACTCTAGCAAGTCTGTGTCCAGTTCTGATTTTTTTGGGGTAGAAATCAGATGACATGCAGCTTAAGGCTGAGTTTGTGTTTAATTAGGGGATTATCTCAAATCTGAAACGGAGCTGCTTTGAAGCGTGTGAACCAAAGCTAGATAAAGACTCCCACAAACCCCTGCAAACTGGAAATTTATAGGTTTCACCCTGTATTTATTTGCCGTGGCTCAGTTTGAGGTAAAAGGTACAGCTCAGCTGCCACAGCTGGACTTTTTTTCTGGTCCACATTTCTTTCTGTAGGCTGCTCTAATTTGTTTGTTCAGCAGATCATCTGAAATCAGATTGGCTGGAGCTGGAATCGCTCTGCTCCGCTCCCTTAGCAAATACACGAGGTCTGAGAGGTGTCTGGCTGCATGTAATAAAACGAGCTGACTGGCACTTTAGCATTCCCTTGTGTAGGAGCGTCTTAGGAGTAAGACGCTTAATTATTACTAACATTCTAATTGGCCTGTGCGAGTGCAGTGTGTGTGCGTAGCTGCACTGCCTGGCTCACCGTTGGTACAGAAGCCACATCACGTACTTCCCAAACTGGCTCCCTCTGAATCAAGCAGAGCCTGTATCTTCTAAAAGTCGTATCTTAACCTTCAGACGTTTCCAGCAGCAAAACCCTAAACAGGCTAAATGTGAGGAGGGAGGGGGAAAAAAAGTAACTATATTAAGGAAACATTAATGGGAAAAGAACATCTTGGTAAGGTCTGCAGATAAGAATGGTAAGAATTGTTCTCTCCGAGTAGTATCTGCGGTACAACTTGTCCTGTACGCTTTAGCCGCTGCTCTATGCCAGCATATAGGGAGGACATTAGCTCTTAATGGGAAACATTAGGTGTTTAAATCAAGATCATTTTTCCACAACGCGAAATTCTGTCAGGTGCCTGCTGAAAGCCGTGGTTGAGGCTCTGCTCCCCGAAGTCACTACTTGTTAGAAGCTTGCCACCTAGTGCTCTCATCCAGTACTGCTCCTCGCGGTCTGCTGCCCGGACTTGGTGCTGGAAAAGACGATTTTTAAAAGAAATGTTTATTTAACATAACTAGCAGTTACCAAACGCATTGACTGTTTGGCTCTTAGCTTTTGCAAAGCACAATATTTGCTCTGAGACGGCAGCAATACCTGTTGTTCCAGCGAGACCTGCTGCTTACACTGACAAACTACATGAGAACGGATGGTTTATTGTAATAATGTCCTTTCACCCTGCTTGGGCAGAGTGAAGCAGCCTAAAAATGACTACAGTTTATAGCAGGGTGCTGCCTTAGTGTGTAACTGCAAATGACAATCAGTTCTGCAGGGTACAAAGATTTTTTTTTGATGCATCCGTGATTGGCAGAGAACAAACGCTTTCTTATAAACTCACACTTTGGAAAAAAACATAAAAGAAACAGGCAATTTAAAATAGCTTCCTTTGTGTTCAGACCATCTCTCTGAAAGATGTAATCTGACCATTCAACTGTATTTACAGCTCTCCCCTTCTGCTGAGTTATAATAAAAACAGATGCAAGATCCTTAGTTTCCTGTATCTGCATTTAATTTAGCACTGACACTAAAATCATCTTACCCTTTCATACTGCAGGAATGATTTCTACTACTTTTACCCTTGTTAAGAGCAACATCTCACATTGAGTTGTTTTTACAGAGGTAGGTGAGACTTAACTACCCTTATAATCAAGTTTAGGGTGCCAGAATCTGACCCAGGGTTATCTTGCTAATGGAGTTATCGCTACTTTTGCAGGGCTGGTGTTCTCCCTACATGTTGCAAAAAATACTTGAACTCTGAAAGGTGCTGCGCAGCTGCACTGCCCACCAAAGCCAGTGACTGTTGAGTATGCTCCGCATCAGCCCAGGCTCTGCTCATCGTATTTATTTGACAGGCAGTAACCTTTTTATTGAACCCAGCGCATTACACTGATGATCCACCCTTCAGCAAATATGATTGTAATAATCACTTGGTATTTATTTAACAACCAATTGCTGTCTTTTGGGAAAGAGTCGATTTACATAGTTCCAAATTAAAATTAATACATTTTGTAATGGTTATTTAATAAAGGCCAAAGTAGGGGAGTTGCCTACTGGTGAGAGGTGAGGATGGGAGACCAGGCGTCTGTGTGTAATCCTTGGTTCTGCCACTGACTTGCTCAATGACCTTGGGCAAATCACTTAGCCGCCGCATCCTTTTATTTATTCCCTTGTAAAACTGGTATAATAGTACCCTGGTGCCACAAAGCTTAATTACTGTTTGTAAAGGATTTTGACCTCTCCAGCAAGGAACTGCATGAATTATACTATAGCTAGCCTGTTGACCCTGAATGAAGGAAACGAATGCAGCTGTTTATCTAGAGGAACGTCTAGTTAGAAATACACGTTAGGCCAGTGAAGTGTCTTTCATTTAAGATAAAAGAACACCTTCTTCCTCCTACGCTGTCCACAAAGTGTCAGAGCTTCCTATTGCTTTTAAGTGCAAAGTCTAATTTTCTCTAAATATATGTATTCAGGAGCCTGGCCAGCTCCCCTTGATATTGATTTCATTGGCCAATTGATGAGGCGTGTAGGAATTTTTTTCTAATGCCTAGCTTGGGCCTTCCTCATGTTATAGTATCAGACTGTGACTGCTTGTTCTGTTTCTTTCCTCCCCCTCTCCCACTCCTCCTCAGGAATAGAAAGCACTTCAGAAATGGGAGTAGGTTTGTAATAAGTTACTTTAATTAGATTTTTTTTTTTTGTATTGGTATGCACAGGTTATCTTTAAATGATTTACTGATGTACTGCCAAGCACTGCTCATTTAACCTCCTTCCTGCTCTCTTTGTATATGGATTCCTCTAATGATACTGGCAAACAATCTTTTAGAGAGTGTGCAACACATTTCTGCAATGAAAACCCCAAATGCAAAGCTAGAAGACACTGCCATTTCAGAGCTGTCACGTCCCAGTCGTAGGTTTTGGCACTCGGTCTCCAATGGCCTTCGTGAGCACCCAGCACCTTGCAGGGTGGGATGCTTGACCATCCTCAATCCTGGGAACGTAAGGGGAGCCTTTTTTACTTTCTGCCACTTTTTATTTTCTTTTAATTTTTTTTTCCCCTCCCTGTGATCGTTGAGCCACTCCGACGTGAATTTATGTGTGTAATCATCTGTGTTGTAATTGGCAGCCTGGCATATGAGTCACTAACCAAATTAACTGAAGTTTCCTTTGGGGAAAAATGTAATCAGTTACTACACTCAGATACATTGCAACAAATTAACTCTTACTGTTTGTATGGGTTTAGAGTTAGCTGGCTGATGGTTTCCTTCCCCCAAACCAAGGGGGGAGGGGGCCAAGAACAGAGAAGGGTTAAAAGCCCTAGGGATGGAAGTATCCTGAAGCATCTTTCTTAATAGCTGCTGGAAAGTCGTTTGCAATATTCTCTACCCTACGCGTTCAAAAATCACAAATAAATCCATCCCATATTA
Source organism: Steatornis caripensis (assembly GCA_013398225.1). NCBI lineage: Eukaryota > Metazoa > Chordata > Aves > Caprimulgiformes > Steatornithidae > Steatornis > Steatornis caripensis. The sequence continues at coordinate 462,686 of VZSC01017078.1, forward strand.
TGAGATTGACTTCAAAATTGGTAAGATGGCAAAATACATGTTTTGCTTGTTTGGGGCATTTAAACCTTTAGTGCTCCACCATGCAAGCGTTTGTTTGCAACCCAAATTCTCAGATCTTTACTTTCTGTGGGAAAGAAAGCTGAGATTTTCATATAATCATGTGGTTCAAGAAGCTGGGGAAAAAATTGACTGTTGCAGAACTAAGAATCAATTGATCTGAGTTAGCAATGCAGTACAGTTTTTTTTCTGTACTGAAATCTATTCAGACCCCAAATCTAAGCAGCACTGTGGAAATAATAATAATTTTTTGGTTTGCTAGCTGAATCAAAAAATTAGTGAAAACTTTGTTTTAAGTAAAATGAAATATTTGAGCTGAAATGAAACATTCATTTTCAAAATTTTTCCGCTTAAAAAAATTCAGATGCTTTATTTTAAAATGTCTTCATCTCTGTGAGTGTTTCTTGCCCAAGTTTGGCAAACAGTTCCAGTTGAGCTTGATCTGCAATTGTCAGAAAATAAAATATTCTACTAAACAGGTCACAATGGCTGACCTGAGAGGTCCTAGTCTAGTGGGTGACTGAGACATTGGAAGACTCAAGCCTTTTAAGTGGTAATTGCTGCTTAATAGTCTCAGGGACCCAGACATACAAACATGTAGGTGTCAGACTCTTTAATTTTAATCTCTGAAGCTTTGGTATCTGGTATTTTTTGCCTTTTTACTGCCTGAGGAGCATAGGACATCTTCTCCTTGCTGAAATATCAGTAGAAGCTAGGTATGTTAACCAGTATGAAAAGATATGCAGTAATGCAACAAGAAAGGAATTAAATGGTGCCTGAGGGACAAAGTCAGCTTTCAGGGGGGCCTTGCAGCCTGTGTTCTGGTAAGTCCAACCACAGCACTCCGGACAATTAAGATTTTGTGGTGTCTTCTGTGTAGGGCTGAACTTGGTCAGTTAGAGAAAAGTGATGTGTGATGTCTGGTGGAAGAGAGCAGAGGAAGGCTGTTTGAAGAAAATAACCGTGATGGGCAAAATCTGTAATTCCGGCATATAAAAATCAGAGAATGCACTGCGAATACTGGAGGTATAACCAGAAGGTTAAAAACTTTTGACCCATTCTCAGTCCCACTGTAGTCAGTCAGCTGGAGCAGTGCAGGTTAAATTATGACATCTGCTTTCATTTTAACCTTAACCTGCTTCCAAAAAGACTCTCTCTGAAAAGGTGTGAGTCTCTTTCCTTTTTTATTTCCTTCCTTGGTGCTCCTGCAAAAATATAGCACGAGTGTCCTAATACCACTGTGATTTTTTTGTCATGACTCTGACTTCTGACTACACTAGTATTTCCTTTCTTTTTTATATTTCCTTTTTTAAATATATTTATTTTAATAACTGGAACAATCTATTTTTGTAGTTGGAAGAATGCAAAATGCAATTTATTTCACAGAACACCTAAAATTAATTCATGCATAAAGGGGGTGGTGGAAGATTTAGGTCCTGACTGTAAGCTTTTGACTGGCGTCATTTGTCATTTTGCTTCACGGGTTGGAGCAATGAAGGTTTTATAGTCTGAGCCCTTAGAGTGACAGAGCTGCGTGTGATTTCACACTGCTGTGTCAGGATTTCCTTTTGCAGGCCTTCATAAGCAGCCTATACAAATTCATATCTGCTTCAGACTGGTGTAGAGGGGAGTTGAATTGGACATGGTCCTACTGTCGTTTTTTATCCTTGGTGTGAAATTAGCTTTTCTGTGCTGAGGATGAGCACAAGGCATCTGGATCACTTGTGGTCTGCCAGTGGTTGTAAGTGAATACAGACATTGTGCACATGGGATGTTCGTGTGAACTACTCAGTGGTCTAACTTGGTTCTGTAAGATGGTCACTGAAATGTTATTGCTGCAGAAATCAGAGAAAATAGCTACTTGGAGGTGTGTTTGATGCTAGAGTTTGATGAAGCCAAACTGGAGATACGTTCCAACCTTTGAAGGTACTGACTGTGATGACGTGGCTGAATAATCCTTTGAAGGAATGAGGTTGCTCACTGCCTCCTGCCGATCAGTTGCTTTTTCAACTGGTGGGATCAGTCTGCTGTGGCAAAGCGGTGCTGGGGCAAAGAAACGACTGTAATGGAGCCTGTGGAGTCTGGCTTTAGTGACGAGATTGAAACACAGGGCTGGGCATATCTTTGTGGTAGAAATACCAGAAATCCTCTTTGGCAGAGCCTTGGAAGGTCTAGGTATCAAGGACGGGTTGCCAATTGCAGCCGAAGCAGAACTGCCCTGAAGTGGCTTTTCAGTGGAAAATGAAACGCAGAGAGCAGTGAAGGCTCTGATGTTGGGGATGCATTGTGGCTGCTGTAGGAGTGAGGGGAGCTGGGTGTGCAGGTTCCTGATCCTTCCAGTAAGTTTCCGCAAGTCCCTGCTTGTCAACACCCCCTTTCCCAAGGTTATTTATCTTCCTGTCTGTTGCTGAGAGCTCTTGGATCCAAATGAACTGAACTAGTTCACACCTGCCGTATAAACCAGTAATACTGTAATAAGTGAGTGGGCTTCACTACCAAGAGCTGTGTGTTTCAGGTGGGATGCGAATCTGTGCTCTTCTCTGTCACGAAGGAGAAAGCAGGGCTGGGTCAGGCGTCCCTCCTGCCATGCTTTGCAGAGGCAGTAGGAGCTCCAGAGCGACTTCAGAGGCACCATTCTTCCTTGTTGCTTCACAAAGTGAGCAGTGACGGCAGGGGAGGCAGAACAGCAGTCAGGTTTCCATCATAACATCCTACTAATGCATCTCCTTCCTCTATCAGTGACTGATGGCCTGGCCCCCGTCACATCACTGTAAAAGTGGCACTCAAACCCTCTCACTTCAAGCCAGTGCAGTGAAGGGAACGAAGGAAAAGCTAGAAAGCTACAAGAAGGTGCTTGGGAAATGCTCCCTTACGAACACAGCCTCTGTTGTGTAGCAGCTTTCAGCCTGCTCTGGGTGTTTGCTTATCAGGCTGTGTGGTGCCTTGCAGTGTCGAAGGGAGAGGAATAGGTCATTTGATCTTGTCCAAAGTGGCTGCCAGTAGCCCTGGTTCCTCAGGCTGTCATTGTTGCTACGTTATTAATATTATGCCAGAGCTGCAAAATGATCTTTGAAACGTGCATCATAATCAATGCAAGGCAAAATTTGCACTTGGAGTGGTATGAATAGTGCATAAATATCCTTCTTGCTGTCTGCACTGAGGTGAGTCTTGTCTCCAGAACTTCCACTGGTTTTATTGCTTTTTTCCCCCCTTTCACAGTACTGAATTGACTGACTTTATCTTGGCACTTTCTGTGTCTTGCCAAAAAAACAAACTCAAAATAGCTTTCTGGGGTGCATTTTGGATGGTTTTTCTGTGCCACTGAAAGAAGATATGGTTCTTTTAAAGAATGCAATTTATTTTACCTGCTTTCATCCTGAGTTTATACATGGGCCATTAGCTGCCAGCTGAGTGGTAAACACATAAATGGTGATGGTACTGCCTACATCTCGGATCTGCTTTCTCCCCTCCAGAAGCTTTTCCCTTCTCCCTAGCTGTGGTTATGAACTAGCAAAACGCACTTAACCCTTTTTCACCAGCGGAATTAACTTCCATTAATGTTGCGAGCGCTTCAGGCAAAAGAACATTAGTCTGTTACACCTCCTCTGAGAGCCTCCTCTGTGGTGTTGAACAGGTTGAATGACAAAGCAGTCATTTAAAAACCTGTTTGAAGATCATTTACCAAGAAAGTGGAGTTTTGTAGCTAAGTTGTTTGGGAAGTGGAAAGTCTCAGTTCAGCTCCCAGCTCCTTAGGAGTCTCTTGGCATGAACCTTGAATATGCAATCTCTGGTTTTCCTGACCTTCATCTTTTTTGTAGCAACTTTTTCCTCTGGAAAAGGCTATTGGTGAGCTATGCTGGGGGCATGGCAGTGGAAAATGTAGTCCTTTATCTCCCTGAGCTCTAACCCTTTGTGTGTGAAATGGAGATAACACTACTTCCTTGTTGTGTGTTTTCTGCACTGTATTTAGAGTGGGAGATCTGATCTAAAACAGCAGCGTGAAGTATAATACAAATATAAAATGTAAATGAACTTCAGTGTCTTATAATCCCTTGTCCATGTAATTTCAAGTTAACTGGTGTTGGTGAAGTGACTACAACCTCATACTCCACCTGTGTGGGTCGTGTTTATGCAGAAATTCAATGAGACCTGCAGATAGTTAAGAGATCTTGAGGAACAGCCAGAGCCCATTTTACTTAGTAACGGAGTAGGTTGTGAACAGGTCTGTTGTTGAAGCATTTATTGTTTTTCAACTTAAGTTATGGTTTCATATAAATAATATATGTAGCTAGTCAATGCTTGGGAAGTGCATTCTTTTCCTTGTGAAATATTTATGGACGTCAGTGCCTACTAAGTACCGAGTCAATTTTGAGAATACAGCTCTAGTAAGAAGGGTTTGTTGCCTTTAAAGTCTTGGCCAGAGATTGGCACTATGGGACAGACCTGTTAGTTGAAACATACTGGAAATCTGCCATTTTATCCATTGATTTCCCCCCCCACCCCTTCCCCTTCTGTGTGTGATCTGTCCACCCCCCAAGGATTTTGAAAATGTATTTTATGTTGGTGAAAGTTTCTGTACTGACAGCAAAGACAATGGAATCCTTACATCACTAGGGGATGTGCACGCTATGAACTGGTAAAAAAGAGAATTCATGCCATTGAAATCTGTTGGGTTTTTCACTTGTCAATCAAATTATCTGAATATTTTCTGTAACAAATTGTAACCTCCAAAATGCTGTCATTATTCATATGTGGTGCAATTTTGCCCAGTGTAGAATTCCCATATGTGGCTTCTGCATTTCTCAAGTCTTCAGGGTGGAAATGAGAATTAATCCAGATACAGGTTTACTGGTAGGATAATCCAACGTGACATGCATGCTGGGGCTCATCTGCAACGATCTTTGACTTTTCTAGGCAGGTAAGAGGTGTTTCTGTGAGAGAAGACAAAAAAAATCATATGCTCAGTCTTTACCTCAGATAATATTTCAGCCTTCAGGTTTACTGTTGGAAATCACATCCTTTTTGTCACAGGGCTCTGTCCTGCTCTTTGACTGGAGTCTTTGTAGTGAATGAGACTTCAAAGATGTGGACAACTAAATTTTTTTTTTTTTAAGATATCAGCATGCCGGTTCCTGAACTTGAAACAGGTGTGTGGGGTGCAGAGGTGGGCGAGCACTTCGAAGTACTGAGGTTTTATATAGGCAACCAGACAGGAGCAGAGATGGCTGAAAATCTTCCATGATGAAGTTCAGTCCTGAAAAACCCACCCTGAATTGAAGAATTTGCAAATCTGTTTGAACTGAGTCAAGTCATCTTAATTTAAATTTTTTTTTTTTTTGGTCCTGTTCTGACTCCTACAGCGTGCAAAGAGACAGCACTTGCACAGACCAATGAAAACCTGCCTCTCTAATGCTTACTGCAGTTTCCTGCTCTGGTGGCTTGTGCATGGATGATTTTCTTTTTTTTTTTGTTTAATAAACACCATTAAAACCTTAACTCAGCAATCTAAAATGCTGTATTTTTTTGCCTTACCTACGTGTCAAATCATAAACATCGGCTTTAGTAATAAATATTTCTTTTTTATATGTATGTTTTTATGCCTTTGTCCCAGTTGTATTTTCAAGGCTAAGGGCTTCGGTGTGAGGTTCTTGCCGCATGTTTAACAAACAAATAGCAAAAAAATAAGATATGCTGATGTGGAGATTATTATACATAAATCATTGAAAAATGCTCTCTTTTAGAGAAGGGAATCACAAAAGGAGTCATTGACCTGAATAAAAGAAGCTCAGCTATACTCCAGAGAATTTGCCATTTTCGATACATGTTAGTGCTTGCTAACAATTGTAATTTATTAATCCTATTCTCTCTTCTTTTCCTCTCTACTTGCACATTTGTTTTTTATTGTAAGCAAGAATTGTATTTATTTTCTAAGAGTATAAATTGATCTTGTGGTCACTGACAACCACTAAAAGCTACTTGATAGTCAAAACAATCTCTCAAAAGACCCATAACCAAAGTAGGTAGAAAAGGCCTCCTCACTAGATCATTCAATTTTAATATTTCTAAGAGAAAAAGCAGTATTTGCATCCTGAAACAGAGCCAAGGATATTCTGGCCTGATTTGCAGGTCATAACTCTCCTCATGGTCTGTTTGGAAACAGAAGCTCCCTGCCTAGTGCAAATTGATGTAGCTCTGCTGCTCCAAATGAAATACAGTTAGCTATGCTGATAGACTCCAGGTTATAGAGTGGTGATAGGATTTTCCACACCAGGGTATCTATTTTGCTATTTAAATGGGAGCTGAACTCCTGGAAATTGTGCTTCTCATGCAGAGAAACTAGAAAGAGAGTTTAGGGAGCACAGGTAGCTTCCTGTGTTATCTTATTGTTATTTACATCCCGGGTATATCTGTTGTATAGAGGCTTTACTTGTTAAAGAGCTATCAGGCCCCTGCTTCCATCCTTGGCACCTCAGAGCTTCCATCTGCATTCAGTATTTGCCAAACATGTATTCATATCTGTGTACAGATATTTGTACGTGCCCACCTGCACTAACAGATGTGGTGATCGTCTTTTTCCTCATGTCTCTGTTTTCCAAATGAAGATGCCATAGTTCAGTATTTTATACCCCCAGTAACCAGAACTAAATTCTGCAAAGGAAGAGGCAAGAAATAAAAAAAAGTCTAGGGTTAGATAATCTTATCTCAGTAAATATCCGGTTCTAATTTGCAATCACCAGATGTCTGTCTGAAGCATGAGTTTTCTCTCTCCCAATACTTGTTTCAGTTACCTGTGAAATTGCCTAGCTTCACTTTGAATTGAGCGATAGTCTCAGCACCATGTTTTGTTTTATTTAACAAACGTTGACTTTTTTTTATAAGATCTGTTTTCTTCCTGTGTCAATGTACTCAGAATTTGTCTAAGGAGTTACTTTGTGTGTCTTCCTGTGGTATGTTGTAAACTTACTGACAGAAGCAATCGAGTGCTTAACTAATCATTAGTGCTCGAGTTTCCCCTTCAGCTGCAGCCGTTCTATTTCTGAAGGTAGACTGTGATGTGCCTGTTGTCTGTATCCAAGTTTTAAATCTTACTCAGATTCAGTAGCTGCTGCGCATAGCTTAGCTCTTGTCAAGCCTGGAAATTATTTTTTTCCCCCCAGTTGTGTTGGTAAGATGAGGTGCTTGTTAAAACACTTGTTTCCGCCCCCTCCCCCTGCCCTTTCAGTGTCTTAAAAAAAAAAATATTGGGGGGAAAAAAGATATGAAATAAGCCAGCATGCCAAGAGAAATAACCAAGAAATATGTGGTATGTTTGTGCCATACATTTTAGTAAATTCTTAATGTGGACACAAAAGTATCTGACTTTGTAGACAAATTTCTGCGTTCTTAGCATTTATTGAATCAGCAGTGTACCCATCCATTATGTAACACTAGCAGCTGGTCAGCCTTTCATGTGATGTACAGTTTCCTTTTCTTCTTGTAGTAATGATAGAATAATACTATTATTCTTTAGCACCGTTCAGCTAATGTTCCTTTAGATTGTCATCCAGCTACCAGTTACTTTTATGTAAATGCAGATCCTAATTTAGAAGAACTAGCTTTGAGTAAAGCGTTACTTTATGCTGATAGGGTTAGAAAAGAGCTTCTTTCCAAATGGAAACTGTTGGATAGGTTAAAGAAACAATTATCCGTATCACTCCTCCTATGTGCCTGAGCAGTTTCCAAAAGAGGATTCTAATTATTGGCCTCAGCCAAAGAGAGGGATGTAAAAGTCTGTATTTCACAGTCCTTCTCTACATCACAGGTAGCTCCCTGGCCCTCTGAGGAAACCTGTCACTGCCTCCCTCGATACTAGGAGGTCACAGTATTNTTCCAAAACAGAATTCTAATTATTGGCCTCAGCCAAAGAGAGGGATGTAAAAGTCTGTATTTCACAGTCCTTCTCTACATCACAGGTAGCTCCCTGGCCCTCTGAGGAAACCTGTCACTGCCTCCCTCGATACTAGGAGGTCACAGTATTTAGTGCATTTGCAGGTTATGCCTTCCTCTGTTTTCCCCCTTCTTTCACTTCTTTCTGAATTTATTTACTATATCTGTGTTGGGGAATTTTTGACACTGTCAAAAATGGGATGTTAGTGATGTGAAACTTTTCTTGACAACAGCTCCCTTATTTTCACTCACCTGATACATCCCACATTATTTCACAATAATTAAGACTATAGTGAGGAACAGTCAGTAGCTGAAGGGAGTGGAAACGAGTTCTCCAGTAGCTACAGAGCTGTAGCAAAGAGGTCATCTGTTTCTAGCTATGCAAGGATCTTGCACAATTTCGGCCAGTTTCTCGCCGAGACTAGGAACAGAAAAATAAGACATTAAGAAATAGTAATGTACAGAAGGCAAAACAGCAGACCAGTGACCTTTCCAATGTGGTCTCCTGCCATGCTTCTCTAGATGATGTCTTGTTGTACAGAACACATCTTTTATTTTCTGTTAAACAAACAAACAAACCCACCAACACTCTTTGGGGAACTGTCAAAGAATTTGGAGTCTGATTCACAGCCTATTGAGGTAATAGAAAATGCGTCTTGTTATGTGTATATTGTTTGCTTTTTCAGAAGTGGTTGCAATGGAAAACCGTAAGTTGGGCAGATGTTAAATGTCTGGTATCAGACCAAGGGCTCCCTTCTACAAAATGCTGAGTAAAGCTGGCTAGAAAGCAAAACATCTGTTTTAGGAAAAATGTGGATGTTTTAGAATTTTGTCTCATCAAAATAAAAATAAGATCTCTTGTGAAAGAGAGAGCAAGTGAGCAGAGCAGAAGTTTGGCTCACAGTAAGCCAAAGCCTGGTTCTGAGGGTGTTCCTGTAAGGTGTAGGAGACCAGCGTTCATGTTTATTGTCTACAACACCTCCTTGACTAGGATCAATATGTTAAGTGCAATTGCTCCTGTTGGATTAATTCTGACTTGATAAAAATCCCATTCCTTCAGGCAGAGCGGAGAAGGTGACCCAGAAGTTGGGGTATTTGCAATGACTGTGGAAAGATTCTGTCAAATCCTTGCTCTGCTTTATTTGAAGCCAACTCAATCTTTCCGCTATCACATGGTATAAATCCACATCGCCAGGGAATATGCTAACCACTGGACTGCTGGCTATGCTGGGATCCTTTCCCAATCAGGTTTTATCCATCAGTCTCAAGTTGGGCTGGAAGATTCTTCCCAGCAAGCATTTTGTTGAAACTGATGTGTTTCCCACAAAAAGTTTTAGTTCTGAGAGATCAGCATTTTCTGTCAAAACACAAAGTTTGCTACCAGCACCAGTGCTGAGCACTGATGAGGTCAATTGACCGCTTGCATCCTTCCAACGTTTGTGTCTTTTTATTTCAAAACAGTTAGAGAGCTGCGTTTCTGGGCAGGAAATTGCAAAAAAAGCCAAGGCTGCATTTAAGTCGTGCATTTAACTGTAACTTGCACTGAGTGCAATTTTGAAACAATCTTTATATAGAAGATGTTGTCTCAACTGCCTGTTGAACACATTGAACCTCCCACGTGCCTAATCTTCCTGCTTTGCACAAAACGTGAAGTTTATCTCTTAAATACCTGAGCTAATACTGTAAGAAAGAGGCCTGGAAAAAGAAAATTTAGTAATAGAACCCGTAAGTCCATCCCAAAGGGACTTTTCTCTGTCAGATGAAGACTAACTGGGAATGTGTATGTTGAGAAGGGAGGGGAAGAAGAGATAAGGAGGTCAGAGAGGTCTAAACGATTCTTGCATGATTTTGTCCCTAGCAGAAAGACAAAGAATGCTAAACAAAGATTTTATTGGCATTAGAATTGTGACAACTATAGCCAGCATGTACACGGGGCAGCTTTCCTAGTCAGCAGATTACTGTTTGTACTCCTGCCTCTGCTGTTTGTCTATTGAAGGGTTCTCAGACAAATAACTTTCCCCTTTGTGCTCCTGTTTCCCTAGCTGTAAAGTGGTGTCAATGACATTTGTTGCCTTTGTAAAGCACTTTGAGATCTGTGGGGAAAAGGGTGGTTTTAGGGTTATTACTAGTTCAGAAAGGGTAAAACCTGTAAAATTGAAGTTTGAAGTCATCTTTATCTTCCTATGTCTATTTCTTGTTAGGGATATTTTTTTTTCTGTGGGGAAGAAACCAGTGATTGCAAAGTGGTGAACTTAGAAGTGGCCAGCAGTCTTGACCTCTGAGCCAAGAATCAAACCTTCCTGTAGCTTAGTTGTAGGATGCAGATTATGTGCACTGAAGGTGTATGCAGGTATTTGGAAAGTAATTTACAGGTGGCAGATGGTGACAAGTCTCTGGGTGTCCCATTGCAAAACGTGTTGAGCTAAATGGAAAGCTGGGTCAGAGGCAAGCCCGTGATGCTGATCTCAGAGTAAGCATCTTTAACCCAGCTGGAACTCAGATCAGTCAGCATGCAGCCCTGTGACAGAATTGCCCTTTTGCTGGTCACACATTTTATCCTGTCTTGAGCTATGTCTCGACTCCATGTGTTTCAAAGCCCCAGGCTGGCCAACCATGGGCACATACTTACACTACTCCCTCCTTCAGGTTATTATTGCTTGTGCTTGTTTACATGGTCATAACACGTAACTATCCCAGTATGCAGTGACTGTCCTCAGACGATTTTAGTATGCGTAGACAGGGCAGGCACAAACAAGTAATGTGTTTTTTCTCAGGAGTAAAACAAGACTGAAGCAAAGATAACGTGCATTAAACAGAAATAATATAATATTTTTTAAAAAATTGCAGTGTTGGCATTTTCTATATATTAATTGCCTGCATTTAAGTCACAACAAAAAAATGTTTTAATGCCTTTGAGCCCTTATCACCTATTGCCATGGGCCTCATAAGCAATCAATAATACAGCCAGAACAGCTGTATTTAGAGACTTTGTTCTGCCATTTGATTCCTGAGCAGATTTTTCATGACTGAGAGAGAATGGAACAATTGACTGTTCAAGAAAGCTCGTTATAGAATGAAATCCCTTACTCCAGTCCCACGGCTTATTGTCCACATGGAAACCCAGATGAGAAATCCAGCATTGCTTTATCAGCAAAGTTACAAATATTTACTGAGGAACAGAAGTCAAATGGGAAGAACTGTCTAATCCAAGCTATGTATGCTTATAACTGTCCTGAGCACGAAAACAACTGGACTTTCTCAATTTTTCTTGCTATATGGGTGGTCTCCAGTGTTATCCATAAATAATCCTCACTTTGTAGAGGATAAAGAGGAAAATAACCGTACCAGCTTCACCAGCCCATGGAGAGAACAGCTGAAGAGAGTATGCAAAATTGCAATGATGAATAGTAGAAGAGGGGAAGGCTACTTGCAGTGAAAGAGATCTAAGCAGCACTTCAGGCCAGGACACAAATTGAGAACAAACCTGTTTGGATGTAACCAGGTAGGTTGCTACAATCGTGTTAGGAGTGGTGTATGGTGTTATAGAACAGAAAGCCAACAGGTTCTCCACGCAAAAGAAACCAAAGAAAAATGAATGCAGTAAAATACATGATTCAAACATTATCTAAATTAAGGAAGGCAAACTGAAGTGCTTTCCAAAGAAAGAGCTTGAACTCAATCAAAGAAAAGAGATTCTACAAAAGTAATCTTTTGCTTAACATGGGCACGTCAATGAGAAGTTTACCTTGAAAAATCAATTGCAATTGCTGGACTAGTTTATGTATATCATAGTATTGAAGATTCCAACCAGTATTATAGTCTGGTATGCTAGACACTGTCCGCTATGCCAGCACTGCCTGCTGTCACCATTTCCAGATTCATTCTACTTAAAAACTTGTGAAAAAACAGCTCAAAAGAGGTCAGTCTTCTGTCACACAGCAGACTGGTGCTGCAGTTCTAATACACAGCAGTCTTTCCTAAGTTCCTAGTGGCTCTGAATCCTCTTTCCTTCTAGAGACAGTATGAGGTTAGCATCATTAGGGTCACAGGAGCTAGGCTATTGTGAAACTGTCTCAAGACAGAAGAGAACCTTCCTCCTTTTTTAGAGACACTGAAAGAGAAAATAGTGTGTACCTTTCTATTAAAAATGTGTCTTGCCAAGGAGGAGCAAGGCTTGAAATCAGTACGTATCAAAGATGTTAGCCCCACTGTGCTCATAGTTAATTGTTTCAGCTCAGTGTGCAGTGATTGGGTAGCAGTGGTGGTGCCAGAGTGCTTCTTGGGAGCTTGAAAAGCAGTGGCTTAGAAGCCTCTGTTCCAGAGGCAGATCAAGCTGTTCTATCTGTCAAAGACTGACCAAACTCATCATGTATATGTAGGATATACGCAAACCACATCTATAGCATCCCAGCCACCCCACTGCGTTTAGTAGATGCTGAAGAATCCGGGTAGCTAAAACCAAGAAAGTGTAAGTTGATTGACCCCTTTAGCTCCAGATGCCTTTGGACTGTTGGTAGGAGAACTTGGTAAGCTTTAGTCTGACTCTGGATGGTCAACACACTTGTGAAGGCCTCAGGCTGGTTTGACTATTTTCTACCAGCAGCAGCCCAAATGTTAGAGATCAGCACATTAGATAAATATTAACAGAATTTCAGGCCAACAGTTCAGCAGTAAAATGCTGCCATGTTTGAGATGGCTTTTTCCTAATCTGTAGCTGTCACTGGTGTGAGTTTATGCTAGTGGCCCTCCTCTCCATTTCATTAATGACAGCTGTAAACCTCCTCTATCAACAAGTTGGCTTAAGCTATGACATGACTGACTTTGCCCATCTCTCTATACACTTAGCAGTATCTCCCTTCTTCTCAAAGTTTTGGAAGCTCACATACATGGTGAGACACTGAATCTGTGGCTGGCTTAGTGATGAATGGATGTCAGGAAAAAAAGGTAACAGGAGAAAGTCTGGAAAAGGTATTGTTCCATGAGGGCCTTCCACCTAGCAGAGGCGTTAGTAAAATGCAGGAGAGTCCTTCTTCAGGTTGTTCAATGGCAATCGGTTTAGGTCGTTCTTGAATGGCATTTCCTCAGGCAATAATGTGGGAAGTTACTTTTCCACCAGCGTGTTGGTGGCTTGGTGGAGCTTGTGTAGATGAATGTGTGACCAATCTTGGACTGGTGTGTAGGTACATTGAATCCACAATGTTGCCTCCCTCTCTGAGGTGGGCCTCAAATTTCTGTGTAAATATGTTACCAGAAAAAGCATCTGTATACCATTCACAAAAATAATTATGCATTTCAGAAGACACTTTTTAAAAAAAAAGTAGTTCTTGAATTCCCAAGTGCCTAAATCACTTCTGAAAATAAAATACGGACTCTTCAATCAGAGTCTTTTGAAAGTATTATCCTCTGTGTTTTTGAGTTGTCTTCCTCTTCAAGCACTTAAGTGATTTTTAAAAGCACTGATCACTAATAGATGCTTTGAAGTTACTGACAGTTGTGAGTAGTCAGCACCTCTGGAGAAGTTGAGAACTTTGGTGCCTCAGTTCATTTGCCTGTATTTTGAAACTGTGGCCTCTGCTTTTATTGACTTTTGAGACAGGTGAAGTTGATAGTGAATGAGTATCAAAAACTTAAATGCAGCAGAGGATTAAAAAGCAGGGAAGATGATGAGAAGAGAGATTGTGGCTGAGATTAAAAGGCAGGATTTCATTGCGATGTTTTCCTTATGTCAAGTCATCCTTTTTATTGCCTTTTTTCTTTATGTGGAGAAAAAGCTGCATCCTGACTCTCCCACATCCCTGTATTTTATCATGGTCAATGATGTACATCCTTGTAAAAAGCAGGTTAAAAATTTTCATGGTTAAATGTCACCTGGCTTGGTGGAAGCGGAAGGCTCACGTATAGGGCTGGTGGGAATGAGTCATTTTATAAGTTACAGTCTCTGCTGCTCTCCCTCGTCTGGACCTGTTCTCATCCTAAACCTAGCAAGGTCCTGTCACTGAAGTCGCTTGAAACCTGGAATGGAGAATTCATGCTGCAGCATACATGCATTCATGCTTGTATCCTGCCAGCAGCAGTTCTGAGCTGGGTCTGTGTTCCCTGGCTGCAGTTCCTTCTCAGACTCCTCTGAGTCTTTGTGGTATATTTCATATTTAATTTCAGAGGTCTGGATAATTCTGCTGCTTGGATCTCCTAAGTTAAACAGGGTCGGACCTGGACAGTTCTTGGATGGGTTGACCTCCAATGAAAACACAGGTGTTAGTCTGCAGGAAGTGTGATGGTGATTCAGTAGGTGGCTCAGTTCCCTTAGAGTCAGGATTGAACTGGTAAGTCTCTTCAGGGCCAGAGAGTGCAGTACTGGCAGAGATGACATCTTCCAAAGGTCAGGGCAGGATGGAAAACTGATGCCTGTTTATTTTGTTTGCAAGGGCATGAGGAAAAGTTCCTACCCTGGGAATGAGGCACCTCTAATGTGATTAAAGAAGTCAACAAAACTCTGCTTCTTTAAAACTGGGAAGTGACCCTTTGAAAAGATCACACCTATGATATTTTAGGAGGCCACAAAACACCATTCCTTAATCTACAAAAGCTCAATTCTTTTATAACCCTGCTGCTAGTGGGGAGTCAGCCCTGCTGTCTATCTGAAGAATGTTCCTTCTTTACATGCCAAAGATACCAACTTGATTACCATTATGGGTCAGTATAGGTTATGCACTGAGCAGGTTTGCAGGTCAAGCACATCCATAACAGTTAAAGTGTGCTAGCTACTAACAGCGCCTCGTTTTGTGCTCCTTCCTCCTTCAATGATAACAACACGAGCTGAAACAGTCCTTAAAATATTACAGGTCATAAGTAGCCCAAGAGTTCCATGAAGTTTTCATTCTTGTTTTCTTAAGATCAGTTTGTACTTTAATGATTTTGGGTCAAAATTCCTTTCTGCTTAGTGCTTTTCCTAAGTAGTAGGAAAAGCTGAGTAGTAGTGAATGAGAGTTCTTCTTGTAACATAAATCTTTCTACCTCTCTGGACCCAGTCATATGTTACAGCTGGCTCAAAACTTCAGCTCTCTAAATGAGAAATGATGCTTTGGTTCATCCCACTAAAACTGGACGACGATATTACTAACATTGAATTTATTCATGTGAAATATCTTTCTCAAATTACAGTGAATGACTATGCCTTGTTTACAAGAAAATGGCCTTAAGATGAAATCTACCTTTAGGATAGATTTTTGCCGCATGAAGAGAGAACCTTTTCAGGACAATTATTGGTATTCCTCGCTTGTACTGTTAGTCTATTGATCAATAATTTATTGCATCTTTATCTGGGACAGTGCTGGATCGATGCTTAGTTTTAAAGTATTGAGTCACTATTCATTAGTGATTTATTAAAGTTGGGAGTGGGAACAGAGTGAAACAGTGCTAGGCATTTTTGAAAATAAAGTGAATGTAAAGCACATGCTTAACATTAAGTGCCTGCTTAAATGTTGTCCCAAAAGAAGGATGGATTTCTCATCCTTAAGCATTTTGCATTAAATCATAGGGGTTGAAATTCAGGATTTGTTTCATTGAATCAGTCAACTCAGTATAAATGAGCTATTTTCTGATCAGCCACTGAGGGTGCTTTCTATGCAGACATACTCTTGGATGCTTCATTCATCTGCTGCTTGTTTTCGTTAGTCCTGGAATTCTTTTCTTTATGTATGTTTTTGTCAGTTGCAGCTAGAATTGCCACTTACTATTTGAGAGGAGAAGGGGGGAGCAAGTACAATTTCTAGATTTTTGTAGGTTTAGACGTCTTCATGACAGCTTTACTGAGCTTGCTCGTATTATGCTCTTCCTGGCATTTTCTCCTTTTGAAGTAATTAAAACCGATTTCATATTTATAAATAAAATGTCCTAATGCATCTAACATTTGATGAGTTCTGGCTGCTGCCTGCTTTTCGTTTTAATGTTTACAATAGGTGCCTCTTGCTATCAAGGAACCAAGCAACGAATAAATTTAACAGATATTTCTTATAATTATTCCCCAAAGAGCAAGCAATGAAAAACACTATCAGAAATATTTTATGCTTTTGAAAATACAAGACTTCTTCACAAAGCCGCTGCACGGAATTACAGAACAGCAATAAAATCATCACTTGCATGCAGAAATGGATTGTTTACACAGGGATCTTGTATGAACTGTGCATTTATTAGTATTAACTTCTAATCGTGCACACACTTCCACACATGCGTCTGAGTAGAGCTATTGAATTCAGTGGGACAACTGTGCTGCCTAACATTAGGTACATACATTAAAGTTTGTAGGATTAGGGCTCCATTTGTGTATATCCCTAAGAGCTTTTCCTTCTCTCAGAAGTGCGGAAGAAAATTTATATTCCAGATTGGTGTAATTACTGTAGCACATACAGTATTGGCTAACTAGATTCTCTGGATGCCTGCAACGTTTCAAAGCAGTTTAAGATACAGGCTAAAAGCTGACAGTTCCTTATTCTGACTTATATTCTGCCCCCTCTGCTTTTGATTCTGCATTCAGAGCTGCCACAAGAATGTCAGCACTGCAATAAATATGCATTTATGTAGCGCCTTTTTTCGAAGTCTTCTAAACACTTTACAGACAGCCCTTTATATTCACAGATCTCAAAGTATTTTAGAAATCTCTGGTAGTATTGTTATCCCTCTTTTATTGAGGGAGAAATGGGTGTGTTTCAAGGGAAGTGACCGATCCAGGAACCATTGCTTTCAAATCAGATAAATCTGAATTCTCCTATGAAAATTTTCTCTGAAAGATCTCGAGAGGCTCTGAGGGAAAACGCGAAGTTTTCATTCTCGTGTTGCAGTTAGCTGATACAGGCAGGATTACACAAGGCTAATAACCCCCATCTGTGACGATAGTCAGCCTAGAAAACTCCTATCAACCGGACACACAGTAATTATCTCCACTCTATGGCTAGGATATTGTGAAGAAAATCCAAGACTCCTGACTCCAGAGTTGTTTGTTGTAGGCAGTAGATAGTGGGGGTGTGGTAATTCTGCACTGAGTCCCTCCCACAGGTCAGTTTTACGTGGGGTTTTAAGGGAGACTGAAATTACATCCTGGTGTCTATTTTTTGTGTGTGGTTTATCTAGCTTGCAGTTGAATTGTTCCCAAGATGTACAGATAATATAGCTGACTATGTGCCCATGCAGCCGTGCACTTGAAATATACCCAAAACCTGGAGCAATGGGCAGTGGAGAGTAAACACATCCACACAGATCTGCAGAAACCAGCCTGATTTGATGCATCCAGCACTAGCATATCCTTTTGGTAGCTGATGCACTGCTATCAGGTGTGTGTGCCATGGTCTCTGGTACATCCCACAGAATCCATAACGTTTCATTGAGAAGTCATGATCCCTAGATAATGGCGTGTACAGGGTCATCCCATTGTATTGATCCAATCATTGAAACAGCTAATGGAGGAAAAAAACCCCCGAACCCTCTCTCCCCCCAGCTATATAGAAGTTCCTTAATTAGACAACACTATAGATCTCCAGAAGCATTCTCTGACAGCAAAATATTTCCCATGATGTTGTTATGGGAAGTGTCTTAAAAGTGGCAATCAATTCTTCTTTGAAGTCATTACCAACCAAAAATGAATCAGGAATTGGTGCGAGAGGGCTGGAAATACGAGAAGATTTAAAGTGTATCTCTTACATGTGCTCCAGCAGAGAGAAGGGAAGAGATCCAATTGCTTTCCTGCTCTTGGAATTTCTGTGTTGGTTTTAATAGTGTGATGTCCTAATGACAGACTCCACACACACTCTGGAGTATGTTCTCAACTTAATCCATGGGGATACATGTCTGTAATACTCATTAATGTCAAGGAGCGTTAGGATGAACATAAATCTTTGCTCACTAAGATGTGAATCTAGACTCTGATGTACACCATACAACATCAGCTGCTGACTGAAGAAAAAGAGGAATTCCAGCACCTAGAAAGCCTACTTGAGAGTTCCTAGACTAAACAATCGATCCAGCCAAAAAAATCAGGGATGAAATTTCTACTCCGCACTTTGGTTCAAAAGCACCAGCTGTGATAGAGAAAGATGCATACCCAATGGGCAGTGTCTGGCTCACACAGGAAGTCCGTAAGATCCCTGTGAATTCCTAGTTGGCTAGACAAACTCTCTAGTTCCATCAGAAACCTTGAAAAACAGATAAGCAATGCATTTCTCAGCAAATCATCAGTGCCATACAGCTATGGAAAACATCACAGTATGCATATGCATAAAGAGAAATTTCGATGCCAAGAAATTGGAACTACTCTGTAACAGTCTTCTGATTTGTGATTTCTTTGGCACTGAGCCCAACAAAAAATCATCATGATTTCCAACTACAAATATTTTTGGAACCACCAGACTTGCTCCCATGTGTATGTTAAATGAAATGAATGTTCAAAACCCATAATAAAACCCCAGAGGGAAGACTCTGATCAGAATATTAACATTAATCTTAGGAAGTCACTAGGAACCATTCAAGCTGTAAGAATAAATTGCAGTAAGGAAGGAATATAAGGGCTTTTTTCCATCTGTCCAGTAGGCAGGTGTTACTGTGAACACTCTAATCTACACAGTACAGAAGTGAAGTAGTTGCCCTTAAATTTTCCAGTTGCGTAAAATAAATAAATGACATTACTGTAATGTGTACAACAATCCCTCTTATACTAGCTTAAGTGTAGTTTAGGGAATAATGCAGGTACTGAGATAATGTAATGCAGCTATCCGAGAAAGGGCTAGAAAGTTTTCAAAAGCAATCCTTCTATCAACAGCTTCAGAGTCAAAAGCAGGAGCCCGAGTTGACTCCAGATTTATGGTAAGAGCCATTGCCAGGCCACTTGCGTGTGACTGCGTCCTTGGTCATTCAGCCTGGCAAGTCAAAGATGTCAGGACATGATGCGATCACGTTCCTCCCGTACTAGAGCAAGTGGCTGAGCTGCGCTGTTCTGAGCCGCCACCTATACTGAACTTTGCCTTTGCTTTTATTTGGATCCAGACTGAAGTGCCTAGATTTAGGTATCTAAAAAGGTAGCAAAGTACCTTATCGACAGTGGCTCAATTTTCAAAACTATGATATTTTCAAAAGCAAATTCCTTTGGCTAGCAGTTGTTAATCAAGGGCTGCTCAGAGCTGTCACCTAGATAATGTGTATATATATATTCATTCTTAAACCATTGAGTTTAAAGTGCTTTGACCAGAGTCTTTAACACCGAAATAAAACTGTGCTTCTCTGTACAATATTTGCTTGTAAAATTTAGCAAGAAGAATGATCGGGAGGTGAATCGAATCAAACCAAACATGCCCTTTACTTTGCTTGGATTTTTTTTAAAGTCAAGTGTTCTGAAATTTAAGTAGTGACAGAGAAGGTTTCTCATTATCATTAGGAAGATAGACTCTACCACAACTAGCCCACGATTCTACAGGCAATGTCATAGTGTTTTCACAGATAGGTGGGAAATAAGGTGTAAAGGACTTTCTTAATTTATTAAAAGGTTGCTTTCCGGATCAGGCTCTGACTCCTGACAGTGAACATATTTCTGTTGTCATGGAGAGGTCATTTTTCACCCCTGGCCATTTTGTGGTGTTCACTGTATTTCTGATGCAACTCAGATTCCAGGAAGTCTGGGAATCCTCACAGCAAAGCTTGCTCTGCAGAGATCTCTAGCTCACTGGCAACAGTAAGGAGTTGGAAGCTAATCCATGTTGAAATGTATCATTGAATCTTTTGGGATTCACTCAAAGCTGTTAGGAAACAGAGAGGTTATATCTCAAATGCTGAAATATAAAGCATCAAGACACCTAA
Organism: Steatornis caripensis; assembly: GCA_013398225.1. Lineage (NCBI taxonomy): Eukaryota > Metazoa > Chordata > Aves > Caprimulgiformes > Steatornithidae > Steatornis > Steatornis caripensis. The sequence continues at coordinate 482,507 of VZSC01017078.1, forward strand.
AGGAAATTTTTGGATCATGTGTACAATACAAATCACAAAGAACTGTCTAAACACCTAGTGGCTTTAGTGTGTCCCTATGAAGAGTTTTCTGTGTGTAGCCTCACAGAATAGCATAATTGTCCTTCCAGGTATGAACAGTGCTCTATTAATAGTCTATTAAGTACTAGGAGTGAATGAAAGACACTTCAGATGACTCTTGAAAAATGAATCAGTATCTACTCTGAAATTGGACCCCAAGTATGGAAACGTAAAATAGGATGTGGCTGTAAGAGATTATTTTGGGGCCATATGGCTTCTTACTCTGCTCCACCATCCTTTTCAGGAAGAAAACATGTCCCAAACCCCTGGATTCATTTGAGATTAATATGGGCATGTTTTGTGAGAACCCTTTGTCGGGCTGTTAAGGATTTTGTTCTCTCATAACAGACAACTAACTGCTCTGGCAACGCCTCCTGACCTGGCTTTGTGGAAAACACTTATGCAGGGAGAAGCTCTTATGCACGGATTCTTGTCTTCATCCTACAAATAAGTTGCTGGTTTTTCTCTTCACCACTCTGCTTTTATCTCCCATCTATCCTATTTGACACATCTCTCCTGCTGACCGCTGGTGGGGCAAGCCTGTGATTTGTTCCGAGCAAACGCATGTGTGCAGTTTCCACCATTGTGTGGTCTCATGTTATGAACTTACCTATGGGTGTTTACTTTGGTGGCATGACCTGGTATTTTGTAGCGCTGTATCTTTTTTCTCCTTCCTTGATATTTTTTTCCCCTCAGCCACGATAACTCTTCGTCAGAAGCTGCTGCATTTCTGCTTTGATCATATAGAATGTACCATATAGCCTCGGGTAACACAGTACTGCTTAGTACAGATGAAACAGCTACAAACCCTCTTAGAAGTAGGGTTTAAAAAGGGATACCAGTGAAATCAGATCCCTCTAGCTGGACAGCAGTCTGATAGGAGAACAAGGGCTGTTGTGGTATTTGGCAGCCAGACAGTCTTTATTGTTATTAGATGAAACAAAGCTTGTGATCTTTAGTCCTTGACCTTAACTGCAGCAGCACTCTCTTAATCAGACCTTAATTTAACACCTAACATGGTCACAGAAAGTATCGGACATGGGCTGCTGGTTTAATTACATATAGCTGATATCATCCAAACCAATTTAACCTCATTGCTGTGTGTTCGGCACTGGATAGGATTTGCCCTTTAGACACAGAACAAAACAGTTCCCAAAAGAAAAAAACACAACATACTGTTCAAAGTTTTTTACATTCACTTATAAAAAAGAAGTAACTACTCTTTTACATACTTTGCAGATAATGTTACAACCTTTTCAGGAAGAGCAGGATTCAGCATTTGCTCAATCTGTTTGCCCTTTATGCTTTCACTCTGGCATGGGATTCTCCCATCCACATGGAATCTGTTGCTGTGTTGTAGCATCTGATGACTGAACTGTGTAACTGGGTAAAAAGTAATATTTATGTGTTTCATGGTAAGATTTTCACATCTCACATGCTACTGCTTGCTTTGTGCTCAGTTCTTCACAAACTGACACAATATTCGTTTTGGACATTTAAATACAAACAGTCATATTTTTACATGTTTTGACACAAAATTTGATCTCTTTCTGAATTCGTCTGGAAATCCCAAAGCATCCAGAGTCTTCCTTCGGAAACAGGGTTGTTTTGATTAATCAGATTTCACTCAAAATTTTTTCATCAAAACCACCACTGCCAAACCAAATTCACAACAAGCATTGTAAATATTTTGCAGTTTTTTTAGTGAAATCACGACTTTTCCATCAAATCCTGGTTAAATACAAAAAGATCGTTGTGAACATTGTAGGTTTACTTGGAAGAGATTGCCTCAAGTTTGCTGGATGTCTACCTCTAGCAGAACACTTAAGCAAAGATACTAATAAATAAAAGTAATATAAAATATTAACAAGCAGCAAGAGCTTAGTCTCTGGAAGACAGAGATTCCACTGTCAGTCTTTGTCACTGGCTTGCTGAGACCTTGGGCAAGTCATGTTACTTCTACAGATGAACTCCGATTTCTCTGACTGAAGTGATCTGAGACATTAGCATTCTGCACTGTCTGTCCTACCTGTCTGCAAGAGGTTATGTGCCTTGTGGCAGGGATAGCGGAACAGGACACGTGCCAGCACATTAGCCATTCATATTCACAGGATGGCACAGTAGTCTGCATTACCCATGAAGGTGGGTTTGCACTGAGACACTGGGCAGTAACATGCAGGCACTGGGATAAGCACCTTGTAGAATCATTGTGCACATGTAAAGGTGAATGCGGGTTACCTGCCACTCTCAGGAGGAAGCTGCTTACTTCCACTCTGCACAGATGTAAATGATTTCACAAGCTGTAAGAATCAAGCCTAAAGATTTTAGGTTGAAACAAATTTAAAATCAGAATTAATCCAAATCCTCCATGTGAAGCTCTGAAAAATCTGTGTTTTCTTCTGTTGCAGAAGACAGACAGACGTTGTCTGTGTAAATGCTTTTGCACTTTAAAGGCCAGATCACTGAAAATCTTCTCTGGTGCTTTCAGTGCAGAGGCCATTTGAATGTGAATTTACACTGAACTGGCTACTGTCCATATTGTTTCCCGAAGTGCAAGTTTTGGAAGTGGGGTAGGCTGTTGTGTGTTCAGTTATCATTTTGAGTTTCTACATGATGACTGCTATGTATTCATGTTCTGGTTTACTTTGCACAAACTTTCCATTGTAGTTCCCTTACACTGGCTGAGGTTTGACCGAGACAGAAGAAAGACTTTTAGTGTCAGAGCTATGTGGTGCAAGGTTTAATCTCTAGCTGATGCTGTACTTAAACAAAATCAATATGAACAGCAGGTTGTCACTGGGACTGGAAAGGGAATCTCTATGACAGGCTTATGTGGTTTTTTAGTATTTTGGTTTATCTTGTGCAGTTTTTTTGTACAGGTAATTCTTTCTGTTGGACGGTCTACTGAAATTTTCCCAGGCCTGGCTAGAGGATCAGCGTTGCTTTAAAACCTGAATAAGCAGTCATACGTCTTTGTAGCTTCAGATCCAGTAGCCAGAACAAACAACGTTTTGCATAAATTCTTCCAAATGCATTCCTCTGCGATCACTGTAGTCTTTTGAGTTTTTGAATCATGATAGTAGAATGCTGCTAAGGCTTTTGTTGAAGAGCTCTGAAATGCCCTTCTTTAACTCCCCCTGATTGTTTCCAAAGTTAATGCAGTTAGCTCAAAGCCCAGTATGATTTCACATACTCCTGTGAGTTATGTTTTGACATGGGGTTTGGACTTTTTTGTGATTGAATGTTTTTACCCGGCTCTTTGTGACCTCATGCTAGGGCAATCACTGTGTTGATTTGAAGGAATGTAGATGGGTCTGCAGAAATGTCAGGGTCTCCCATTAAGATGTTTCTTTCACCTCAGCAGGAGTACTCAGCATTACTGTGAGTGTTGTTACTGAGATGCCCTGTAGTAAGTAATATAGCACTAGAGCACAATTGCTGTGATGTATTCCAGTAACATGGTGTTAATGTGCCATTGCTTCTCTGTATTTCAGCACCAAGGCATCACTTCTTTGGCTTACAATAACACAGTCAAGTGGACTTCTGCTTTAAGAAAACAAAGTCAGTCAGTCTATGCAGTAGTGTTATGCACTGGGACAGTGGGATACAATCGGCACTTTTCGCATTGTGCCTGAATGCAAGACATGCTCTCAAAAGGCTTCTGAGTCCTGCAAAGCCTTTTTCATATGCTTACCTTTACACTCCATGGACCTGATCCAAGGTTCAGTGGAAGTCAGTGGCATGCTGTTTCATTGCTTCTGGATAGCTTTGGATCAAGCTGGGGCAGTACTCCATTTCAAAGGGGCCCCTCTTTTACAATATCTAAATGCTTACATTTACAGTACCAGAGTACAGTGTACGGGGTAACTCATGTAATACGTTTTGACTACAATTTTCTATTTGTTATGCTGACATTTGTCTGCACCATCTAATGAGTATTTGCTCTACGAAGGCACTCAGCACCTAAAAGTGTAATTATATTTTTCAGAAAGCTCTTGTCTTCGAAGTTCTCTTTATGAGTAGGTATTTGTGCTAAGTATTGAACTCTTACAAATAAAGCAAAGTTTGAGCTTTCTTGATAAAGAAAAACAACACACCTTATTCATAGTTCTCCTGATTTTTTTTTTTTTTGGATTCTTATCATGCTTACTGTTCTTCTTAAGTCTAGAGTCCCTGGAGCTAGATGATTAGAGAATCTTGTGTGAAACTCAAAATAGGGATTTTTGAGCTTTTGTTATTGTAGAGAAAAGCTTGGAAATAAATGCACGTGGAAAGCAAGTACCAGAATGTTAAAAAAGGAACCCAAAGTCATAAGCTAAATTGATGCAATATTGTGGTGTAGAGAATAATTTAGTCACAGATTCTCACTGAAAATTGCTGCTTATTAAGCAAAATACAAATATTTTTAATTTTATTGCCTTAAGGATACTTAATCAAACATCAAAATGTTTTTCTTTATAGGATTCATTTTGATGTCACAAATATCACATTCTTTATGAAAGCATAATAAAGTAATTTGACATCAAGCGTGAATTTTATACAAAATTAAGCATTAGCCTTATTCAGAGGCACCTGTGTATCCATGTGGGTATATGGATGTGAGTTTGTGTCTATGTCTTCTTATTCTAAGTTAATATTGGTATTTTCATACCTGGTTCATTCTTTTTGAATGCCTGACCTTGGAAGCACTGAACATCTGCCTTAGTTGTGGGTACTAAGCTTCTTTGAAATTCTAACCTAAATTTAAAATTTCTGCCACTAAAAAAAATAATCCTAGACCAGACAAGCCACTTGCCAAATGCTGGGCTATAAATTACAGCCATTTCTTTTTATTACACTGTTATGTACTAAAAAAATAAACCCAAACCACCTAAACCCACAAATCTAATTACACCAAATGTGCTCTTCATCCAAAGCCGAGCTTAGCCTCAGCTCCAAGTAGACTCTATGGTTTAGCTGCAAACTAAACTTTTGGAAAAACAGAAGCTGACACAGTAACAAACCTGTAACTCTGTGTTAGCCCTGTAGGGAAATATCTAAATAAGCAATAAAATGAATGAAATGCTATTTATAGCCATTGTGTCATAAATGTATTATTTATAAATAAAAGCAAAGCAGGTTAGCCATGGTAAACTGACACAGCTGTACTGATTGTTAAGGCGATTTGCACTAACAGTGAATCTGGCCCAGCCTTTTCCAGTGTGGCTGTCACTGCTGTGTTGGAGATAGATAAATTTGAGGAAAAGACATGCCCGTAAAGCACTGCACAGGTTCTCTCACTTTCAGCCTGGAACACCCTCTCACTTGAGAGGCCTCAGCCTTGGTCAGCAGCACCTGAGTGTGAGCATCATTACAACCCAAGCACAATCAGGCTGCTAAACCACCAGCTACTGTTCAGCAAAACCCTCTGAATTCCACACCCTCTCTGGACAATCTGCTTGTCTATCCTTCCAGACAGAAATTGTTCCTGGCACCTAACCTTAAATCTCCCATGTTGCAATTTGAGCCTTTAACTTCTTACCTGTCGTCAGTAATCCCCATGGAATATGAGATGACCATCTGTTCTCTATGTCACAGCATCGTTACTGAATTTTCTCCTGATTCCTTTTGATTTTTTTCGTGCAGCTTATGTTTCTGGACCTTTCTCCCTTCAGGGACCTTACCCATTCCCAGTAGAAGTGCAGATTGACTTCATAGCTAGTAACGACACTGCTCCCATTTATACTCTCTGAAATAGTCTTGCACTGCTTGAGTATCATGAGGTGCAAATAAGCGTTACTGGCCAGGACCAGTGAGTTGGGTGTACGTTTATGAACATAGAGAGGAAACATTCCTATTCGCATCAGGAGCTCCCACAAAGCTCAGAGAGGGTTATGCTATCAGATACATGTCAGATTTTGAATAAAGCTGAACAGGACCAACTGGTTATTTCTACAAAACACCTCCTTAAATGAAAGCACCTTTTGACACTGGTGCTAATACAGACTTCTGAGAAGGCAGCTCATGACATCAAATGGTAGGTAGTCTCCAGAATCTTCAGAGATTATTTCCTATATAGGCTTAGCACGGTTAAGGAGGAAAAACATTGTCAGAGCAGTGATCTGGAGCAGGTTTTGTAAAATGTTGAACGGAGAGTCTGCGTAAATATTTGAGGCCTTCTAGGCAATGTTGAACATTCCTGTTCAGAACTGCACCTGAAGACACACTCTCACAACAGCTAACACTGGGAGACACACATATGGGCTCTGCAAATGCTGAGGGCCAGCCACAAGACCTGTGCATCATTTAAGCCAACTAGTGCTTTGCCTTTATTACTGCTTGAGGACAGGGAGAAAGTAATTTGACTTTTGTAGGACAGGAAGATGAAGCTGCGCACATTTGCACGTGTTTTTGCATTTTCCTGTTAAATGTCCTTACGTTTTGAAAAGTTTAGCCCAGGAAGTTACGTAAAGAAATCAATTGTTATTTAATTTATACTTAATATGTGAATCCTGTTACAGGAGGCTTTTAGAGATGGTCATTTCAATGCATTTGCTTGTTTTGGTTCATAGCATTAGGCAGGAGTTGTGTCTTGTCTGCTGAGTATTGACCCTGCATAGCCACAGGGTTAGTTTGCAAGACAGAGAAAAAAATGATGGCGGCATTAATTCTTCATTACAAAGAGTGAAAAATTGTAACTAATCACGGCACAGTGCTGCTGCTAATGCATTTGAAACCTCCTTCTACCTCACCGAACCATATGGGGGTTTAAAATGTAAATACAATTTGTAATTGAGAGCAGCATTTTATTACTTGCTTTTAAGAGGCACAGGACGCCTGTAACCCTCAATATGAAATTTCCGTTGGCTAGAAATAAATTCAGCTCCATGTTTTGTTTTTATTCCCGCTGCGACACCCGCATGAGAAAGGTAACGGCTAGTCTGCAAGCTTTCACTCTCTCACTCAACACTGAGGGGAGAAGAGGCTGGGAGCTGTGGTTTTCAGTCACACTACTGGCTTCCTTACATTGCACACTGGAGGCAAAAGCAAACATGCTGCAGAATAAATCCTCAGAGACGCTGAGAGCTGCTGAGCTACCACAGCCTGGGCTGGAGTCAATGAGAAATGCAGGCACTCAGCCCTTCCCTGAATTTTGCTCTCATTTTCAGTAGTATGCTGCCTAAAAGCTTATACTCCTGATTGCAGTTATTTATTTATCAGCCTTGCAATAGCACCTAGAAAATGCAGTTGTGGGTTTAGATTCTGTTGTATTAGGTGCTGTACAACTGAAAAACAACAGTTTCTGCCGCAGTGAGCTGCAAATGTATGTGTTAGACAAGTGACAGGAAAAATATACAGAAAAAGGAGCTGCTTCTGTGATATGGGAGATATTACAAGGATATATGACTTACCGTTAGTTCCTTTGGGGAACCAAATACTCCGGCTGTATTTGACTTAAAGAGTGAATGTAACCATAACAGAATTCAAGTTTCAAGATTCCAGCTGGTCTGCTAATGCGAAGTTCCTATATGGAGATGGAGGCCTTAGAGTGCCACCACCAAAGAAGTTACTCATGGGTACCTCTCTCAGCATGAAAATAATACCCATTACCCTTCCTGTCCTCCTTCTTTTTCTATTAGCTCTAGATCTGGGAAGCAGCGTGAAACGAGATCCTCATAAAAAGCACAATATCCTGCCCTGCAGTCCTTGCAGGACATCAGCAGGGAAAAAAGAAAAGGAATTTATTCACATTTTGGCTGGAAGGACAGGTCACTGACCTCCACCTGTGCAGAAGTGAGGAATGTCTAGAAAATTAAAGAACAGTGAAGAGGCAGGGATTTAAAGCAAGATAGAGAAAGACCTCCGGATTTTAAGGTAAACCATTACACCAGCTCACGTGCTGGTTGCTCACCAACAAAATGGACAGTTCAGGGCAAAGTGGACAGTTCCAGAAGAGAGAGCGGTAGGTAAAGGATTAACGAACTATTCAAGAGTGGGTCTCCTTGGGCTGAGGAGTTCACACCTCTGCTAGAATAATTAGCTTATTTTTCAAGTTGTCCTCAAACCAGGACACAGAAGATAAATCCTGTCCCACAATTCTAGTAAAAATAGAGGGAATAATAAGAATAAAACTGAAAGTGAGATAAGAACTGCTTTGAATGGACTAGACTGGAATATTTGCCTTCAGTGCAGGTTTTGAGACCTTGTTAGGTACCCACTGCCTCACAGGGGTTTAACTCATTGTATACTTCTTCACTGAGGAATCAGGAAAGTATTAACTGTAAGACTTGAAATCAGGGCAACCATGCCAGTGCCTGCCACCTTAGTGAATAGAAACTTATTCTGCTACTTCAAGGCTTCACAGATGAATTAATGTGTAGGACATAGTAATAGCTAATAGCTACACTGCGAGTGAAATATCCGCTCTCTCATTAGAAACCACTTCTTTTCTTGTTGAGCTGTATCCTCCTACCTTCATCTGCTCTGGGTTCTATCCAACATTATTTACAATAATTGTGCCCACCTTTGCTGTTGGATTTCTCACAGGAATTGTGGTTAAGAGGGATAAAAGACATCTACACACTCAGTGGCTTTTTCTTCAAACAACTCAGGAAGTCAAGCATGGTTTACAATGAGGAAGAGCTACTTGAAGAGCTCTGGGGTGGGGTTTTTTAGCCTCTTAACGTTGTAGGACACCTAGACATCCTATTTTATACATGAGAAACTTAAATTGTACATTCTGTCAAGTAGATAAGTGAGTTGATTAAAAAAACCCTGAATATCCAAGAGCTCCTACTGACATCTCAGGATACATAACATGTTCCTTGACCTAAAGGCTGAGTAGGGTTAACACAGGAGTAGTCTACCCATACTTTGTCTTCAAGGAGTCCTTATCTTCCAAGGTCTGTCAGCTTACTGGTACGAAGCAGTCAAACTGTCCAGGACTAAGCCGCAAGTGTGAAATGATGACTGGATTTGCTAAAGTTACTTCTCTCTGCATCTCTGTTAGCCTTGAATATTTGTGTGTTTCCTTATACAAAAAAATCATAAATACTAAAAGCGAAATACAGAATGACGTGCAGCTGATGCCTCCTTGCATATTAACTGTTTTAATGTCACACTGACAAATTCCAAAATGCAAATGACCTCTCTTCACTAACCTGCATTTATCTACATGAGTTGCTGCACAGTGCACAACTACAGTGGCGAAATGAGTGAAGAGGACTTGATCATATATAAACACATTAAACAATGGATGAAGGTAGGGTCTAAACAAACTGTACCTTACCTGCCTCACTGAAGTATGCACTCAGTAGGCAAAAGAGTGTCTAGCTTAATGAGGTTAGTGAAAATTGGATTTCCTTCTGTGTGGCACATTTGAGAAAAAGCATCTTCCAGTTTAGCTTCCCAATGTTTTTCTCTTCCCAATGGACTTTTTCCTCAATGCGTTTGCTCTGTACTTTTTCAGTGAGGTGGTGCGTGATGTCCACCCACGGTTATGCTGAGTAGTATCATGGAAGTGCTTGACCCAAGTTTGTTTTGAGGATAGATTGTAAGCTTATTTTCAGCCCTTTCTAGGAACCTGGCTTGAGGTGACATTTCGGTTGCCTGAGTTTCAGTGGAAAAGATGAGCCAACAGCAGTTCTCTCCTGCATATGTTTTCTTCGTCAGGGAGCAGCTTTCATGCCTGCAGAGGGTACAAGAGCCCGTAGAGCAGTATCACCACATGCATACTCTGACCTGCAACTACCTAGCAAAGGAGGTACCATGAGCAGTTTGCTGTTCCTCCTTTCAGGAGAGATTTTGGCTTCTAGAAGCCTTTGTCTTGACTTCTACTGAAAGGTACGAAGTGGGTCAGATTTGTTTCTTACAGAAGTTCAACCCTCTGTGCATCCAGAGCATTTCATTTTTGTCTGTTCTCATGGTTTGATATCTAACTTTGTGCTTTAGGGAGTCTCTCTGTAAGGCCAAGATTTTGGGTTCATGGCCCAGATTTCTTTCATATATTTTTAAACCAAAAAGCTCCAGTTAAAGATATTTCCTTCACAGACAAGAGAGGAAGACTAGTACCTCAAGGAGTGATTCAGTCCACCTGAGATGCAATTCTTGCAATTTATTATTATTTTTCAGTCTTTGTGTCCTCTAAAACATGACTTTTGGGGTGTTGACTCATGATTTTGGGGTACTTGTATGCAGTATATTGGAGTATGACAATACCTCTGAATGGGACATCTGCATTTCCTCCTTTTTGAGTGACTATACTGTGTATTTCCGAACTACCATGGGATTTTGTGTTGCATTTCTGAGTACTTTGGGGTTGGCTTGCATGCATACATAACTAATGTCTGTGTTTTGAAGTGCCAGGAATGTAAAATGGGTTAGCTAGCTAACCGAGTCGAACAGCAGGTCGAGACATGTCACAACAGTGTAATTCATCCAACAGAACAAGGATAGCTTGGGGGGTCCTAAGTTAAAAGAGCTTGATTAATCTCAGCTCAGAGTAAAGATTACCACAGACTGGCAAAGACAGGAGGAAAGACATTCAGACATGGCGTAGGGTCCCGCTTCTGTAAGGTTCTATCCACAATCACCAAAATATTTAGGAACTAATTCCCAAGCGAGTCAGTCTGAGGATTCAAGTTGCTTAACTGTCATTGTGAGTGTGTCTGCTTGTTTTCAGAAGATTGATACGTGAGGTGCTCATCTCATCTCACAGGTGTTCACTGTCTGGCCAGACTGGGTCCCACCCTGACTTCCTATGCTGGCAGGATGTGCTGTCATCCCATGGTGAGAACTGAGCTGCCACAGTCAGTACAATCCACCCTCCTGCACATTTCATGTACAGCTCCTGGACTACAGTGGAAGCACAGTTTCCAGCATTATGGACTAGATGATCTTCAAAGTTCCCTTTTGACCCGAACCATTCTATGAATGCTACAAAGAAAAATTATATTGGGCCAGATTCTGTCCTCAGTCACATGATGGTCAATCTCAGATAATCCCACCTGTTCCAAGAGGTGACAATGGGTTTATGCTATTGTTTGTGAGGTCAGAATACGGCACCTTTCTTATGTGCTGTGCACCTTTTCATAATTTTAAGCTATGTTTGAGTGTCGGTTGTTTCTTTAGTATAAACAGGAGAGTTTGTTACTATGCCATGTGGTGATACTCCTGTAATGATTTTTTAGAAAAGTGCCAAAGGAGTGAATTAGGAACTCGTGACATTGACGAAGAGTTGTTAAATGCCTTTGTGGTTCCTAGCTTTTAAAACTACTGTGCTGGTGGAATATGGCCCTAATACCATGTCCTACATTCATCATCTGCAAAGGAATGCCAACTTACTGTACGCAAAATTTCCAAAGTAACTATTTCAGCTGGTATTTTTCACTGCACTTAAATTCTTGCATTGTCCTCATTTGGCAATCTTTTTATAGTGCTCGTATGGATAGTATAGCCAAAAATCTGTGCTGTACTCAGAGTATGGTATTGCTGCCTATCTTCTATTCCCTTGTGTGTATGTTGTAACCTGCAATGGAACATAAGTGGCTCCAAACCTCAGTATGATGTGATCCAACATATTCTGGGATTCATCTGCAATTAAACCACAAATACCTGGCATGAATTTAGCTAGTGGGTCAATATTCAGATTTTATTTTCTGTAAACAACATTGGCTTTTCCTATGCTAGATTTTTGGCAGAGGAGGTAGAACCTTATATTTTAGCACATCCTGATGTAGTTAGATTTTAGGTGAAGACTTCCAATTGTTTATCCTGAAATTTTAGGAAGCTCCACGCCATACATATTCCAAACATTTTTAGAAATTATGTGTGTATGTGTGTAGAAACAGAAATTACAAATGCATGAGATATTAATTTAGAAAAGCAGATTTTAGCCTCACAGAAAAAGACGTAGTAGAACCCATCAAAAGCTAAATAAGAGAAAAAAATATTCAGGCAAAATTTCTGACGGGTAGAACCATTTGTCTAGTGGTGGGCTTGTTCCTTGAGTCTTTGAAAGTTTTAAGTGAATGTAGCCTGTCTTGCTGTGAAGATGCTTGGCCAAAATGTTAGCAGATGTCTAAACCTCACCTGCTTTCCCAGAGCTCTTTAGATTTTCTCCAGCCTCTCTCAATTCCCAACTTCTGCTTTGTTAAACCTTAACTTCTCAGCAGGGTATCTTGCTGCTAGAAAGAAAAGGCATTGTCAGCAGAAACTAATTACTTTCTCATCAAATCCTATCTTGCAGCAAAAATGTTGTGATCTGTCCCACTGCTACCAGCACCTCCTAAATCATTCATGTGCAGATGACACCTCTTGTGTGGCCTGCAGTCCAAGGTGGGTGCAGAGGATATGCTGAACTACAGACGTGAAGAAGTGCAGAACATTGAGGAAAAGTCCACTAAGCAGACTGTCTCAAAGTCAATGGGGGCTGAATTCTGTCACTGAGGATGCCATGGCCTGAGTAGGCTTGGCCAGCTACTATCAGCATAAGGTAATAACAGTAACAATGTTTAAATGCGTGTTTTAGCTCAACCAGAAAACATGGGCTTGATACAGCAACTGATACATAAAATGCTACGGCCTGTGTTAGACAGGAGAAGTGGCTAGAGATGTTTTTCGATTGTTTCATCCATAAAACTCTAGAAGAAATTACGGTAGACTTCATTATAATCCATCAGGTCAATTATTTTGGTTGCTATTAGGTTGTCTGTTTTGGTTCTGTTGTATGGAGAAGAAGGCAGAGCTGTTGCGTAGGGATTCATAACATCACCAGAACATTCCAACTTCATTTATTGTTATGGTTTGAGATTTTCACAAATAAGGCTCGTTTCTGCTTTTTCCACTGGGCAGTATAAAGTAGCCAGGGAATGAAAAATAAAGAATTAATGAAAAAGGCTGTGATTCTGCTGCCTTGCATTCTAGCCTTGCCTATGCTGGAGTTCCCACTGGGCCTATAGTAAGATACAGTTTTGTGCTTCTGCTCTCTGTCTAAGGAAGGAATAACCGTGTTTCAACCTTGCGGGTGTTTTGAGAAGACAGATTCAGCCTTGGTTTTGAAACACACATATACTGCAGTAATTAGAACAATACAAAAGCAAATAAAAACAGGAAGAAGATAAGTACTTAACCCACAAAAGGATTTGGTTGATGCGCAGCAAATGAGATGCAGGGCCACAGAGTATGTGATGAAGTTAAGAGAAATATTGAACAGCTGCTTTGCTACGCACTTCTGCAAAATGAAATGACATCCTGCAGGAAAAATAGTACAGGCTCATTTACTACCCAAGAGGGCAGAGCTAAGGTTACAGGGACTGTAACAGTGTTGTCATTTCCTTACTCCCAGGAGCTGCGCTTTCCAACTTGATGGCTTTCCTAATGTAATTGCATTTTATGTGATGATTTTTTAGAGCCTGATTCTTGCTAGAGTAAATCAGGAGGAACCTTGGCAAAGCCAATGAAGTGATCTCAGTGCAAAAATGATGGGAGCCACAGCAGAATCAGGCATGCTCGGTCCATAACCACCTTCTCCAAATTCTGCAACAAATGCCCCATGCTGAAATAGCAAGTAGGTATCAGATGAAAACACAAAACAATGACAACAGTGCATTTCTCAGTAGCCACATCATATTATGTCATTGATGTCAACTGGAGTTATATTAGTCTGCTTTTCATTAGGTTGTGTTATGCCTTTTGACATAATGCAACACACTGTAAATAACATAAAGTGACCTCCAAGTATAAAAGAGAACACAGTTTTTGTCAGATTATATAGTGGCTATGAATTCTCAGAGAGGGAGGGGTAAATCAGAGAAGGAGAGAAGGAGATTTGGATTCAGTGTCCTGAACAACAAATGCAGAGAACTTAATTAACAGTTACAGTAGCCCCGCCTGCTTCCAGATAGGCCTGTGTGTCTCTGCTCAACAGAGAGAGAAGTTTCTCAGTGGGATTTGCACTGTTTAATTTATTTAAAATTCTGCAGAGATACCTGTAATCGCTGTTTCTTTTCTGTACCTGAGCTGTAGGAGCTCCATATACAGTGAACATAAGACTAACTTTCCTGAGACTTGTCTTGTTGCTGGGCTCCAAAGTACCATAGTCAGACCAAGCTGAGCTGATGGGCTTTCTGAGCAGCGCTGTGTAACCTGTCCTCTGTATCAAGAATTTAATCAGCCACTAAGAAAATTACTGAGGGAGAAAGGAAAAGGGAATCATTGTGGCTCTGAAAAGAAGGGGAGCTCCTCATTAGTTTAAGGTGATTAAGGAAAAGTGAGTGGTTCAAGGGAAGTTGTTAATTTTCTCTGGAGGGCATGAAATCCACCTCAGCTTGGTAGTTCTTGCTGGTGGCTTTGCTGGAATAAGCTAGTGTTCTCACTTTAGTGCCTACTTGAGAGGTGCTTGCTCTATAGTCCTGATCCACAGTTTGCACACCTGCCAGTGTTTGCCAAGATAATGCTTCAGTTTGCTGCTTTGCTTTTAATTCCTGTTTGCATTTGGATAAATCACTGAGTATGTCTACTCTCCACCTGTAAAATAAATGAACATCTGTGACTTACAGGATGTTAGGAGCACACAGCAATGAGAAAACAGATGACATGGCCAGAAAACAGTAGTACTTGGCAATTCCACCAGGTACATTTTGCCAGAGTGCAGAGTGCCAGGACGGGGCTTGCATGAGTCCTGTTTTTAGACGAGGACTGGCCTTGTTTTTACCCTCAGCACCAAACTGGTTATCAGAGAGATCAAGCCTGGTCAGCGCATAGAAAGTGGAGTCCTTTGGTACAAAGGCTGGGATGCATCTCCTCTAAAGTTTTGGTGATTGTCCCTACCTACTGGCAGGTTATGGAAGATTTCAGTTCCCAAATGTGATTAACTGTCACCTGCCTTCTTTTGAAGGCATGCCACCCAAAGACATGAAGAAAACCTATCTGTGTGCAGAAGAAGTGTAACATTGTGGTATGAAGTTGGTCTCAAAACTCAGTCTGCAATAGCCAGAATACTTACAAAGGCACTTACTACACATTTCCTATGCAACATGTTCAGCATTAGTGGCTTTTTCCTGTCCCCGCTGAACTAGGAGAAGAGGCCACATTCCATTTGGCATCCCATCTCACTGCAAGAATTGTCACTAAGTCCTGTCATCTGCATCTTTTTAGATAGTGAATGTTGTATGGATCAGAAACATTTTCATGATCGGTCTCAAAGATGGAAGTTGCAAAGGCACCTGAATACGTTTGATGTGATTTTCCTGAGCAGTGATAGGTACGGAATCTCACTTAAAAATGTGTTTTAAGATTAAAATTCAGTATTGGTAACAGGAATAGAGTGTGGCATTTGTGTGAAAAGCATTTTGTGTGCACAGTTGAGCAGTTAGAACAGCGCAGGTTATCAGAATCCAATGTGTCACGTGCATTTCCTTTATAATTTCTCCATTGATAAATGTAGTATAAATTAACATCTACTTAATTTCCGGGCATGCAACATTCCTTTAAGATGTGTATGAGATGCCGTCCTTGTTCATTAGTCTGTTAAATATTAGAGAATTAGCATTTACTTCTTCTGAACAGTGTGCAATAAACCAGCTCTGCTCTCCATCCTGCAAAGAGATCTGTGCAATCAGACCCCTGTGACACTGACATCCACAGTGCTCTGTATGAGTGCAGAGATCTACCTTTAAGTATCATTTTGCAGCATCAGAGAGTCTAGAATTAAACATGAAACATTCTGGTAACTATTGTTAAGTTCGTAAACAAAGCTGTTAGCCTTGGTAGGACATCAAACCTTGCTTATGGCCAGAGAGACACACAGCCTCAACGCTGGAAAATCTCACTGAGATTTGCAGCCAGGCTGGATCTCAGGAGACTTCCTATTATTATTTTCTTTACTAATAAATCATTATGTTGTCTTCTTCACAGCACAGAGAGTTCAAATAAACCTGTCCCTGTGACAATCTGATTCTCTGAAGGGGTGTCCTGTTCTGTTGAGTCATATGAGAGGAAAATACAAAGAAGTAGAAAGACAGATCAAAAAGGGGTAGCAGGAAGGGCCCTGGAGGCAGACTTAAGTTTGGTATTTAATATTTCAGGTAAAATATTCACTTAGCATCAATTATCTTGTTGGGTTCTTTTTTTTTTTTTTCCAAATGAAATTGCCTTCTGAATCAGCCAGCTCTCTAATTACCAGATTGAATGATTGAAATTTTTAGGGCAATTAAATTCAAGCCTTTCTTTTTCAGTTCTTATGTTATTTCCCCCTTCTCTCCCTCCCCTTTCCAGTCTGGAGCCTTTCTATAATTTGGAAGCAGTTGCAGAAGCAAGCCAAGATGTATGTCTCCCTTAATTCCTCTGTGGATTTGTTTTATAGACTAAGCAGAGAGAGTTCTGGTCTCTCAGGACACGTGCCTTACAAACACACAGTATTGTGTGGGTTTTATCCTAACATGTCATGTCATTTAGAAACATCTTGGAAGAATTCATTTAATATAGAAATTCTGTGAAAAGACAAAGCTCGATGAAGAAAATACATGCACTATTGGAAAATGCCTGTAGATCAAGCTAGAAAACTAAGGAGTGAATTGAGGGTAATAATGATGATTGATGATATACTAGATAAGAGAAAACAAAACTCCCAAAGAAACAGTACAAAGCATCTAACAGAACTGTTAGGACACACTCATGAAATGGTTGGATGAAAAGATAAGTATTCTTCCAAAAAAGGACACAAAATTCACAGGATGCTATCCTGAGGCGGCTGCTTGTTTGGCTGTCTTGTTAGGATTACAGCACTGATCCTGCAAAACAAGTACCCAGGTTCTTAAATCTATGTGAGCTATTATGTTGATTGCAATGGGACTATTCCTTCCTTAAAGTTAAGGACCTAACCCAGTGAACATGACAAGTCTTTATCACAAGAAACCTTTGAAATTATGTAAGATTTTCCTCAAAAACCTTAGAGTTTTTCAGATTACCAGACTCAGTCTGGTATACGAACCTGTGTCTGCTATGCAGCAGGCGGTTGCAAGCGAATGGACTGAGGGGTTTATTTTTAGGCTGTGTTACACTCGGTATTGGTCTAATGTCACTGAAGTCAGAACGATGAACACTAGGCTAACTTCCAACTTGTATCCACAATAATTTCACTAAAGCGAGATGAATGGTATTATGCTTATTTATTACTTAATTATCCCTGTAGGTGTTCGAGGTACTTCACAACAGCTAAAACAGTCCTTGCCCTGAAGAGCATGCAGTCAAATCTAAGATTAGAGATGACAGCACTGCAAGGGGCTGAGCCTGAAGAAAGAGCGAGGTCCTTGTTCAACTGGATACTTAAACGTATGTCAGTCTCAAAGTTCAGTTGATTGGTTAAGCACTTTCCGGACTCAAAGTTAGTGTGACTGATGTAGACAAGTATTTCAGATGCTAGTGTACGTTCCTGAAAAACCTGTTGTTGCTGCTGGTTTTAATGCACTGGTTGTCCTCTATAGATACTCTCACAGGCACAAATTAGACCTTGAGGAAATATGATTTCATGTCCATGGAATTATGGTATTTTGTACTGGTTTATGTTTTGGTCTATTGTGATAATGCCAAACATGATTTATGAATCGGATGGAATGTGTATGCATTAATGTCCATGAGCATTCCCCGGGAGACCCAGGCCTTGTGATTCCTATGCTGCCTTCTGTTTTCTCCTGCTCTTAACACCGTATTCATTACTAACATCTCTTTTTTCATGCTTTGAAGTCCACGATTCTCTATCAATTTGCAGTAGGTTGATAGCTGGCCCCAGAACTTCAGGCATGTGTGATAGATTCAGGAAAAGCAGACCTGATCTGACTCACTTTATTGCCGTCCGCAGAGCAGTGCTTTTCCAGTATACCTCCCAGTTACAGATGCACCTATGCAGAACCTCAGTAATTTTTCTGGAGCTCTGAATGCATGAGACTCTGGAGCTACCAGACATCTCAGTGGCCCAGATTTATTGCTAGTTTCCTTTGCATTTTCTCAAGCAGCGTGCTTCTCTTCCTGCTTTTTCAGGATGCCGTGTCCACTCAAAATCTTTTTAGTGCGTGCTCTATGTTCATTATTTAGAAGTGCATGGGAAAGCCCCTTCAGCTCTAGCTTATTGTGAGTGCTGTACAATTGTATCCCAACTGCCTACTCTTCTTATCTACTGCATTATTTCTGTGAAAGCAAAAGCCGTGCATGGAACAGATGCTTGGAATGGTATCAGGATCCAATTACTGCACTTTTCCAACCTTACATCTATTGTCTAAACTTGGAGCAGGCATATTTTTATTCCTTGGTGACACTATATAAAGAGACAATTGGCATTGTGTTTGCTGGCTGACTAGTTGGCAGAGAAGGGGTGGAAGGACCAGCAGCAGTATGGTAGGTTTTATTCTTTCCCATGTCTGTCTGTTTGTATTTCTTTCTGACCCTAACAATTCAAACAGAGCAGTAATGATTACACTGGACCCCATGAAATCTCATACTTAGTATTGCACACAGAATGAATATATATCCCACAGACTGAGCTGTGAACTTCCAAGGACTTTTCTGCATGTATTTAAGAAATGAGTGAGGTAGGGGACATAGATGCACAGGCTGAAGGGAGGCGCTCATACATCTCTCTCCAAGGCTAATACACTAGGGCAGCAATGACTGGCGTGGCTGGTGTTTATTAGTGCTAAGGTCTGCTATGGTGTGATGGAACGTGAGGGAAAGGGACATCTCTATAATTGTAACTGTGTTGCTCTTGAGACCGCAGCGACAAGTGGGAAGTACTGCAGGGATTTCTGTGTATTGCCTTTGCCCTGCTCACTGTTGCCTTTTAGCTCTGGCACTCCAATAGCCACCTCTGCACCAAAGGTGCGCTTGATGTCATCCAAGGAGCAAAGGACTCCTCCTACCTAAGCAGCAGTGGGCAGATTAGACTCTAGCTTTGTCTTCTGCAACTTCAGAGAAATGACTACAATATTTAAAAAAAAAGCTGGTGATTTTCTCTGTCCTTATTTTTCTCCTGTTTGCAGGTCCTTTTCAGGCTGTCTTAAAGTAATGCTGCCCAGTGGCTGCCTGGGGCTATGGAGCATTTCATTCTGGAGAACACTGGAGTGGTATACGAAAACCTTCCTCAAAGCTTAGTTCAAACCTGACCTCATTTAAGCAGGTGATGAATGTGATCCAAGTGCTGTTCTGAGCAGGATAAAACCACATTCAAAGTAATTTCTAAAAGCCACGCACAAAACTAGGTTCCCGTTTCAGTCAGTGCAAGCCCGGTGTCAGTGGTTTCACACTGAGCACACAAGCCACTAATCATGTTCTTCACTGTTTTAGATGTGAGCAGTGCCTCTGCTGATTATGCCTCTCCAGTTGTGGATTTACAGGTTTCCCTTTAATCAGCTTCACTAAAGTCTAAGACGGCCCTGTTGCGGGGTGGGGGGCAAGCGCCAGGTCTTGGGTTTTCTTTTTCCCCTCTCTTTTAAAATTTTATTTACCAGTTTTCTTCCCTCCTATTTAGTTCAATGACACACCACGCTGCTTGACGTTTGATGTTTCAGGACATTCTGTGGTGAAATTGCTTAAGCTGGGAGACGTGAAAATAGAGTGAGAGAGTATTCTGTCTCCTCACTCCCAGTTCAACTGACAATTCTCTGTGGTGGTTCTTTTTATTGTGCCTTTTGTTTTGGGAAAATATCTTCTGAGGTACCTTACTATACAGGGACACATGAAACAGATTTAAAATGGAAAGAAAAAAATAGCCTTAATGAAAGAAAGCTGAAGAATATCTTTACATAAGGAAGTGATCATTTTTTATTAATCAGAGGGAAATGTATATGTAATTATGCTAGATGAACTCTGTGGGGAGGTTTTTTCCTCTCTTTATGATGTCTTAAGGGATTTATAAATATTACAGAGGTTTTATAGCATCATAATATTTCAGATGTGCAGTAAAGCTACTTTCAAAGGATTAGTGCAGACAAAGCAGCATAGTAAAAAATAATTACAAGTCAGCCAGTGCTACTAGGCTCTGACATACAGGGCTGATGAGAGTGAGAGAGGCAGGGTTCAGGGAGATAATTTTTCTAACAAGAGCAGACCACACAAGTGCTGTGGAATGGAGTTCTGAGAACTGTCTATGGCTCTCCGTTAATTCCAGGGAATTTCAGTGAAGTTGCGTCTGTGATGTCTCCCTGCATGCTCTGTGCTGACGGAGAGAAGGAAGGGAAGAAGAGAGCCAGAAGAAAGGAGAGGGAAGCCTTTTTCATATTCCCAAAAGATTCCTGTGTTTATTCAGTTCGAGTGACACCTTGTAGCAAATTCTGTATGCTGAAGGGAACTGCATAACCGAAAATAGATTGCATTCTGATCAAATGTGTTTTGCAGTCTGCTTAACAGTCTGGAATGTACCACCTGTAAAACAAGTACTGACCTCAGTGGAGCAATGCTGATGTCACTAACTGAAAATGTGGCCAGTTGTTTAACTGTTGAAGTGTTTGTGTATGCATCTGCACATGCACGTGTATGTACGTACGTGCGTGTCTGTGAGCATAGAGGACTCTGTAGGTAGAGAGGGACTGTTCACCTGTTTGTGTGAATGAGGGGGATGTGTATCTATGCCAGAGAAGAAATTCTGTTGGGTGGGGAAAGCAGCTGGCGAATTTTGGGTCATAGAGGTTGAGCAGTCTGCGGTTGGAGAGGTTATCTGCTGTTCTGAGATGTTTTGGGAGATAACACATTCTCTCTCTATATCTCTGCAAGAGAAAAAAAGGAGGCTGTGATTGGGAAGGGGTTTTATGTGGGGTAAAGGAGAATGCTTTAGTGTACAGGAGCGTGAAGCAAGGAGGATGCAGTCCAACAGATTTTTGTATGTAGCAGGGATCAAAGGTATGTGTGTCTGTGTGGGTGTGTGGGAGGCTGCGACTACGTATAAAATGGAGTGAGGATGAGAAGGGAGGGATCTGTTTGTGAGTGCAAAGTAGGTAATAAAAAGATCTTCTGTTTCTCAGTTCTGATAATGTGGGTTTTTATTTGAATGATCTGAGGCTGTTGCCTGTTTGAAATGCAAATTGTGCCCTTAGAGCAGTTTATGTTGCTTACTCCTCTAGACTGTTCCCTCAAAGGCATGCACTCGGGTTGGCCTTATGCTGCTCACCTGCCATGAAAAGGACCTGAACCATGCTAAAAAAGGGTGGCTTGTCTGTAGCTGGGATCTTGGGTGCAGATGCAGTGTAAATTATCTCAGAGGAGCAAACTTGTGAGACAATAATCAACAAAAATCCTGTCCAATGCTGCAGAAATCCCTTGGATGGGCCTGAGATGTAACTTTTGATTCAGAAGCTGGCTTCAATGATAACAAAAATTCAAAGACAGGAAATGTCAGCACTGAGATCCCAGAGTGGATGAAAAACAAGGAGAGAGTGTGATGGATGAAGAAGTCATAGTAACTCAGAGTTAACATCATACTGTGGATCACAGTAGGGGACAGAATCTGAGCGAGATGATGGATGATTCTGTCTTTTCTGTAGTCACGGATGTAGTTGCAGAGGAAGGAAGTACAAAATGTGAAACAGTGCAATTTAAAGGTGGTAGTATCTTATGTCTAGTTTGCCTCGGGCTGAATGAACACATAAGGATACAAGACAACAGAATCAGTCTCTTAATAGTGTACACCACTGTTTTTCTCTGAAGGACTCCCAGGAGACCTGCTTATTCTCTGCTGTCGTCTTTGGTAAAAAAATTAAAAGAAGACACTTTAAGTTGCTGACTGGGGAAGTACTTCTGCTTGCATTTTAACTTTGGCTGTCAGGAATATCAAACTGTCATCTTCACATATTTGGAGTTTTTTCTGAGAGATTTAAAACATGGTGGACCAAATAGGGTCCACCAGATAGGGTCCACCAGGGACCAAACCGAACCAAAAATGTGGCTTCTGGCAGTGCAGCTTGGTTTTTTTGACTGCCTGTGGAGACATTCTTGCTCTGCAGAAAACGCTAAGTAGAGGTCGGTTATTTCATCCTTACTGAAGGGTAGAAGTGTGCACCTGAGCAGCCAGTGCAGAGTAGCGCCAGTTATGGAGCTGCACCTTTGTTTGTCTTACAGCAACCCGTCTGTTTTACCATACTTTTCTGGATTGTCTCAGAAATTCATTGAAGTGGCTGAGATTATAAAGTTCTGCAATAAGCCAGTGTCACTTGCTTTGTATCTCTGGTGTCATGAACCTACTCTAGCACCAGCCTTTTATGAATTTATCAGAGTAAACAACGCCTCACGTTCTGAGGTAAGGACCAAGTATTTTCAGCTCCTTCCTGCTTTGTGTGTAGAGATACAAACTGATTTCCTACCCCCTTTTCTCTTGGGTCACCCTGAAATCAGAGATTTCTTCACTCTGATTCATGTGAACGTACACCTCCCTCTGCAACATATAAAAAAATGAATCTCTATTCTTAGGTACAGAGAGCAAAGGCAGTGCACACTCATTGCTTCTGTCTGCCTGCGTCACTGC
This sequence comes from Steatornis caripensis, assembly GCA_013398225.1. NCBI lineage: Eukaryota > Metazoa > Chordata > Aves > Caprimulgiformes > Steatornithidae > Steatornis > Steatornis caripensis. The sequence continues at coordinate 505,068 of VZSC01017078.1, forward strand.
ACCATCCTTGCTCGCTCTGGCTCCCTGACACTGCCAGGCAGGAGAAATATAAAGAACCTCAGTGAGGAAAAAGCTTAAAGCAAACGCCTGGTTCAACAGTGTTTTCTTGGGACCAGATTTTGGTATGGCTCCATTTTTTCATTTAAGGCTTCTAAAACAAATCAAACCAAACCAAAAAAAAGACCCTTTAAAATCCAGCCTAATTGAGAGAGTGCTAACACTAGTAAGACAAATGAGTGATACGCGACAAGCCTGTGGTTTCTCTTCTAAAGTGAAGTGTTGTTTTCTTCACAATGAGATGATTAATACACTCAGGCAGGAATATTAATAGGCTTGTTCAGTTGTTGCAACATTCTTCCCACTGCTGTGCTATTGAGGCTTCGGAATCCGAGCCCAGGGGACTCTCAGCTCTTCAGTTTCTCATCTGGCACGTTTTGTATGTCAGTCTCAAAGCACATGTTGCAAAGATAGAGCAGCTATCTTTGCAAAGTGCAGCTCGGCACACTTTGCCTTTTACAAATGGGGAAATCAAGGCAGACAGAAGTGATGTGTCAGTCACCCACTTGCTCCTCTGTAGGTCACCTACTAAGTCCTTGAGAATTTAGAAACCTTGTTTGCTCAGTTCTGTGTTGCTGTTTATACTATGCTATTCTTTCAGAGAGATACTCCAGAGTCAGAATCTTGACTCTATTAATTTAAAAATTTTGGAGTGTTTGGAGTTATCAGATAGCAGCACACACCTGCTTCTATTCTCCTAGAGCTGCCTTTTAATTTGACTTACCCACCAGAAAGACACTGACAATGTACTATATTCTGTTCCTGCTCCACCTACTTACCTCTCAGACTTCCTCTTCATCTTCCTCTTCTCAGTGGCGCCCAGCGACAGAACAAGGGGGAATGGGCACAAACTGGAACACAGGCGGTTCGACATGAACAGGAGGAAGAAATTTCTTTATTGTGAGGGTGCCCGAGCCCTGGCCCAGGCTGCCCGGAGAGGCTTTGGAGTCTCCTTCTCTGGAGAGATTCAACCCCGCCTGGACGCGTTCCTGTGCGCCCTGCTCTGGGGGCACCTGCTTTGGCAGGGTGGGCTGGGGGATCTCCAGAGGGCTCTTCCAACCCCTACCGTTCTGCGATTCTGTGATAGCACCTGCCTATCCACCAGTCATGCAAAATCAAGGTGCAGTTTCTTTCTCTAATTATGAATTTCCTAGCCTTTCAGAGCAGATAAATTACGTTCCCAGTACTGCATAGGCAAAACCAAGAGACTGATAATCCAAGATGCTCTATACGTTTGAGGCCAAAAGACTTATCGTGAAGCTGATGATGGAAAGGCATTCCCATCCAACAGCTGTTCAGTGGCCCCTGTGAAATGTATTGGTGGGCTCAGCCCCATTCCACAAGTGAGAAGATCATAAATAGGATCCACACTCAGAACTTCAGCAGAAAAACTAAAGATAGATTGAGCCACATGGGCACTGATCTCCTTTATCATCCCTGGAGATGACTAACCAGAGAGTAACACTGAACAAATATTATGCTAGGATTACTTTCTCCTGGTATGGTGAATGTTCTCTGGATCACTAGTCCTCAATCTTTTTTTGCCTTGAATAGGACTTCACTAACGCAAAGAAACCTTTGGGTGTTTTGTGTGTTGCTCATCTGTTTCTAATAGATACTGAGACACAGCTTTTCGGTCTATCCAATCCTGTCTTATAGCTACAATCCTTGCTGAAACCTTATGGCACAGAGAACCCATTAAACGGAGCAATAATGAAGGTATTGTCAGTGTTTGGCATTTAAAGTTAAGAAAACCCAGAGCTGGAGCCCACTGTCCTTCATTGTGGTGCTAGCTTAAAAAGATACAGATATTTTGCTAGCATGGACAATATTTATCATGGTGAATGTGGTTGCTGTATTTGGTCACAGCAGAGCAGAGCATGAGAATGGTAAAGCATGTTTTGTCTTCATAGAGACCAGCTACACGAGCACAGGAGAACCAGTTCTAGTACTCCATCTGAAAACACTGAGTCCAGCCTTGTGCCCTGTGATCAGTTCCCCAGACAGCCTGCAATACATTCCGCTGGGTAACATCTGCTTTCTTTTTACCTCTGGGAACAAATACATGTAAATACGTAGGATTGTTCTTAATATTTCCATTCGATCTGGAAGTGTTGAAAATCTCCACCAGGCACCTCACATTACATGGAAGATTGCCCATTACTGCTCAAAATAACACTTATTTCATATGTAGGAGGAGGAGGGAACCTGTTTATTCCAAAATCAATATTTCTCCATTCATTAAACATTCCACTTATTCACTTTTTTTTCCATGCCTGTGGTGGCATTCTATCCTTATTTTTATCCTCACTACAAATACATTTTTCTCGTCATTTCCATTCCTATTTCCAGTTTTTAGTGCTTTGCATTAGCTGATTGGAGCTTGATGGGTCTGGAGTGCGGGTACGTGGGTGAGCATCTACCATTTTCAACCTGGGCTCTAAAGCAGCGTGGCTGAGTGCGGAAATCTGCCCGGCAAATTAAATTGATGGACAATATATACTTCAAGCAGAGTCAATGGGAATATTTCCTTGAGCTGTTCTGCTCCTCAGGATATTTGAAATCAGTACTGAATTAGAAGTTTCACAGGCTTTTGTATTTTGATTGAAAGGAGACAGTAGAAGTTGCGTTCTGTTTTGTGCGGAATTGCCCAAACTAAGTAAGACTAATTTTCTGTGACACCACAACCAGGTGAGACTATGATGATGAAGTAATAATGTAATAAAAAAGTGTAATGTAATAATGTATAAAAATGTAATATATAATATATATAATAATGTATAAAAAGTATAATGTAATAAAAAGAAGTAATAATGATGAAGAAAAAAATAATCTGTCTGAAAGGGAACTCAAAAGGCGATGTAGCTCATTATCCTGCCCCAGGTAAGGATGATGCTGTGGTTAAAACATTTCTGTAATCCATAGGCATCACAGATTTGATTCTTTACTGCGGAGTAAGAACTGTATTGTCTTAGGCAAGCTGGCTGGGCCCTTATTCGAGCTTATATAATGAAGTCTAGTTCTGACTGATTTTTCATGAGCATTAGATCCTTAGATATCATTGTAGCTCTTTCCTCAATCTTTCTCTGTCTCAGTCTTCAGACTACAGAGTAGTGGTAAAAGCAGGCCCACCCTTTTATTTAAGATGACTATCTTGAATATTAAAATTATATGGGCTAGTAAGGCAATGCAGTGTAGTGTCATAGGTTGGTGCAAGAGTATAGACTGTCCTCTGAGTGTAGAAGGTGTTCCTGCATAGGAAGAATCTGTTCAGTCAGTGTTGGTCCAGACAGAGTAGACTTCTAAACATTTCTATGTGGGTAGGAAATGATGTAATTTCCCGTTATAGTTCCTGAATTGAGTCTTCATGCAGGGCCTCATTTTGAGTCTGGCTGCCTGTCCCTGTGTGGGAACTGGGAAAAAAGAGTACCTGTAGCCACTTACCTGAATTGCTTGTATTTCTTGAGAACAGCAGGTTGGGTACTTCAGCATACATCTCGAAGAGAGTCTGTAAGCTTACATCACTCCTCCTGTAGTACAGAGCTCTGAAAAGCCAGTGCAGAAAGAGAAGTAGTCTCCTGCATCAAATGGTCTGGCAAGGGTGACTCTACCCAAGGAACAGGTAGCTCCTTGGGGAAACAAGCAGTGGACCAGCTGTGATATTCAGAGTCGCACTTGGGGTCCCTCACCTGTTTTAAGGCAGCACAGTGACAAGCTGTCCTTGTTTATCTGAGCTGTCGGGTTCCAGGCCAGAGCAAGGGAATGGCAAAAGGCCTCACTGAGAGATTCATCTGTTACTAAAGCAACATTTTAAATCCCATTTTTATATATATGTATATATAGGATTGAATTAAAAAACTTGTCATAACACAACACAATCCTCTTCTATTACTTGTCTGTATGCATTTTACCTTCTGTTAAGGATGGAATTTGTTTTCATGGATGCTTAACAGAAAAAGTAATACCTATTTGATCTTGTTATTTGTATTACAGGCTCCAAAAAAGGCAAAGAAGAAGATAGAAGGTGGTTCCAATGTATTCTCTATGTTTGAACAAACCCAGATCCAGGAGTTCAAAGAGGTTGGTCACTGTTCTGCTGTTCTCTATAGTTTCCTGTCATTGCTAATGAATAACATTAGGTGTTGTTTGTAATCCTTACTCGATTCTCCATCTGCTTTAATAGAACACACAGTTGTTTTCTGAATCATCTCTGTGGTTTTGGCTGGTATATCATTTTCCTTGTGTGTTTGTTTGGTTTTTCCTTCATTCTTTCTTTCACTCTTTCTTTCATTCTTTCTTTCCTTCTTTCTGTCCGTCCCTCACTCTCCTGGTTCAAGCTCTAGACTTATTTCAAAAGCCCCCAAGCCTCCACTCCAAAATAAAAGAAAACTATAAGCTCCTCTGCTTTAGCCCTGATTCAGGAAAACGCTTGAGCACATGTTTAAAGTAAAGTTTAAGTGGTATTTTAAATAAGAATAGTCTTTCTTCCATACTCAAGTATGATCCTGAATAGAGATGCCTTATTGAACCAGGGCTTTAATTAGTGGACTGTTCCACAATGACAATAGAAAATATTCTTCTGTGCCCTTCTAATACTGCCCACAAACGAGAAACAAAAATACCAAGAAGCCCTCAGCCGACTTTCTCCGTAAGTGTCAATAAAACAAACAAACATGTTGAGATTAACTAAGAAACCATCTTTTAGCTCCCAAAGAATTTGGTATTACCATGCCTTGTAGATTCTTTGATCAGTTACCTGAGAGGAGGCAAATCTAATTGAGTGGCATAAAAGCTGAAGCATATTAAAGACAGATAATTTGTTTGATGAGTTTACGATCTTTTTCTGACTGGACATTCTAGAATGTCTGTGAGGCCATCACATTTTGCACTGGTTTGCCATTTTAAATTATTATTTTTTTCCTCATTATTTGCTCACATCTCCAAAGCAATTTCCGATGTGATAAATAGCTACTGTTTCACGTTGTGCATGTGGCTTTCAACTTTACTTTTCATGAGGATTCTCATCAGTAAAGCGCAATGGTGAACGAGGATTGTGAATATGGCCCAGGTAGATGAATTGAAACCGCTAATCTTCTCCCCACAGTTAATGGGAACTTGTTTAGCACTCTTCTCTCAACTCTTCTCCATATCCTGTGAACCTCCAGTTTTATATTCTCTGAGGACTACTGTTTGGAGACATACCAAAAAAAAGAAAAACTGGTCAGAATGCTGCATTCGATCTACTCTAAATAAGATAATACTAGGAGCATTTCTGGGAGGATGGTGGCAGAATAATGGCAAAAGCCTGAGGCAGTGGAGTGGTCCAGTGAAAACCGAGACCACGTTGTGTTTAAAGACTGCATACTTGGGACAAGTATTTCTGAAAAGCTGGTTTTGATCAGTACATTTTTATCTAGGGATTTCAACCAGCTCACCAGAAAATGTTTCAGCATTGCTGTTGTGATGTTATTTTAAGTTAACACATTACAATACATACCTAATGCTCCTCCTGTCTTCTGTGAGCTTTCTGGACTCTGCTTTGCTCTTCATATTTTCTTCTCATTTGTTTCCAAATCATGGGAATCACCATTTAAAGTAAGCCCCTCCAAAAGGAGGAAAAGCAACTCTAAGAAGTTGGGCTTAATTTTTTCTTAGGTGATGCTTTGGCAGGTGAATGCAGGCATACTGCAAGTAATCACATGGGCAAACCGGAATGTAAGTGGTAGGGCTTTGTAAGAAACTGGAGGTAAAACTACGGGAAGATATGTTGATATAATATAATCATGGAAAGAAGTGCACCCTGTAGAGCAGTAGACTTTAAAACTCTGCAAGTTACCGTCGCTTCAATGGACTAGCATTATTCTCATGAGAATGTTGTCTTTTGTAATAATACTGAAGTAAGAATAATTCCTGGTCATTGTAAAGATACACTCTCATATTGATGTGCGTGTCAGACAGATAACCAGCTTCAGAGACATGCCTGGTTCTGCTAATATTCCCCATAGTATGACCAGGGAAATTTCAGGTCATTAAGATCTTTCAAAATCAATGAAACATTAAAAGTGTGATGGCAGCGAATAGACAGACATGCAAATAGGTAAATAAATAGACAGGCAGTTAGCTGACTTGGTAAATAATGGGTAGAGTACATAAATTCTGTGCTGGCTGAAAATAGAAAAATAACTGGGTTTTTTTCCATCAAAAGTTAAATTTTGCCTGACAAGAAGTATTTAAGGTCAACACAATAAGATCAGTCAGAGCACAGAGTACAGTCTGAAGGATACAGTTTGTTGGAAAAGAAGACAAACTTTGAATAAATCATACTATGAAACTGACATTTCTCTGTACTTTTGAAAAATCAGCTATCTCTGTATAAAGGATCATTTTGAGTCCCAGGAGAAATTGACTTTAGCTTGATCTACAGTAATTAAATGTTTTACAGAATATGATAGCTGCACGAAGGAATGAGATATGGGAAAGGTACAAAACACACAGAGTAGCCACTGACTAAATCCTCCCTAACTAAAGCCTCCCTAATTCAAACTTTTACGGGTTAAGGCCTGAACGGCTGAAGCTGCCAGCATTGGCTTCAGCCCAGCTACACACTGCACCAAGCATTAATTTAGTAAGGAGAAGTTTGGGTGGGTTTAATTAAGCCCCTTGCCAAGATACAGTAATGTGTTGAAAGTGAGGAGAGTGCAATGATGTGGCATGATGTGGATGAATCAAGGGAAGTTAAATATTCTTCTTTACAGCATGAATATAATACGCCCCTGGAGTAGTTATGTGTGATTGTAGCACTGTCCAGTGCAACTTGGCAATGGCAATAAATGTCCCTTTTTCTTCCAACAGGCTTTTACCATCATGGATCAGAACAGGGATGGCTTTATTGACAAAGCAGACTTGAGAGACACATTTGCTGCGCTAGGTAAATTGGTAGTAATAACTAAATACTTAAAAGAAATGCGGTTTAGATTTCAAGCGCATAGGAGAAGTTTGTATTAGAATTACAGTGGGGGAAGTAATGCGATACACAGGAGGCAAAAGGAAACTTGTACAGTTTGATCTTCCTCCTTTGTGGCAGTTGCTATCTTTCTACATAGCTCCAGCTGGAATGTCTCCTGAGCAGCCTCTTGCAGAAGTGAAATGGTGGTCTCTCTGGGACTCATTGGCACCGGGTGCAACAGGGCTGTGCAGCTGTCAAATCTCCAAAGGCACTGATTCCCTCCCCTGCAACTGCTTCATAAAAAGCCCACCCAAGCAGTGGTCCATGCCAGGCATTTCGGATTTGCCTCTGAATCCAGGCTTCACAGGCTGCACCTTTTTCATCTAGGAGCCGTGCAATATCTACCCATTAACGTTTTGTCATGGGCTAGCTGCCCCTCTGCCCACACAGCAGTAGGAAGACTTCATGTGAGGTTCTGTGCTGGGGTGGAATGTGCATGTCATGAGAGTAGGTATTGCCCATTCCACACGCATCACGATCCCGATAATATCAAGCAGATTAAAGAAAATCTTCCCAAGGAAAGGAAAAATCAAAATGTTCATGATCCCAAACCTGGAGCTGTATCCTTGTTGCAACATTTGAGGCTTAAACAGTGATGTAGGCATTTGGGCTTTTGCCATCTGGATCTTATTAAAAAGAGTTTGATAAGAATCTTTAGTGCTCCCTGGGGTGGAATCAGACGCCAGCAGAGTCAGTGCAAAGAGCAGAAGCTCCTGAACTCTTTATTGTGACAATGAGGTTTGCAAACTTTGCCCTGTAGCTACTGTTACCCTGAAATATTTATTTCTTAAGGCCAAGTTTTGGTATGTTTCCTGTTCAGTGAAGCCCTTCAATGCCTATATAGTACAGTCACAGCAAATTACCACTCAATTTGAGTAGGGTTGCCAGGGTCTAAATTCTCATCAGTAGGACTGCGCAAGGATGGAGAAGGGATACAACTACTCAACTCATCCATCTGCCCTCTACTCAGAAAGGCATCTCAATATACAGGAGGGCAAAGACTGAGACCTTGGATTCACTTTAGTCACTTTGAACTCTGCTGTATTAGTATCGGTGGGGCCCATATTTCACCTGAGGTGAAAAAACAAAAAATAAAAAGAATTTATCTGGAAGTGCCCCTTCTTTTGTCCACTGCTGGTCACGCCCTTATTATTTATCCTTCTTACTCCTTCGGTCACCCTTTGATCTTAGAGCCAGCTCTGCCAATTTGTTTTACGCTAGGGTATTCTGGAGTTGTGTTCTACCATGTTATTAGCAAAGTTGCACAGAGCCCTGAGCTCCCCAGTGGGAGGAGATGAATGGGAATCATTTTTTGAAACACAATTTGTGATTTATTATGAAAAATGATCTCTGCTGCAGGTCGTCTGAATGTCAAGAATGAAGAGCTTGAAGACATGGTGAAGGAGGCGCCAGGTCCTATTAACTTCACTGTCTTCCTTACTATGTTTGGGGAAAAGCTGAAAGGTAAGTACCTTTGGGGGATTGGAGAGGTATCTGTCAAAGATCTTCAGCGCTGAAATATCTCAGCACCTTGCAAATTATAATAATGTCTCCACGGAACAATGCTTAAAGGCAAGGAGTGATCTCCATTTTTGCAGACAGAGCTGAAGTATGAAAAGGCTAAGGGATGGTCCAGAGGACAATTCAAAGGTGTGAGTTCAGCTTACATAAGCTAACATGAAAGTGGTAAGTTGAGGTCCAGAAAGTAATGAAATCACTGCAGCCTGGAGCACAGTGCAGATGAGTTATTCACTGTCAGTAGGTTCCTGTTGCTCATGCTATAGTGGTATCACTCCCAGTGTTAGCTGGTTTAAAAGTATTTTCAGTATTTCTACAAAAAATCTTTCTGCACTCCTTTGGCTCATTATGCAAACATGACCTCTGCATCATCACTGCAGTTACAGGGTGTGGAGGAGCAACATGGCCTTCCCTCATTTTCTGTATTAGTTGTGGCCCAGTGGTGGTTTCACTTGAGGTCAATAGTAATTTTGCCATTGGATGAGGATTCATCTGAACCACTCTTAATGGAGTGGATAAATTGAAATAATTTAATCTCAGTGGATTTACAATGATAAGAGAGAGGTATTTTGCCCATTGCCACGGAATATATAGGGATCACTGAAGGGAGGTGAGAAAATTTGGGTACTAAATTTGTTGTGGGAGCTAGTAATTTAGTCCTATCTCTTATACTGTTAATGGCTAGAAACTGCAAGAGAGGGAGCATGAGGTCACGAGAAACCTCTAGTCATCTTCCTACATGCATTAGACATAGGTGAAAGCCTTGACCTTCAAATCAAGGATGGCCTTAGCCAAGCACATTCCGGAAGATTTTTTAAATAACTGATGGACAGAAAAATGAAAAAATCTGATCCCATCTTCTTAAAAAAACATTTATTGTATTGCTGCTAGACTCTGGCTTTATATTGCTGAGTACAATTTCAGTGAAGGGCTTTCTACACTTGGAATAGAAAATAGAGAGGTCTGAAAGAAAGAATTAGTGTAGCTAGTTCTCAAAGAAATACACTATTGCAAAGGAACACAGCATGTCTGGAAAGCATAAGAGATGATGGAGTAGGCTGTAGACTGGCACTGAGGAGGGGATTTTATTATCGAGACATCGATCTGTCTTGATCACAGTGGTACCTCCACCTTTACATTCCAGATGTCATCTTGCAGATTAGGTAGTGCTCTTCTCCATAATCTTCCTTCTGGGATATGTGACTATTTCATGTGGGGTGCCCTGCTACCCATTGCTGTCTATTTGTGATGCTTACGATCACACAGAGCATGGAAATGAGCTCTTCTCCCTTTCCCCTCTTCCCTCTTGTCTCTTAGGATTGCTGAAGCTGGCAGAGTCTAGCCCTGCCGATTGTGTGGCCTAAAACCAGAGCCTGCACAGGAAGGTGAATGGTGTAGCGTACCCCTCTTGTCTGCAGGTTTCCTGTTGGCTACTAGCAGAGGAGGAGGGTTTTTTTAATTTCCATTTGGTGAAGGGAAAATCACAGCTGTGCTTGTCATGCCCTTCTGGTTGGGTTTGTCATGCAAAGGAAGCAGAGCCAAAAGACTGCACATTCCCAATCAAGACTAATTGGGATGAAGAGCCTTTGTAGTGCAATTAGAAAGGGAGAAAGGGCTAGAGGAAGTGGATATGGCAATTTTGCAACACTCTTTATTAGCTAAGTACCACTCAGAGAATTTGGTGAAAGGTGCTTTCTAAGTAAGATTTGTTGTGCTATAATTGATTTCTGTCATAAAAGGGAAGCTGGGATTTTCAGGATGAGCTTTAGCTTTGTATATTGAGATTATGATGCCAGATGAACAGCTAACAAAACTCGGTTTATGTTAATGCCAACCACATGGAGCTGTTTCTACAGGGAGTCAGAATAATACAATTTGTACAGAAAACAGAGATGCCGCACATCAAAGAAACCACTTTATTTACCAGCTAATCAATAAAGAATGCCTGCTGCATTGCTTCTCTTCAAAGCCAAAGTCCAAGGATATGACAGAGTAGAAAATGTAAAACACAGTAAGATGAAAAAAATCCCCCACATGGTGGTGACTACTTAAAATGCAGACCTTTCCTTGGAGCTGGAAGATGTTTCTCTTCATAGGACAATCAAAACAGTCATTAAATACCGGTGCTCTTTGTATTGATCATATATTCATTGCAGTTTGAATACATTGCCTACAGCTTGGCAAAAAAAAAATACATGGACAGTGTGTGAGAAGAAGGAGGCCATATAGCCTTAGGTTTATTCACTGTTATATCCACTAAGGTACTACTAATAAGCCTTGTGAAACCTTTTAAACAAAGAACACTAAGGCGGCATTAGGAATGTGTGTAGTCACTGGAGCAGGGAACCTTGACTGGGTTCTATTCTGGTTCTATCTCCGCCAGACTTGGAAACAAACTTTGAAACTGCAATTCTTCATGTTACTACCTCTTTTTAATCATGTTTTCAGCATTTCAGCATCCCAAGTAGCTTCATTTGTCCATGGGCCAGTCTACTTGCTTGCAAATTTGGTTTCCTACAGTTACGAATAATGATTTGTATTATAAATACTATCGTAATATTTTGAAATACTGGGGAGTAGTCAGAAACAGAGTATCCTTTGGTGGGGGTTGAAACTGCCTGTGAATATACTCAGAAACTGCAGTATTACAGAATAGTCAGAAACCCCAGCCAAGATTAAGACACTGTGAAAGCTAGTCCTTGACCCAATTTTTTTCCAGTCTAAATAGATGGGACAGATAAAGGATGGAAGAAAAGGAAGGCTATTACTATGATTTTACTGCTGGGAACAGAGGAGCAGGGAAATTAAAGTCATATGAAAAGTCTGTAGCCCAGCTAAGAGCAGAAGCAAAATCTTGGAGCCATAGTCTAGTGCTTTAAACCATCCTGTTTCTGTAAGTAACACTTAATGAAGAGATACTTATGTGGAAGTGTGCTACAGAACCTAAGTGCAAATCACCATTTTACATTGATCATCCTGTTTCCATTGCGTTCCGTTGACGTTCGGATTTTATGATGAGCTCCATTTCCTTTAGTGAGGGAAATAACCTCTTCTCTATATAGTGAAGAAACAAGAAACATCAAAAAGTGTTTTTACAAGGAACGTATACTACAAGATTAAAGGAAGACAGTGAGGGAAACAGTTTGTTATATTTTCATTTCTGAAAGCCACTAATCCTCTGGGTACTGATATTGGAGACCAGTTCCTGGAATTTTTCTCTCCTGCAGACATAGAATAGATATGAGTTATTATTTTTAAGCTTCTGAGCACTGAACTGTTCACCTCTATTGTTTATCTGACATGACAAATGCTGCCGACTTAAGGAACCTTTGTCTTCAAACTTACAACTGCAGAATTCTCCATTTTGCACTGTTTCCAAGTGAATGCAATTACTTAGCACGTATTCGGCAGCTATAGAAATACATCCAGGCTTCTAAATTATATTTCATTAATTTTAGGCACGGACCCAGAAGAAACCATTCTGAATGCTTTTAAGATTTTCGACCCAGAAGGAAAAGGCCACATAAAGGCAGACTAGTAAGTTTATTTAAAATCCTTTTAAAAGAATAATAATGATAATAATTGCACAACTTTTAAAGAACTGCTTAAAAGCTATACTTTTCACAGTACTTTAAGAGACAGAGGTACTGTCAGCAGAGGAACATTTAGCTTCATAAGCCAGGCTTAAAAGACTGGACTATTGTATGAATGTATTTGTATACCAGAAAGAGATGTTATTGTCTTCAGACATTGCAAGAGACAACGGAAATATAATCACATGTAGGCTATTAGATAGCCTTTTTTGAAGGTCTGGATATAAATCAACACATGACTCTTTGTAGATTAACTCCATATGTAAAATTAAAATGTATGTCTGATGCCTAACTGTTCAAGTGCTTGACTAAAATGGGAAAGATAGCCCCCATTTTAAAGAAGCGATCAATTTAATTAGCTCCGGGACATGGTTTTAGTGAAGACATTTTCCTTGTTATGTGTTTACCATTTGAGCCTTCTGCTTCTAGACAATAATTTGTGAAATTGCACCAGATATGGTGGGAGCCAAACCAAATAATACTACTAATACTATGGCAATTATTGGCAATACGGCTATTTTTGAAAAAAGGAGACGGAACCTAATTTGTATTCATAACCTGTTACACCAACAAAGCAAGTTGAAAGGACTTTAAGTGCTAATTGCACCAATGTAAATTCTCACTGCACTGCCAGAACATTGTAAGCAGGCCTTCAGGTACATGAGAAAAATAATATCAAATCAGGGCAGTGGATGAGGCAGTCCAGCCTATGGCTCCACTGAAATGCATAAAGTGCCCAGATTTATACATAGGCTTAGATTCCTTGGTGAATTTGGGGTCTATACTTCTACTGCAGCAGCTATTTCGGGTAGATTTCATAAAGCATAATATGTATAGGAAATTGATTAGGGAACCATGAGTTAAAAAATTGTATTTGAATCAATTAATTCTGCTAATGTTGTGATAAGGTAAATGAAAACTAAACCTCTTACCAGAACCTCTAAGGTGGAGTTTTGCATGGCATTATCTGCAATTATCGATGTCCCATGAAAGTTAGTTGAAAATACAAAATTCACGTACAGTATTTCTTTCCAGTACCAATAAGCTTTTCTATGACAGTATCCCAGTGGGTATGAGAGTCCTATTATGGGAAGCAATATGCAAAACAAGAGAAAAGTGACAGTCTTTTCACTAAAGAACTTCCAAATTAAGTAAAACACAAGTGGATGTAGCAAACAATCAGAAGGAACGAAGAGTTCACAGTTGTCCTGATTGTTTCGAGGTAAACATTATCCAAACAGCTTGGGAAGAACAGTCAGAAATACATCAGAAGTGACTCAAACAATCAGAATAAAATGTATCCTGTTGCCAAATAGGCCAGATCACATGGTAGTGAAATCACAACCATGATACACAACCTTCTGATAATACAAAACCCATTAAATGTTCTATTTCCCACCACTATCTGTAACAATATACTGCATACAAAATCTGCAGCTTGCCACCCTGTGTCCAGTTCTACATTCCTTGGATGCTGGAAGCCAGTTGGAGTTTGGGGCAAATTAGGAATGCAGTATCACACTCCAAAATGAAGATGAGAGAGAAATACTTTTGTTTTTCCTTAATGGAAAAGGTCAACCTTGTCCCCATCCCCTCTGCACTGCTAACGTTAGACAATTGTTTTAGTTCATCACCACAACAGAGCATAATGTTTACTTATTAGACCTGAGGGTAATGTTGATCATTACAGAACAAACCATTAAATCAATTCCATGAATGTCTTTGAGGTTTAACTTCTATTCATATGCTTCCAAAATTTAGACATTTGAAGGTTTTGAAATAATTTTTGTGTTGGCTCATACAGACATTTCAATATGACAGTTAACGTTAATAAATATTTTTTCTCCATATTAAAAAATCCTGGAATGTTTCTCTCCAAGCCAGCCGTGTTGACCTTTTAATCAGAACTTCTTTTTATGTTCAAGCAGTTAACATCCTTCTGGGGATTTTTATGTCTCTTCCCTCTGCATGTTTTCACCTCTAGTCTGGAAATGACTCACTTAGTCCATCTGATGGTAGCTGGGATGGAGTCTTCTAACCTTTCCAGAAGCTCCAGGAGTTTATAATTTACTTCTAAATTCAATGGCAGACTTCGTTTGTCTGCATCATTATACCACACATAAAATCCCTCCTATAGTGTGATGTCAAAAAGAGAAAATGCTTTAGGTCAGATTCTCAGCTGGTCTAAACTGCCATAGCATTTGAAAGGTTAAATGAGTCAGCCCTAAATGCCATTCACTGGACAAAGTGAGTCAGGCCAGCATCAACTGTGTCCAATCCTAATGCCAACAAAACTTTGCAGATTTGTACCACATGAAAATGGACCCAGGGAGTTTACATGCATTCCGGACCTTTGGAGATTAGTTTGGCTGAACTAGTGATGTTTCTCATCATAGCTGTAGAGCACTGCTCATTTCAACTCACCTATTTTTCTCCAAGACAACACGGTAGAAAGGGCAAACCCAATGGAAAACCAAAATGTCCCAGAGATTTCACAGATAATTTGAAAAAAGGTTTCGAAAATAGAAGAAGGCAACAAAGTATTTGTGAGTGTAGAAGGAACTGATGTCAGCAAGGACAAGAGCTAACATTTAGACTCTCACATCAGGGCAAATGGATATTCTTTTTTGCCCAGAAGATTTTGTGGGTTTTTTTGAGAAGCAAATAGTCTTTAAAAAAGAAAACAAGATGCACAAAGAAAAAAGTGCATAGTCTCTAGCTTTGGAAACTGTGAGTGTTCGTTTCTCTATAAACTAAATAGTGGAAAATGTGCATAGATCCTTAACTCAGTCCTGCTTCCTTATGAGTGTGCCAGAGCCTACTGGGCTGTGCATCAGAAGATTATAATTAGATATTTGATCTTTTCTTTTCCCCTGAATACTTTAAGCATGTGAATAGAAGACACATAGTGCCCAGATCTCTTTTTAATTCAGTCCTGTTTGTGATGAAGTTTATTTGTGACTTCTGACAATATCGCTGTAAATGCTTCCTTCTAGGCACCAAGCTCCTTCCTGTATCACACCTCCTATTTACATTTGCTAATGCTGTTTGCCCCAGTGCACATATATCCAATAATCAATTCATGCAGATTAGAATGAGCTCTCTACTCTTGCACCCACTGATCATTTGAAAATTCCACTTAAAAAAATGCAGTCACATAACAAATGGCCTGATAACAAAACAGAAACAGCAACATGAAAGAAAGATATGAAGAAAGACTTTGCTAAGACAATGGTAAAATAATACAGGAAAAATATATACAATAGTTTAAGCTTTGTCTATGACTTCAGAGTATTTCCCAAAACTTGCATAGATATTTTCACTCTTGTCTTTGTGGGTAAGATCCTTATTCATTATCCAGAAACTTCTTTTTTCAGTTTTCCCTTTTTGTCCTTCCAAATGAGCACTTCACATCAACAAGAGATTCAGAAGTGTATATGCCTATTATGCAAATGGGGATTTGTCTTTGTTGTAGCCTTTTACTGGAAAAAAGTATGTGTGTCAGAGATATGTGGAAGTACAGTTGTAGCTTGCCATCAAAACTACACTTTTATCTGAGTGACTTTTTTCACTCAAGATGCATGGTGTTTGAGAGCAGAAAGGAGAGCTTCACTATTTTGCCTCAACACCTGCATCTACAGTAGGTGAATTTTGTTCATACGGAAGTGTTCCTGTGCAGGCATGATTTCTATTACAAATAGTTAGTTTAAAATATTCACTTTGAAAAGCAGAAATAAATATTCACTTTAAAAACCAGAAAGGGCTGTTTACAGAAGAGCTATTGCTCTCCCCACAACAAATTCTTCAAAAAATCAGCCATTTTTCAAACCTACAAACTAAAACAGATTTCTATACTTGTTCCAGCTTTTGTTTCTGTACAACAGACTGTTCATCTGTTATCACAGGCTTATAGTCTGTTTTACTGATCTGGAAGAAATCCTGGTAGCGTGTAAATACTTTCGGTAGTAACAAGAGGAGACAACACCGCCTCTTCAGTGTGAATGCAAACTCTTTGAGATTAACATAGGAATTCTTCAACAGAAAGGGTAAATTATTAGTGCAAGTGAAAGGGATGTTTATGTGATATAACTGAGTTCCTACTGGTGGATGTTTTAGCACACGGTGCATGTACTGCCCTCAGCGCATGAGTAACTGGGTGAAATATAAAGACATTTTATCTAAAGGGGTTAGTCTAGAAACAGTAATAATTCTTCTTGGATTTTCTATTCATCTATAAACTTAGGTAAAAAAATTACATGCTCAACTGACTTCCCAGAATGGGATTGAAAACACAGGGTAAATCAGCTGAGGGTCTGTCCCAAAAATATTCTCTTTGATGTAAGTGCATAGGATGCAGATTGTGTGTGGGATAAGCTCCTTGTTACAGCACTGTAACTCCAGCTCAAGACATTGTACCATGAAATACAACAGGTCTCATGCAGTTTCACAGTCTCCTCTGGGAACGACTGCATGCAAATAAAAGCATTCTCAGATGATGATTCGGAATAGCTGTTGGAGTTCTCTTTCAAGTCCTCTTTCTCATTTCATGCTCTGTTCCTTTCATCCTCAGATTTTACAGAAAATATTCTCTCTTTTGGTTTTGTTAAGTGATCCAAACTTTAAACATCAAGTGAGAAAACCTACCATTTTAGGTTAAGATAAGCATACAAAATTGCTGTATTTCAATTAGACTAATAACCTTAAACAATTTTAAACCTCTATAAAATGTCACAAAAGCAAAATAAGTTGGCAGAGCGAGGCATTGACATTGATGGGTGCCCACAGAAAATCTCTTACAATATCATGTAAGGATTAACAGCTCTAATTTATGCGGTCACACAGATTTTCTTTCATGCAACTTCAGGAGAGATCTTGCCATTGGAATTGTCATGTGCCATTATCATCCTTTAATCAGGTTATTTGGTTTTATTTGAACAGCATCAAAGAAATGCTTATGACACAGGCAGACCGGTTTAGTCAAGAAGAGGTAAGGACCTTCTTCTTTATTCAAAATATGAATCTATCTCCAGCTACTATCAGCAATAAGTATTTGCCCCTCTTTAAATGCGTGAATTCAGCTCAAATCCAGACTGGGAGAAGGTTGACGCCAGCTCTAGCAATTAGGAACAATTCAAAGCATCTCTTCTGAATAGCTCCATGGCTAAATCAAAGTCAAACAGATTCTTTGGACTTCTATCCAAGTGCAAGCATGGCCTATCTCTTGCTGTTCTTTCTATGGGGAGCTGGGCAATGAATTTACTAGAGTTCAAGTGGGTTTGGGTGGCGACTGTGATCTGGTTTCCATTTCTGTGAGAGTTATTTTGTTTGAAATCTCAACTGAGTTCTGAAATGAGGTACTGACTTTGTGGTTTGTGTAAGACTGAACATGGATTCTGCTGGCTGGGAGGAATTTAGAGGGACTTTATTTTCAGAAGAGGAGATTGAGTGGAGTTGGTTTGTGGCAAGACAGACTGGAGTGCAGACTGTAGTACGTTATTTAGCCAGGGCTTACCTGGGCTTCAGGGACAGCTCTTTTTGAAAGGAAAGTTGTTGGGATTCTAGCAGGACTGTATTAACTAGTTGTGTCCTAATTCCTATTTCAACTTTACTGAAGCTAAGGAAAAATTTTCCATAGTGGTTAATGGATCAAGGCGGAAGGGTGCTGAACTGGGTTGAAAATGAAAAGCAGTACATGTTGCTGTCTCCCAGTCCTATGTTTGTAACACTTCTCTCCTGTTCGCTTGGCAGATCAACCAGATGTTTGCTGCTTTCCCTCCAGATGTCTCTGGTAATCTTGACTATAAGAACCTCTGTTACGTTATCACCCATGGTGAGGAGAAAGACTGAGAGGAAAGAGATGAGCTTCTCCTGTGATGATGCACCAAGTTATTTCATAATGCTTTTGTGTGCAAGACAAAGGGCGAAACATTCAGTATGTGAAGCCATGTGGTCATCAGAAGAGAACCAATAAAACAATTGAAATTAGATTAAAGTTATTTAATGCTCCTGTCTTTATAAAAGATGAAAATACCAATTTTGTGAGTTTTTTCCCATCCCTTTTTTTTTCCGTCAGTGGTTTGAAATGGAATTTTCTTGATGAACTGGTGCTTTCGTGATTTATTGACAATCCTAATGTTCACCAGATGGTCCATTGGGCACTGCAGTGTTGCTTAACCTCATGTCTTTTATACATAAGCTCCATGTGTTAATTGAGAAACCCTCTAACTTATTGCACCAGGAAGAGTATTTGGTAAATAGAATTCTGTTCCATTTCACAGCCCCTAGCAATGAAAGTGTAAATAAAACAATCTTAAGCTCTTGTGAATATGCAGTAAGCCCTCTCCATCTCAGTGATGTGGCCAGTTTCATAAGCCACTTGACTCATTTGCTTTGCTGCAAAAAAGAACAGAAATAGTGCACTAGTGGCTGTTTTTCTCATAGTAAGATTTACCTAGGTGCACTTAGAAACCAGTAATAACAAATTTCCCTCTTCAGAGGTACATTTGTTATGTGTAGGAGGTTGTCCATGAAATAACAGTAACGCCTAGTCTTTCACCCGTTGGTCATTAGCTTTGTTTTACAGGTGAGGTACACACTGGAAGGATGTCTTTTGCCAAAGTTTACGGACAAAAATAAGAAAAGAACTCAGGAACTGTAGCCCAAGGTTACACGGGTTTACTCACTTTTATAATCCAAGATCAGCATAGTTTCTAAAATGGGTTACGGTTTCTTTTATGTGGACTTCTAGGAACTGGACATACTCTGCCTATGTGGAATATTGCATGAATGCTTCCTGCGTGGGAGTCAGAAGGATGTTGCAGCCAAAGTAAAACAAGCTTCTGCTGTTTTAACAACTAATGAAAATGGTTTCCTTTTGCATCAGTGTTGTTGGCACCACAGTCCCACAGACATTGAAAGGAAGTAACAAGCCACTTTTTTGCTGTTTCCATCTTAGGCTTTGTAGAAAGAGAACTTGAGGGCAAGGTGTCAAATCCTGCCTTCTTCAGGAGGGGCAGAAATTACATGAAAAAGCTTTAGCATCTGCTTGACTTGAGGATGTGACATTTGTCCCCACCTGCATTTTCTGTTGTTCCAGCAAAACGCTGCACTTGGTGCACTTCAGTAATGTAGAACAACTGGAATGAGAAGGCTCCTAGCAAATACAAAGTTGATAGAATAAATCTCACTCCCGCCCCTATGTCTAGAAATGCTATGCGTATTCCTGTAACAGCAGTGTTTTCCTAGTGCAAGTAGGTGATTCCCAATTGTATCTACCAGTAATTATCTCTCTTAAAAATATTGGTGGACACAGCTAGCAGCAAAATTTGGCCCTTTCTTGCATGAATCTTGCTGAAGATGTGGAGAGGGCTTTAGCACTTCTTGCTGTATGTTCCTGTAACATTTGAAACAATTGCATGATCACCCAGACTCGTCCCTGCCAACAAGGTGGCAGCTTGACAGGGCTTTGGGGGACTAGTAAAACTTGATGTGATGCAAGAGTCTGCATGACCTCTTTGTCTACCTCATGGCTTATTCATCAGAAGCTGAGCTTTCCTGTACAAGCATAGTTCTTACCTCTGTTTCACACGATGGCTTTCTCCCCAGAATGTGTTTCTCTACATAGGTGCAGGACCACTGATTATGGGATGGGGTTGTAGATGGGCAATAGGAGGTCATGAAGGTAGAGGATTTTTGGTGTCACAGCAGAAAAGATGATTTATGAGCTTCTGCTTTAGGCTCTTATGCAGACCAAAGAAGAGACAGCACTTCTCAGCAGAGAAAGAAGCTACTTATAGGAGAGGGCTGCAAAATGAACGTTTTATTTACAGACTTCATTTGGAAATTGCTTGAGTGGTGGGTCTGGAAAATACTCTTGTATGGCGCAAACACATGCAAAATCTAATACTACCTTGTATGAGCGCCACAAAACTGCGTACCCAACCAAATGAGTACTGACTGTTCCAATAACATGAGTTGAAGTCACTCAGGCATCGGATGTCAGATGGTGCTTATGGGTTTTGCGCTGTTTAAAGCTTTCAGAATGAGACTGAAGACTAGATAAAATGGCATACAGGTTTACTTTTGGCCTTCAATCTAGGAAGGTTTATTTTTCCTCTTGCAAGCTGGTAGGCAAAATCTTTGGGGATAGTGCTCTTGAAAGATGAGGTCACATTTTTCCATCAAAACATGCACACTTTTTGATGGGTCCTTTTTCATCTGTTACTGCCTAGTTACATGACTAGTTACAAGGGTAGCTCTGTGGCAACCCTTTTCCCGGTTGCACCCCGTCCATCCCTCCCTCAGGTCAGCACTAGAGCTCACACATACATACCTGGTGCCAACTGAGAAGAAACCTCCTTGCTTTTCAGTCACAGCAGCTCCCTAAATTTTCTTGCCTGTCTGCAGCTGTGGGGCCCCTGAGTGCACTAATAGGCCTTAATGGCCTTGACAAGTCTCACCTGGAACTTCCACACACACCTGCTGTCTGTGGGCCCAAGGGCCCCATCTAAGCTCAGCCCAGAGTCCTCAAACCTTTCTTGAGTTACACTTTTGGACCTACACTACTCCTTGGGCCTTCCTTATCACTGTGGACCTCCCTAGCAATCACTGAACTGTGTGTATCTAGTAACTATCACTGGATGTAATCTTGACCTGCAGCTTGACTTTTCAACTTGGTGTTGGACCTGCCTCATCATCATAGGCTTGCCTGATGATCTGGACTCTTGAACCTGACTACCGTTTTTGGGCTTGTCCTGCTTGGATGTTGGTGAGGCCACTTTCCTAGTGGCCATGTTACCATGCCCTGCCTCAGACTCCCTGTTCCTTAGGCAACAGCTGGCCCTTGCTGCTCGCCAACAGCTGCATATGTGGCAGGAGCATACAGCTGTAGGGAGGATGGAAAATGGAACCATCTTAGTATAGATTAGGTTGAGCTAGGCTTTGTCCAGATGAGCGATTTGTTTTGGTGCACTGCAGTTTTGAAGCAAATAACTCGATTGCCCTTACTTACCTTCAGCAATCTAGGTAGCTTTTTTGGAGGAAGCTAAACCAGAAGCTCTGCTTGAAATTCAGTCCAAATTCCCTCCAGTTCCTGATGGCGACCAAACCAGGGTACAGGCTGTGAGGTCCTCCAGCAGCTACCAAATGTTCATGTACCACCCGAGTGCTCTCAACCACCCAGAGCTCTCATGGTGCTCCGAAGTGGTTTGTGTGCTATATAGAGCCCCAAGTTCCATGTGACCCTACCTATTTGCCTCCAGGTTTTTTACAGTTCTGCTACTCCTTCCTCATTGGGGCACTTTTCTATTTGTTCAAAATCCATTTCTCCCTTTTTTTTCCTGTATGTTGGCCCAGAATTAATGCACTTCAAGGGCAATGCAGCAGACGTATCTGTTACAGACTATAGAGATCTTTAGGTTGGGCTACACCAGCAAGCTTGTTGCTCATTTGGACTTCTGTACCTTGGGCTCTCAGACCATCATGCAAGAGAATTTGGAGCTGTAACCCTCCCCTTCTATAAGAGGGGAAAGACAGATGTTCAGATAAATATAATGAAAATATCACAGGCTTATTCTAAGAATCTTTATCAATCTCCATTTCATTTCAATCTCAATTTTCATTTGGGGACATAGAGCTTGTGGATTTTGGATGCAGATTCAAATAACTAAAGGGAACGGAGAGTTGAGGTTAATTCCACAAAAACAGATTCTCACCAAGCATCATTAAAATGTTCAGATGGGAATTCAACTTGCAGGAACACTGACAGTTGCTCCTCACTGTCAGCCCTTTCACAAACAATTACTATTTGGATGGGAAAAACCAAAGAAACAGTGTAGAATTGATAATGTGTTTTATTAACTCTTAAAAATTTAATCTATAAACTTTTCCGAAACCTTGCAGATGGATAGAGCAGCCTTTGAAATACACTGTCGTGAAAGGCAGAGAAAGATTCTCATGAGTTTCTCCCAGCTTGTTCTGCTTGGAGGCAGGATCGCTGTTAGAAATGTTTGTCTGACCTGTCTAAACTTCCTAGGTAGCCTGAAGTCCAAGGCTAGTCTCACATTTATGCATTTTTAACCCCTACCATCTGACCTAAATCTTTCTGTCTGCAAACTAAGCCAATTTCATCCTTTGCATCCTTTTTGTAATGAATGTTAGCACACCGGAAGACTGTTTAGTTTTCTTTTTTTCAACATTCTTTTTCCAACTTTTCCTCTCAGCGATCTTTTCTACACTTCTAATTCTTCTTGCTCTCTTTAGGATTACCTTAAATTTGTGCATATTTTTCTTAAAATGTGGTATGCCAACTTGGACACAAAATTCCAGCACCAGCCAGAATGGAATAATTATTTCAGGGGTTGGTTATCTGTAAAAAAACAAACAAAGCAAAAAACCCCGCTGTGATTCAGCAGCAGTGAAGGTTATGAATGTTTCTAGGCAATATGGGTAAAAGTTTATTCCAGATCTCTCTTTCATAGTAACTGCTTGCTTCTAATCCCCCTGTAGCCTGTTCTATCTATCCCAGAAACTTCCTTAGATCTGATTTCCCCTCTGCCTCTGTTACCTTGGTAATGTGCCAGCATGGGTTATCTAAGGACATACCTTGAATTTTCACTGATGTTAAAAAGGTGCAGATTGTCTGAAGTATGAATTTCCTACGTGAAAGTAGAATGGCAATACTTTTTAACATTTTCATTAATGACCTGGATGATGAGACCGAGTACAACAAATCCATACTCTTGCCAGTGGTGTCCATTGACAGCATGAAAGGCAAAGAGCACAAGTTGAAATGCAGGGAATTACATTTAAACTTTTCCACTGTGATGGTGGTCAAATATTGGAACACGTTGCCCAGATAGGCCGTGGAGTCTCTATCGCTGGAGGTATCCCAAACCCAATTCGATATGGTCCTGGGATCCTTGCTCTAGCTGATGCTGGTCTAAGCAGGAGGTTTGGTCTAGACTATCTCCAGAGGTGCCTTCCAGCTTCAATAAATCTGTGAAGCTGTGATGTTGCATGCGGCAGCATTGTTAATACAGCCCCAATGACACTTGCCTTTTACTGGGTTGACACATGATCAATCTGTGCTGCACTTTGAACCCCAGATCCTTTCCTGAGGAATTACAGCCTCACCAATTACTCTCCGAATTTCACTGGTGCCTTTCTTCTAACATGTAACGATCTGCACTGATCTTTAATTCCTTCGTGTTGATTTCCTATCTCCCCTTCAATTTAAGGCTGTTCTGAATTCTATCCATGTCCTCCAAACTCCACATAAGTTGCCTTAGCTTACTGTCCATCAGCCACAAATTTTGTATAAATGTTCTCTGTTTTGCCCTCCAGATTGTTCATATTGAATAGTATCTGACCCTAGGACAGTCTTCTCCTCCTCTTCCTTCTCCCTTGTCATCCTTGAAATGCCTTCTGATTTTAGCAGTGATAATTCATGTCGGACATCATTTAGATGCTCTAGGTCACTGGTCTTTAACCTGCCTGTAAGCAACTATACAGAAAAGGTTTCTCACCTGTGAGCCTTGCTTCATTTCCCCATCAGTCTGCTTAAATTCAGGTGGCCATCAGCAAGGTGTTATCCATGAACCACAGCCAGCCATATCTCTCTAAGCCATCCTATGACAATACTTATATCCAATGAGAATGGATTTCCCACTATGACTGAGGCAAAACCACCTTCAGCAAAGCTGGTTTGTATGCAAGGGCAAATCCACTTGGGTTCCTAACAGCAAGCCCATGGCTTACACCCGAAAAGGCTCCAACTCCCACAGCTCTGATCACGTGGCTGGGGTTCACAGCTTGCTAAGGAACACTACTGGGCACGTTGGTGCTGTGCAGAACTGTCTGTACAGCTGCAGCATCTGAGGTCCCTTGCCTTTCAACATGCCATTACGTCCTTTTCCAAACTCAAGACTTCGGAAAGCCTAAGAGGCGTTTCATATTGAAGGAGCCAGGCTTTGGATCCTGCACATGTGGGCAACAGTATTTGAAATAATAGTTTTCCAATGTGCAAACCTGGTAATTTTTGTTATATAACTTGGGGGATTCTCATGTGTATTGACTTTGACCACTTAAATCTAGTGTATATTCAACAAGACTTATCTCTGCAGGGCTTCTCTTCAGTGACTGGAGTGAGAGAGGTCCTTGAATAGGCATTTCAGGGCACTTAAGTTCATCTCCTCTGATTCAGCCTCTGCAAACATCTGTCTGACTCAGTGATTATAAAGCAGGGGCCTAGGAATGCTAACTCAGATATTTAAGGTCAAGCATGGCAATACCTCCTTGAGTCCTTATCTGGGGAAATGTTGCCATTTGTTACTGTCCTTTTCAGTTTAAATGATTGCTAAATGTGTCTGTTGACCTGAGAAACATAATTTTTTTGCAAAATACACTAGCAAGCTCAGTGTTTGGTCAGCTGCTTCAGCAGGAACACAGAGATCAGATTCTAGGCCAGACAGGAACTTTTTGTTACAATGATTAGAAGACAGTAGCTGCCCTTTCATGGGGTAGGAGACCTTACGTATGCAAGTGCAGGGAGATCCAAACAGCCAGAGGACTGAAAGAAAAAGGTAATGGAAGAACCGCCTTGGCTGAGGTCACATAGCAAGTAGGTAGAGTCAGGACCAGCCATGTCTTCTGTTGTCCAGAAGCCAGATGCTGATCCTGCAAGCTGACTCCCAACAAATGGATAGGCTTGGTCAGGTATTTGCTACAGGTGTTACAGTTTCTCTTTTTTATTACCAGAAAGCATTAAAAAAGCCATCTCTGGAGAAGCAGTGTGATTATTTGGATAGCTGTGAAAGCTACTCGCCAAGCTCAAGCAGCAGCCAGTTTGTACACACCTGTACAGCACAGATAAACCACATCCCACTCCACACTTGGGAAGGGTGAAGCTGCTTCTCCTGTAGGTGACTTGCAGTGTTCCTGAAAGCCTTTTCGTTCCTGCTTTGTATGGGTTTTAGCTTCCTGCATGAACCTACCCACACTGTACTGTACTGAAAACTGGCGTTGCTCAGCATGTCACGGACTCACAAGGTTCAAAAAGAAGTTGTTTTACAGAAAACTGGAGAATGGCAGGTAACTTTACTTCTCCTACCTTGTCCCTGTAAGTTTTGGAAGCTGCAAGTACCACCACAGCTGTGATGAGTAGGAAGTTCATTACCAGAGAGAGTGGGGTTGGAGGGTTTCCTCTAACAGGCCAGAAAGATACAAATCACCATTAATTTACTGGTAAGCTACTGCCTTTAAGCTATCATATGTAAAAAAGATGCAGTTTAAATAGCAGCCAGAAAGTTATTTGTGGAACAGGAATTAGCTAGTTTCAGCAAGGATCTTTGCCCTCCCAACTGAGCCGAGGGTGTAAAGGCTGTGACAGAATTTAATGCTTGGAAAAATAATACTGGTGTGAGTCAAGTGCTGAAGCAGTACAAGTATTCGTATTTTGTCTGGAATTGCAAAAAGCCTTAAGGAAATATCAATGATTTCTTTTAAAATAGGTGTTACAGTTCACCCAAGTCTGGACAAAGAGCAGCACACAGGTAATGCTGAAATACTGCGTGCTGCCCTATTTTTCCTGGGAAAGATGGAGAAGCTTAGTTGTTTTCCTGGGTTAAACCCATGCATGCAAGCTAGAGCGGGGCAAGCCCCCGAGCCTCTTGCGGCCTGGCTGCTGGCAGTGCACATGGCTCGCTGGGCACAGGAGCCGAGCTCTCCCTCAGCCGTGGCCGTGCTGGTGAAACATGGCGGCTGCGGCAGCCCTGCTCTGCAAATGCCAGAAGGGTTTTGCCTTCCCACATAGTGCCACGGCCACAAGCTGAGGTCTGCTGTTCAGGGCCTTTCCCCAAGCATGACTGATGCCTGGAACCTTCCGCACCTGTGTGGGGCTGAGAGGGCAGCTCTGAGTGCTCCTCTGCCCCCACAGCTGTGGGGGATTAATGCTAACAGGCTCTGCTCTGCCCCCCAGGAACCACTGCCAGATGACCAACGTGAGGAGAGGCTGCCGGGCTCAGTCTCAGGGGCTGCTCTGCATCCGTGCACAGCCCTGGCTTTCGTGTCCCTGTTCCCACACAACTGACGTGGTGGCGAGGCCTCGGCATGCTGAGGTAAGCCAGTGGTTTTTTCCAAGCAGCGTATTAATTAGGGTGTTTGAGGCCTCGGATCACCCCTAGGGTTGCGCCTGGGGAACCCGTTCTTTGGGGGAGGTGGGATGGGAAGGTTGTGAGGGTTTTGTTGTTTCGTCCTACCTTAGCTGTGAATGACTTTCAGTGCCCTGTTTAGTCAGCTGCATCTGATTATATAAAGTAACCCCCTGGCTTTTCATATAACATATAAAGCTTATCACCTTTTTCCAGCCACTACAACACAGTGTGCTCATTAAAGCACCCCTCAGTCACTGAAAAAACAACAACCTCCTTTAATACTAAAGATCTCTTGTGTTTTGTGCCTGCACGTATCAGGCTGGTATCGGTTAAGCCCTGGGGGCTGAGGCGCTGGGCAGTGTGCTCTCCCCAAGAGGGTCTGCCTGGGTTGCCTGTCCACACACCTGGCTGATGGAGCAAAAAACCCCTTTTTTTCCAGATGGCTTCCTCTGTTTATGTTTCAATGGCAAGGTTAAAACAGTGGAGAAAAATGGAGCGGAGTGCCTTGAAGCCCCTCTATCATTGATTCTCTATGTTAGAACTGGGAGAAAAATAAAAGGCTTTGGCCAGTTTAACTGCTGTGAGTATTTCTGGTGTTTTGTTGAAGGGCTGAAGTCAGGAAGGCAGGTTTTGGTTCTTTTTTTTACAGTCGGTCTAGTGAGGAATGGCCCAGAGGACGCTTCAGACCTCTGAAGTGAGGAGTTAGGTCTGAACTGGCTCCTGAAGAAGACATGTCTTCTCTCATGATCACTGTGTGTGTTGGTGGTAAAATTCACCAACAAATTTGGGTAACTTGAATGCATCCAGTAATTCAAAACTCTTCTGATGTAACTCATTGCTCCTTGTAAGTACCAAGGCATATTTCTTTTGCTTTGGGTTAAAAATAAAACCCCAGTGCTGTGGGGCAAGCGCCAGTCAGCCTCCCCTGTGCCCCTGCCCCAGTGCGGGGTGGCCCCACAACAGCCCTGTTGGCTCCTCTTGGGCCAGAAAGGTGCAGATAGGGATTTGGGAAAAAGCTAATGGAGAAGCAGTTGAGGTTGAAGCAGAGCTTCAGCTGCCTCTTGCAAAGACAAGAGCAGATGTTCCCAATGAAACTCTGACTCCTTAGATGTGGGTGCTTGGCTGATAACAAAGAGCATGAGCAGGCCCTGTGCTATTAGACAAGTAATGAAGCCTGGTGTGGATTCTCTTATGTCTAATAAGTACTTTACTTCAGTGGGGATCTTAAGTGCGTCTTCATCCTTTACCCAGCTGCCTATACTGTGAAACCCACAGGAACTTCATATCTTTGAAACCTCTCCCACTCTGTCAGGCTTGGCTGAAGTTTGCATGTAGTTATTAGAGCAGAGGACAGGCAAGCGCATGTTTTATTATTCTATATCCCCCCCAGTGTGCTTTTTAATGTGTGTGCATATATACTGCTGCTCCTGAATCAATTTCATGTTGAATCCTCAGTTTGGTTTAATTTAACTGGCAGAGATGGGAACTTGGAGGCTTTCTTTTCTTTTTCTTCTGAGTTGTTTACTGTTTTATGAATATTCCATTGTTCAATAATGGGAGGTGGAAAATGAAATCCCAAGATCATCTTTTAAAGGACGTTAATGACCATGAATGTAACCAATATAGTTAATAACAGTCCAGGCAGAGATGGAAGACCATTCTCTTCTTTTGAATAAGGGCCAACATAGCTTTCTGATTATCCCTTCTAGAGAGGGATCTGGATATTAAAGGATAAGTCATGCTAAGTATTTCCTTCTTAGACTCCTTATTCATTTATGCCTAGTGTTTTTTGTCATCTTTAAAGGTGTTATTTAGTCTGGTTTGAATTACTTTAAAACAAATGAGTCTTTTAAAAACCAGCTCTTGAATCCATGGAGATGTTCACTAAATCCTTTTGATTAAAGATATGAGGTTTTTCTTCTTTAAGAAACATCCTGTAACAACAGTAAGAATTATTCTTAATTTAAAGTGTGAAAGGGAGGAATGAGGACTCCAGACAGCTCTACTTGGTGGAAGGAATAGCATGTATTCAGTTCTCTTGTACTTTTCTGAGTTAAACTTAGAAATTTGGAGGTTCAGCAATGAAGAACCATGTCACAGATCCCAGCATGGAATTCCTAGGAAAAATAAAAAGGGATTCCTTCCTTTCTATAGACCAGAAGGCAGCAGAAAAAACCCACTTTAACCCTGGTGCAATGAGAAGATAAGGAAGTTTTGGGCAGAGAGAGAAACAAAGCCCTTCAGGCTAGTGAGCCTCCAGGTTTATCTCGGCTCCACCTCTCTCCTTTGTCACTGTATTCTTCAGTCTCCTCCTCCAGTCTAGCTGCCTCTTAACCTCATTAATATTTTGCTTTGATGGTCTTAAGTTCTTGACAATTTATTCCAGATGTTTGCTACTTTGAGTGAAATAGATTTCTCAAATTTCCTGTTTACTCTTAATGTCTTCTGTCTTTTTTCTTCTTCTTTGAAAGAATTACAATTTTTTTAACCTTTTAGCAATCCAAACATGTTAGTTCACTGTTTCACCCCCTCTTCCTCCTAGCATCTCCTAAAGTTTGGGGTGTTTTTCTTAGAATGGACACTCCTTTTTGTTGTCTTCTTGCAAGGCAATCTTGACTTTTTTCACCTTCCGTAATTCTGCACACATGACATTTTAAGCTCTAAAGTTTCTTAGGTGTATGTTGGGTTTCTTTTGTTTGGTTTTTTGGTTTGTTTTTTGTTTTCATTTTCCCCTGTGGGTGCACACACATAGGATAGGATAGGAAAAAAATTATGGAAAAATAAAAAATCCTACTTTTTGACGCACTCCACACCAAATGTTCTTCAAAAATGGGTTTGTCTGTGTTGCTTGTTCCATCAGGTGTTTTCAGTGCATGAGTTACCTGGAGAGCTTTAGGTAGACATGGTGGGCTGGCATCTCCTTGTTGAGCTGCTCAAGGTGCAAAAGTTGGGGCTGCTCTTAACGGCAGTGACGCAACTCCCGCCAGCGTGAGCACAGTCAGAGCAGTGTAACGGACATGGGAATGGCTGTGCTGTTGGAAGTTCCCGTTATAGTAATAAAAGCATGTCCATTTTAAAGTGGTTGTATGGCTTTAATTATTCTGTTGTTTTCTTTAAAAATAAAACCAAAACCAAAACAAACCTTTAAGTGAACCAGTTTTTCAAGTACAAAAGCTGTGCCTAGACTAGGCCTTAGGCCTCAATATTGCAAACACTTTCACAGGTGCTTAACTTTACCACTATGAGTAATCCTATTGATTTTAAACTGCACTAGTCAGGCAATAAAGAGTGGATTTGTGTGATCTGGGGCTTACCGTGGGGTATATCAGAAGTCACCCTTCTGAAATTAATGATTCCATGAGTGTAAGAGGTGTGTCCAGCCCAGAATTTAGTTAAAATTAATAATACTTTTGCTTGCAGGCTTCCTTTGAAGTATTTAGCTGTCTTGTTTGCTCTTTTGACTGCTGTATCTTGTTGGCCATTCATTTTTTGACTGGTGACTTTTTTTACAATGTCCTTCAAAATAAATATTCAGGTAGAACTTGGTGTACTGTGACTTTCTATCTCTTGGCCCATTGTAACCTTCCATTGAGGCTACTCCACATGTCAGTGCCCTTACAATGTCATTTTATGGTGCCTGACCCTGGGCAAACTCATGCTGCGGCTTTCCAGCCTCTGGATCTCTTTACTTTATCCAGTTGCCTATTTTCATGAACCTTGTAGTACCGTGACAGCTCTGAAACTCCTGCCTCTCTTGTCAAATTGAGCTGAAAGCAAGCGACTCATTCAAAAGTTATTAGGGATGCATGCTCATGCACTCCATGATCATATATGCATTATTTTTGAAGGAAGTCAGGCAGAAAAAATAAAAAGTGATTTGATTAGAGATAGATGCATTATAATGTTTCATGAGCATGAAAAAATGACTTTGCTGTATGGCTGGTCTTACAAATATGCTGTACCACAACTTAGCTCTCGCCCTCCTTGACAAAAACAGGCTTAAGGCTACTTTTTATACAAAATATAGATGGACAAACCTTTTGGGGAGTCACAGAAGGAAAATTCCTCTCTCAGTGTTTCAACAATCTAAGTAGGCTTGGCACTAGGGCTGAGAGATGTGTGCCAGGTGCAGACACGGCAGGTGAGTCATTTCTGCTCAGGTGTGTGCTGGAGAAGGGACTCTTGCAGTTCTGCTTAGCTAGAGAAATACTTAGGAGAAACAGCCCTGTTGTGTTAAAGCACCAGGAATCTGACATCATATCCAACTTTGTCCCAGCCGGCTGTGCAGCAGATCAATAAAGGGAAATGGTATTTTACTCATTCCAGCCTGTTTTCCCTCTTTAAAAGGGAAAACTCTTGCATTTTAAGAATTTAAAAGAAGAAAAGAAAAATAAAAACAAAACAAACCCAAGTACTGAGATCAAGAATAGAATACCCAGCTTCAGCTGGAGCATGTAGAGAAGGAATGTTCAATGTGAAAGGGTTTATTCCAGACAGCTGGAGTACCTGCACGTTGCACAGCATTATGTGTTACAATTCCAACTCTCGAACTGTGAGTGCTATTAATGCAGCAGTTGTGCTGTGACACTTGTGTAGGAAATGTGACAGCTTTGGCTGGCAAGAACCTAAATCACAAGTTTTGCAGAAATTGTGGCGGGATTTCCATTGAGCTCTGCAGAAGCTGGTCTGTACTGACTCTCGCAGTTGAATCGTGCTGTCTGGCAATGTGCTGCAGGATGTACTGAGGAATTGAGGGTGGGGATGTAGGATACCAGGTGAAGACTGAGAAAGCCAAAGTCTGTCACTGGCTTAATGAATTCTTGAACAAGTTGCTTTGCACTTGCCCGTTTCATTCTCTTTGGAGTAGTCCTGGCGTTTTGTTAGGATTCTTGGGGCTGCACGGGTGGGTGCTCTGCAGAAGGAGTCTTGAAGACCCATAGGAATTACAAGGTAGATGATGATAACTTGCATAACAATTATTGTTTCTTGGGCTATGTGGAATCACCTCGTTCAAACCCAGTTTGAATGTTAAGTTCACCAGACAAATGTCAAAAATCTAGCTTTGGGAATGGGTGTAGGAAGGCAGCACCTACGCTGATGCTGTTTCTTACCTGCTGTTAAACAGCTCATGCTGCCAGTCTCATTTTTCTGCCTCTGTTTTTAGGAGATCTGTGGTGCTTTGGAAGGGGATCAAGGTTACAGCTGGTTTTCCTCCCTCCTCCGGGTTGCAAGTCCAGACTTATGGGTGCACCCAGAAATCTTGCACATTCCCTAATGAAAGAGAGGGGGATCCTAGCTGTTGGACAGCCTGAGGGGCTGCTGCCACTGGCCTTACTCCTAAGTATTGTTCTTGGGGCGCTGCCACTACTACTGCCAGAACTTGAGGCTCTAGCTCAGGTCCTGCTGATGCTGTTGCTGCCTGAGATGCCTCTTTTGCAGCTTTCTGGTTAGACAGTTGTTAGCTGCAAACCTGGGGTGTGGAAGATTGGTCACTACTTGTCTTCATTTCTTTTCTCCTCTTTCCCTTCATTTCCTATTCCCCATTTTGGAGATGAGTATAAAGGGAGACACACTGATAGAAATAATGTTAGCTCTGGGAATGATCCAAAAGGCATTTTCTTTGATCGCAGTCTTTTATTAAATTAGGACCGAGTTGTGGGTCCACGTGAGGCTGAACCAATGAACTTTAGTTCAAAGGCGCCAACATCTTGTGAAGAGAGCTAGTGAAACTGGAGCTCAGGATAGAAAAATCTCTTTGTCAGGTTGTCAGAGTTATGGAGCTGTTCTAGATTTTTGCTGTTAGCCTACAAAATAGTCCATCCCTTTCCCATCTCCAAGATGCCCCTCAGGTTCTGCCTACAAGAAATAACATCAGCCAACATCTTCCACACAGGACCTTCCTCTATCCTGCGTCATTTGGCAAAATAATACAGTAGAATCTTTAACGAAGAAATGTTGGTTACAAGATACCCATAATGAGTATTGAAACACATGGAATTTGCTAATATTTTTCTTTATAACTTGTGTGTCCAGAAGACCTAGCTGTGATCAGGGCCTTGTTGTGTGAGATGTTATACAAATGCGTGTTTTGTACAAAGAGGATGATGCAATCGCTTGGAAAACTTTATAATCAAAGCAGAAAAAAGGCAAGAGGGGAAAGAAAAACATGTGGAGTGGTTTCTTCAGGGTCAAGTGGTAGGTCACTAGCAAAGGCAGGAATAGCAGTGGGTCTCCTGGGTCCCAGGCTGGTCCTTACTTGCCATGGCATCCTGTCTCTTCTAAAACACCCATGTGCTTTCCCAGTAATCCCTAGCCTCTCTTAAACTCTGTTGCAGAGCTGGAATGCTAACTGGGTTCAGCTAATTCAATTTAACCTTCGTTTGTTGAGCTGCTTTTGTATCCAGAGCTGCGTGGCTGCTCTGTGTTGCTGAGATCTGAGCTGGATTTGTTAGGTTTCCACAGAGGAAATGGAGCACCGCAGAACTGCCCTTAGAGCAGAGCCGGGATGCTATACTGAACCATAGATATGCCATCCCAAGAACAACTTGTGGTCACAAACCAGGCTACCCGGTTTCAAATTGTGTCCAACTTTCTGAGCCAGGCAACTAAATATTTCTGAAGCTTATTAAATTAACCAGTTAGACCAAGGCAATATACAAGGTATACAGGCCAAAGAAAGCATCGTGGGTGTAACTTTCTGAAGGAGAGTTATAATTGCTGCTGATCATGCTGTTACAGTAAATGTTGTGTCAGTGTTTCCATTATTGGTCTCTTCCTCCCCCCTTCAATGAGTTGTTCTCGAGCTGCGTGAAAAGGTTTGCATCTCACGAAAAGGTTTTCATGTGCAGTGAAATGTAACGTGAAACCACTGGATCTCTGTTACCCAAAGAACCTGTACTGTTTGTACAGGGAAGGAGCAACCTTCAAAACTAGGATCTGAACCTGATGCTGAGCACCCAAAATTTTGGGAGAGTTCAGCTCACGCTTGATTTTCCCTATTGTGAAAAGTATTCACTTTGATTCTTGTTTAGCACTGAAAAGATGACAAATCTTCAAGTCCGGTACACTTCTGTGGCTCAACTCTGCTGATACAAACAGCTCTGCTGTATTTGTGATTTGT
Source organism: Steatornis caripensis (assembly GCA_013398225.1). Taxonomy (NCBI): domain Eukaryota; kingdom Metazoa; phylum Chordata; class Aves; order Caprimulgiformes; family Steatornithidae; genus Steatornis; species Steatornis caripensis. Next base: position 538,512 of record VZSC01017078.1, read on the forward strand.
CTTGCTTTACGGTTTGCGTTACACTGCCACGTAGGGACGCTGTGATTGAGGGTAAGATGCTATACAAGATCCCAGCCTTACCGCAAAGACCTACTGTTGCTAAGTAAGCTCTGTGTCTCGGCCCACACAAACGTGCAAACATGCTGTGCTTGATTAATCACGTTCATTATGGTTGTATTTTCAAGCAACCAAGAACAGGGCTCCCTTATGCTGGGCACCGTGCAGCTCCAGAGAACCAGCCTTTCTTTGTTTCCTGTGTAATGTGCCAACCTGTTTCTCCAGGCCAAACCTGCTTTCTAATTCAAGTGACAAAATTAGTGAAAAACTGGTTTGCATTTTGCTCTTCCATCCGCCTGGGCATGTTTGGGAATCCCTTAGAATGACTGAATTCAGTGGTTTAAGCTTTTTTTTTTTTCCCCTCTAATTGCACACTTCCCACAATAATTTTGAAGTAGCTTCAGAATGGAAATGCTGACACAACACTATTGTCTCAGTCCCAGGAGTGTGTTCCACCTTCTATTGTTTGCCTTGGCCTCTGTATGTTGTATACTGCCTCCATTTAATTGGTTAATTTAATAAACTTCTGAAGTGCTGTATCAGTTGCCTAGCTTAGCTTTTATCCACTAGCCTGATGAAGAAAGTGTAAGTTTCAAAAGCTTTCCTGTATGAAGTTAATCAAATAAAAGGTATCTCCTACTGTATTTTGCATGTATGTCTTGGAAAGACTGCTTGAATGGACACATTTTTACAATTAAAGCACTTTTTTTAGAAACCTCTAAAAATCTTTGTGTAGCTAATGTTCCAGGCCTGACCTGCCTAACTTCAGTTTCAAAAAAAAAAGAAAAAGAGAGAATTTTAAACTTAAGGCTGTGCAGGCACATCTGAATTATATGTTAGGCCAAACTGTACCTTAGGTGGACTTCGGGTGCTAGAAAGGGGAATGAAAAGTGGGGGAAAACATTTAAAAAAATAATTTGAAGGTATTACGAAAGGGAAGCCTTGCAATGCCGCAATGTGTGAAACTTCGGTGATCTGCACTGGATTTTTGGGTCTCGCTGAAGCCCTGCATAACCGTGAGCCTATCCTTTAACGCCTCTCTGCTCCATTCCTCCATTTGGAGGTCTTTTTCATGGTTTGTGTGTCTCATTAATTCTGATTTTGAGATTTGGGGATTGTATGCTACAATGGGGCTTTTTATTGCATGAGCTGTAATAATAACGAGCTGGAAAGATGGGTAGATCTTGCTGTACACTTTCACTGCGGGTGCAGTAAAGTCTCTTTCGGGCCGGAGCAGAGAACACTTCAGAGGCCCCATGTGCAATACGTGAGGGAGTTTTTATCTGCATTCAGTGGAGCCAAAGAGTGCAACGCACATGTAATACGAGTCCATCTTTATCTACATTAATCCACAGCTTGAGCATCCCAAGATTTAGGGGTATTCATCTATCAAGAGCGATTTAGATATACTTGATCATGCCTCAGGGCAGGGGAACAGCCTAGGTTACTTCTTGATATCCCTTCCAGCCCTGTTTTTTTTATGACTCTATTAGATCTGACAACAACAGAATCGTATACTTTGTTCCAAAGGATTCTTCCATTAATTAGTACTTTGTGGTGCATAGCTCCTCTTCCCTTGAGGAGCTCTAAGAGGTTGACAAGTGCTAATTAAGTCCTACAAGAACTGGTGTGTCGGGTAATTATTATTTTACAGGTAGAGAAACTGAGGTGCAAATGTAACCCACAGGAAGTTTTGGGACAGAATCTCACTTCGATGCTTAGCATTTTAGCTACTTAAAATTCTTGCTGAGCTATGCCTCTGGGCTGTTGTCGCCAATGGAGAATAATGCTGGTGTTTCCATCCTCCTGCCCACACCTGAGCTAGTCAAGGCTGTAACAGGCTCATCAGCCACGTCTGGGCTGCATCAGCATCAGAGGGGGACTGCTAGCAAAATGAATCTGGCCTGTGTGCCAAAAATAAGTTGATTTGTGCTCTATTTGCTCTATTACCATGCTTCCTGGACTTGCAGAATTATAGTGACTTTAAAGGAGAGCTGCCCTAGAGTCCTGAAACAGGCCTTTTGTATTGGGAGGGAGGTAACCTCTTCTATGTTGTTTGAGTGTAATTTTCAATCAAACATTTGCTGGCGTAATTAGTCTGCTTCAGATTTCTCCAGTGTGGAGTGACATGGCCAAGTGGCATTTGAGAACGCTTTAAAAGGAAATGGGCTAATTAGTTTAGCTCTGGGTCAACAGTACATCAGGAGCCATTGAGACAGACTGGCCTCTACCTGCATCACTGGTGTTTAAAACATCTCTGTTCAGTCAGCAATACCTTGCTTTTAGGGTGTCTCTAGTGTGAATGATGAGGTGTGGCTGGCATAGTTTCTTTTGTCCTGTAGTAGGGTTATTATCCACCTGTGTATTTCTGGGTATGGTATTGTGTCTGTTCGAGAGAGATCGCATGCTAGTTTTTCCTCTGTCTTCTGTGCCCCACAACACCTGTTTGTAAGGTCAGACTTCATGTAGAATTCCACGAAAACTTGCTGCTCCGAGAAATGATATTTATCATCAATCAAATTCTGTCCCGATTGTTCAGTGATTCCACTGACTTCCTTGGGTCCGTGCACACGGCGCAAAGGAATTTGAATTCGGTCACCTGCAGATTCTGATGAAGTGAACTTCACCATGCCAGTCCTCAAACCTCCCATTTGCAAATTATCCAGGCGAATTACCACCTTAGGTCTATGCATGCAGGCCAAGATCAAGTTTACAAGAGCTTTTGCTGGCTCCACCTGAGACTTTGCATTAAATGCTGGCAACCCAGGAATGCAGACCTAAGAGTGCAAATTCCAGGGTGGTGGTAGATTTGTGTCCTTGATGTGATGTAGAGGGGCTGGTTAGGCAAGTTAAACCCTGATTTTCAGCTTTCGTGAAACAGAAATTGTCTTGTTGCCACTGTCCGGCTCTGTCATGCTGCTGCACATCAGTTCCCTTCACTCTTCCAGGGTGTGGTCTCCATTAATGTTTGTGTGCTGTAATTTGTGATGTTGCTCAGTTTAACAGGACAAAATTTGCCAGTCCAAGCCATGTCTTGGTGAGAGGGTGAGGTGCTTATTAAGATCNAAGAGTGCAAATTCCAGGGTGGTGGTAGATTTGTGTCCTTGATGTGATGTAGAGGGGCTGGTTAGGCAAGTTAAACCCTGATTTTCAGCTTTCGTGAAACAGAAATTGTCTTGTTGCCACTGTCCGGCTCTGTCATGCTGCTGCACATCAGTTCCCTTCACTCTTGCAGGGTGTGGTCTCCATTAATGTTTGTGTGCTGTAATTTGTGATGTTGCTCAGTTTAACAGGACAAAATTTGCCAGTCCAAGCCATGTCTTGGTGAGAGGGTGAGGTGCTTATTAAGATC
>VZSC01017079.1:0-44095 GCA_013398225.1 Steatornis caripensis
CAAGCGCCATGTGCTTATGATGGTGGAAGCAACCAGTGGCTGGCTGGAAACATACCCTGTGTTTCATGCCACTGCCCGGAACACTATCCTGGGCATTGAAAAACAAGTCTTATGGCAACGTGGCACCCCAGAAAGAATTGAGTCAGACAATGGGACTCATTTCCAAAACAACCTCATAGACACCTGGGCCAGAGAACATGCAGAATCATGCACCAGCATCTGGGAAAATTGAACGATACAATGGACTGTTATAGACTACACTGAAAGCAAGGGGTGGTGGGCCCTTCAAACACTGGGACACACACTTAGCAAAAGCCATCTGGCTAGTTAACACTAGAGGATCTACTAATCGAGCTGGCCCTGCCCAGTCAAGGCTTCCACATACTGTAGATGGGGATAAAGCCCCCGTAGCGCACATGAAGAATACGTTAGGGAAAAGAGTCTGGGTTAATCCTGCCTCAGGCAAAAGTAAACTCATCTGTGGTATTACCTTTGCTCAAGGACCTGGGTGCACTTGGTGGGTAATGCAGAAGGATGGGAAAGTCTAATGTGTACCTCAAGGGGATTTGATTCAGGGGGAGAACAGCCAGTGACAGAAGTACGTAGGCCCAAACCATGCATGCGCTACTACACAGGCAGACCCACGTGGCATGACCATCAGACTCAGCATTCACCATGAGGGCCGTGATCAACATCCACAACCATCCTCGTGAACACAGACAAGTACTTCCCTGTTACGGCTTAAACAACAAACCCATCAGTGAATGATTCCATCAGTCAGAAGACACAAGAGGAAAGAAGGAAAGATGTTATATTCACTGGCATTAATTCATATTGGAGCAATTGTTCTTGTACTTATTGCTGTGATTATTATTTTAATATGTACTTGCTTGCCTTGTGATTATCATTGTGGACAATCACTGTCCTCCTCTGATCCACCAGAGCTGTAAGCAGGTCAGACTTGGCCTGAGACGCATTTGTTTTTGAAAAAAAATTGTTTGCCGTTAGATATGTTATTGGTAGATGTTCGTTAACGAGTGTTAGCTACCGCACATACATGTACTGTTACTTTTGTGGGGGTTTCTTTTGTTTGTTTGTTTTTCTCTTTCTCTTCTCTCACTCTTTTTCATCACTGTGGACAAGGATTCCAATGGAATTGAATGGAGCGTAGTAGTGATGGGACTTGAACTGGCTTCAATGACTGGCGCCCAGCAGCTTCCGTGAGATTGACACTTTCACCTTGCAGACCGTGAGCACAGACCACAGCAGCTACACCAGCCATGAGTTCCAGGCACAGCATGCAACAGTCTGTCACTACACACACAATCTCTCCTGCCCTGAAAGACTGTTATAACAGATGGAATCCTGTCTTATGTGTGTATATATATATAGATATATGGACAGTAAGGGCGGTGTAGTTACTTGGGAAGTGTAGTATCTGGGCATGACATAGACGGTCTAGAATAAGGGGTGGATAATGTCCTGGGTTCAGCTATGATAGAGTTAATTTTCCACCAGAAAGCTGGGAGGGGGATAGCCAAGCCAAAGCAGACCCAAAGTAGCCAAGCACCTATTCCATCCCACTGCTGTCCTGTCCAGTCCATAACCGGGGGGCTGGCTGGGCGAGGCACGGGAAGCGAGGCCGGGACGGGCACCAGGTAGCTCGGGTTCCAGTTCCTGGTGGTGAGCGATTGTGCTGTGCATCACTGGTTTGTACTCTCTCATTAGCATTATAGTTGTTACTGTTACTGTTGTCTCTCTGTGCTGTTGCATTAAACTGTCCTTATTTCAGCCTACAAGGGCTGCCCCTTTCTCTGCTGATTCTCCTCCCCATCCCCGTGGGGGTGGGGGGTGCAGTGAGCAAGCGGCTGTGTGGTTCTTTGTTGCCAGCTGGGCTCAAACCACGACAGAGCCTCCCAAACATCCCAGCTCACCTTGATTAATAATGACATTTGTTTTATAGCCAAACAAGATCCTACTTCAACACCAGAGGCTTCTGATCCATATCCAGATTTCAGTGGCTCACTAAATCTGCCAAGTATGCTAATCTAGCAAGCCCCTGTCATTTTGAAGCATGTTTTTTTTGTCAAGAACACAACTACGCCCAGCAACACAGCACCTGGAGCTACTGAATACCCAAGCACACACTTATGTTGCTGGAAGAGTTTACCATAACAAGGAAGTTGCCTTGTTAGGACTCCAACAAGCTTGTACAATCTATAAATATTTTTAGTATCATTTTAAGGTGCAGTTCATGTTAGATTATGTTCACATCCTATTCTGGTTTTATTAATAATTTCCATAAGTTTACCCAGTTTTGCCTCTAACCACCTCCTGGGAGAGTGCAGTGCTGGTGGCTAGGAGAAAGCATCACAGTGCTTGGGGGAAGTTCCTCGAGCAATCAAGTTAGCAGCATGTGGACAAGCAGATATTTGGCAATATGAAAATACAGAGGGATGCAAGGACATGAGAAGTCTCCCTCTGGCAACAATCAATGTTACATGTCTGGGAACTCAAACAGTGCAGCGCTNTTTTGCTTCTAACCACCTCCTGGGAGAGTGCAGTGCTGGTGGCCAGGAGAAAGCATCACAGTGCTTGGGGGAAGTTCCTCGAGCAATCAAGTTAGCAGCATGTGGACAAGCAGATATTTGGCAATATGAAAATATAGAGGGATGCAAGGACATGAGAAGTCTCCCTCTGGCAACAATCAATGTTACATGTCTGGGAACTCAAACAGTGCAGCGCTGCATTACAGAGTCTGGAAGGGTAAAGGTGTCACAGGGCCTGACAAGATGAGCACAAGGTTTTAGGGATCAGCATAGTCAAGAGGAGAGCCTTTACCTACATACATTTTTTGAAAGATATAGGTATTCATCAGCCAATGGGAAATAGCTGTACTTCTATTAGGACTGAGAACTGTTGTGTCAAAGAATGAGTGAATGTAGTTTTACCAAAACTCAACTACAGGACCCAAGTACTCTGGAAATGGGGAAAACACACAAGTTACTCAAGTCTCAGTGCTCAGAACTGGAATGTCAGCCCCAACCTCTCCATCTGGTCCCACCAGCAGATTCTGTAAGCTGCTACTTTCCTTCATCTTCCTTGCACTGAAAGACTTTTTTTTTTCCTCTCCTCCTGACAAACCCTCAAACCTAAAGGCTTTTGCTGATTTATTCTCAGTTTCATTTGGAGTTATCCCAGTACCTCATCTTCTTTGCTTAAATATGTTGTTTCCAAAACAGCCTGCAAGCTGCTTCAGATTCCCTCAGCTCCAAGAAATACTGCTACAAACATGAAGTACAAAGCTGAGAGCTGGAGTATTTGAAGAGTAACCCCAAAACACACCCAGCGAGTTTTGGGTTAGTTTCTCCTCCTACCTTCAGTTGTTTCTAGAGCAAATTTTTCATCTTTCCCACCAGGACTGGGAGAGGTCCTTTCCAAGACTCGTTTTGTACATACCATTGCGGTAGCCATTTCCCACTTACCTCCTGCATGAAAATTTCTGGATTCAGAATCAACATCCACAGTATGGATCTGCAATAATCTGCAGGTCTCAAAGTTGTCTTTATTTATAGATCAAAATCCCATGTGACCAAAATAGAGCCTTAAAGAGAAACACCATCCTTGGCTACATGCAAGATTCTGTGCGAAGTCCACAACGCAAAGTCAGAAGACTGTCAGGTGACTGACTTCAGGCTGTCCCTAGGCTGAGGGTAATCCTCCTGAGCATCCAGTAATTAAAGGTGATTACCATCCTGTTTTGCACTTAAGTTTGGAGAGGCTTTCAGCCATTTATTACTAAGCCATCAGTGCGAGTTTTCATCATGGCATCTGAAGCACGCTCATTTCAGGCTGGACATTTAGGAGCAGCAACTCGTTAGAAAAGGGCTGTCCAAGCCCAAGGCATCAACTGAAGCCATCATTTGTTCACAGCAAGGAACAGAGGTGACATCCCTGTTCTGAAGTGGGCCCTAAGGAAGCCTGTAGCTCTTACAGGAAAACCTGTGATAAGGTGACAGAGTAGCACCAACAGGAATATTCTGAAAGAGCTTTAGCTCCTCAAACTATTCAACAAGTAGTCTGAGCAGGCTGACACTTGCCTAAGATATCCAAAAGTTTAGCAAGAATTTGACACTAGCCTCCACTAAAAGTGAAATTTTGAGCAGTAACAGGCCTTCAGCTTTCAAATACAGCTCTATGAAATTTGGTAATTTTGAACTCATTGCTTCGATACAAAATCATTCTCCTTCTGGACCTGCTATTTAGTTGTACCATGATCCAATTATGGACTTGTCAGTCCACAGCATTACCCTCTGAACATGAGCCGTAGATGAACCCAACTAAGGGCATCTTCAAATTGGCTACTGGACATTAAGTCTGGAGTTATCTGTTCGCTCTGGTCCCAGGGTGACCTGGATGTGCACGACTCCTCCTGAAGCTCCAAGTCTAACCCTCTTCATTTGTAGGCTGACTGCTGCAGAAGCCTGTTTCCTGTATTTCTTGTTTCAGCACACAATTCTGCAGGATTACTCAAAGCACACTTGAGCTGTGTACAAATAACAACTAGTTGCCCAAGTATCACAGTATGGTAAGACCCCCCACACCAGCCTTGATCCAAGAATCCCCTAAAATTGCCAATGGTCATGGCATAGCGCTTCAGCTGGAGCTGCCTGCTGCACCTGGAAGTAGAAGAACAGCTCCATTCCTGCCTACAGAACAGCACTTCCTACAACAGTTACATTTAACTGTTCAAAGGTGAAGGTGACATTTAACACCAACAGCTAACCACTTAAGGCTAGCGACACTTAGTACCTTCAATACTTCAGAAGTTTAAGGAAGTACAAAGCCTTCTCATACAACTGAGAAAAAAATTTTTAAAAAGACACCTTACCTCATAAATGTTGGGGTGCCACATTTTGGTCAGGAATCTGAAGGTAGGTGGTGAATATGGATAGTCAATAGGAAATTTAATGTGGGCCTGGAAAAGAGGAAAAATATTTTAGCTACAAAACAGAATTTAAAAAAAAGAGATCAACAAGCAACCACTACAGTGAAAAACTGGAAAAACAAATTTCATTTAAGGCCACTAAATTGTTAATTTTATGTATCAGTGCCCATGTGGCCCCACAGTTAACTCTACACAATTTCTTATGAGCAAAACAAGAAACTGAACAAGAAAAACTTACACATCAGAACTGGTCCAGGCTGGTAACGCTCAGAAAACAAGTCAAAAGACATCTACCACATCCTAATTCAAGAAGCACTGTCCAACAACTGTTATTAAACAGGAAAAATAGATTTGGCAAGTTCAAACTGAAGATACTACTGCTGTCTTTCTGGGTTCAGAAGCAGGCTAAAAAATGTTTGCCAAAGTGAACAGACCCATTTGACATTTGCCAGTGCAAATATCTTAAGCCACTCTTTCTGCACAGGGAAAGAAATTATTATGTACTTGCTCTACTGAGATTCAAAGCCTTTTTGCCTTTCTTATGCAAGAGTTAAACTGGTCCATTGGTGTTCCTCATACTACGTTTCTTGCTACCACCAGCATTTCCCAAGTCTGAATACCATCTGTGTCTGTTTAATAAATCACTGCAACCTGATGAACCAAATATCGATGGGCAATGACAGCAAACATCACCTTCCAGTTCCTCTGAGGTCAGCAGCCAGCTGTGAGGCAAGACTCTTGGAGCCAAGTCAGTTGTGGGAACACTACAGAGATCCCAGCACTGGGTATTAACTTCTTTGCTGGCCTGCCATTCACAGCCGCCAGAAAAGCCAGACGGTAGGAAAGAGAGCTGAATCTGGACTGATTAAGTGTGAAAAACACTTCCCTTTGAAAGGGAGACTTACATACTGCTTCCTGTGCTGTGGAGCACAAACCAGTCTGTGGTACTGCTCAACCAGCCAAGAAAGACCCACCACCAGTCTAGCATGTGATCTCCTGACACATCTCCTGGCCCCTGTGCCACAGCCAGGCTCAGAGGCGACTGAGAATGCAAGAAGAGATTCCAAAAGCAAGATGGACATGGTGAGAGCAGAATCTCAGGTCACCTCATCCACTTAAGTATCTAACCGTGCCACTTGGACATAGGGTGCTGACCTTGTTCAACAGAACAGACTATGGGAAGTTTTATTCCCAGAAACAGAAGCAGGCAACTACAATCGTGTTACAGAGCCATTAAATACCTGGCTAAGTTTTACTTATGCATCAGCATATGCCTTTGCCTTGGCAACACAAATTTTATGGGGCCGGAGTGCCAGGTAGCCAAGAAAGAAGATTTTCTGTTCACCTTTACAAAGGTGAACCTGAAACAAATTCAGCAGCTTGCATGGCTTTACATTCTGTACATGCCTGCTCATGATACTGACTGTACGTGGGTATGTTACAGCAGCACCGAGTCCTCACCCCACAGTCATTTGCCACAGCATGCTCACAACCAAAAGATCTATGATCCACTTAAACAATCCTAGCCCACAGTTCAATGTCAGTTATGCAAATGGCACTGCTCCAAGAGCAGCAAGCAAATGCCTCTTGTCACTACACCACCACAGAGCAGGTACTGCAGCAAGGACATGAGTGGCTCTACAACATGCCACCCTGCACTGGGACCAGAGCAGAGATTTACCCAGGGCAGAACAGATTCACTTCAGCTCAAGTGCTTGCATCATGTAGCTGCAGACTCCTCCGGACCACTGGGGCTTTCCCAAGAAAGCCAGTTCCTGTGCTTACATGCAGTTTCCTGAGATCTAAGACATAAAACAGCCCAAGGACTGACATTAAAAATGCAAGAGACAACAAAACTCAAGGTTGAGCTAGCTACAAAATTTCTTGGCAGAACCTATGTGTTCTACACAGGTATGGTTTCTAGGTGACCAAAAATAAAGCACACTGCCAGTACTATACCAGTATTACCATGTTTGAATCCCACATGTAGTCACGGAGCTGAGGAAGCAGGTCTCACTCCTCTCAGCAAAACCCCTCTGCTCTCAAATTGTCTAACCCTGAGGGTCTTGTCTTAACAAGACAACCACAAATGCTGGGGTCTGGAGCACAAGTTATGGTCTCTGTACATGATGCAGACTCATGCAGAAGCTGTTGGTCCTGGAAGACTGTTTCAAGCTTCTAAAGCCTGTTTTGCAGCCGCAACTCTTCAACAGAAAAGAGCGATCTGCCTGCCTGCAATAACGATCATTACAGAATTAAATAAAGCTGGTGTTTTGCCACAGACAGGATGCTTTGAGCTCTAGCACCAGAAAATGCAATTGGAGAGAAACTGGAGAAACATTTTCTTCTCATGTAGAAGCAGCTAAGACCCAAGCTTGCCTGTAACCAGTCACACATTTAGAGAAATCAGTCACATTACTTGTTGCTAAGCCATTTCTAACTAGCCTGTAAGTGTTTAGCACATTAGAGATGCTGTACTGGAGCATAAAGCAATCAAAGCCTCTCTACAGACCTGATTTCAGAGCCAAAAAGCCACAGTACTAGGAAACCCCGCATTACAGGCAGGGATTTTTTCCAAACAAGAAAAAGAAGCACCACTTTCAGGTCCCTATGTTGAGATCATTCAGAATTTGAAAAGTGAAACCCAAATCCTTTCCTAGGGCATTACAGACAGGTCCCAGAGATTCACTATGCATCTCTTCTGTAAGAGAAGTCATGGGAAATTATGTAAACCACTCTGCTGTCACTGAACGCTATTTGAGTTCCTGAGTGGGTTAAGCAAGCCAAGAATTTCCAAGGCAAGCTGCAAGACTGCCTGCAAAGATGCAGCAACTGCCACAATTACAATTCTAAACATGTTGAGAGACAAAAAGACCAAATTAGGCAATAAACTTAATTTTTAAATAAAGCAGTAGCTCACAAAGTTTCCCTCACCTTGCAATTTCACTGATGTAAGGCAAATCAGCTATCTGAGCTTTTTTTCCTGAGAAGTTCAGCCAGGCTGCTAGGTACTAGAGAGCAGAAGAGTTTTAGGGCAGCTTGTTGTTAGTTCTGTTGCACCCAGACCTACTTAATTTAGAAAGCCTGAAGATGCAACTCAGCCCCCCATCCACAAGTACCCAACACCCAACCGTTACTGCATTCACCATGTGTCTGACTCCTCTCACTGAACTTAAACTGAACAGAAATAACCCTGTTTTAGCATCCTGATTTCAGCTGCCTAACCGTGGCTCTACGACACCACTGAACATACTCAATAGCCAGGAAGGTGGAGCCCACAGTCACCAACCCATTCCCTTCTTCCTCCCTTTACAACTAGTCACAGGCCCTAGAATAAGAATAAACTCCGCTGTTACGTTGAATAGGCCAGCCTGGCAGAAGATTCAGCCCTGTACAGGCATTTACAGCTACTGCACAAGGACTCCAACCTCTAAGTTACACTACAGAGTGACCAGCATGCTCACTTTGTTTCCTATCTTACTGCCTTGCTCCCATGCATCCTCATTAGTGACTGCACTTCAGGTTTGTTATTTTTCTTCTACTTGGATAGGACAAAGCCACAGTGAAATCTATGTATCCCAGAAAAATAAAGTCTTACTAGATGCCATGTTATTTGACCGAAAATACAAACCTAATGTTTCCACCAATTGCCAAATTAACTCCTGATTCAGTCGCTATGAGTAATTGCTACAGCGACTTTGTTTCTGGAGATCTTGCCATTCACTTGACACTTAGTATTAATATCACCTCCCTCTCAGTGGGGAACACTAATGCAGGCAGGACTCCCTCCTAGCTTCAGCTTTCTAGAAATTCAGTATTTAATCCAGCCTAGCTGTAGATGACACTTCTGCAGTCTGACACTGATTTCTTCTGCTCCTCACAAGCTGACAAAACTTGGATCCCTGATTTTTGGGCAGCAAGGGTAGGGATGGGGAATGCATCCTATCTGCCTACTGCAGAAAGGCCATGGAGGGAAGAACATGCATCTCCTGGAAAGCCACCAGCATCACAACTAACCTGATTTGGGGAAATCAGGAGCTCCACCAGCTTTCACAGTGGCCAAACTGCAGCTGCTTGGTGTTTCTGAAAGTGCCAGTTAAAGATAATCTCTATTTTAAAACATCACAAGCTTAATGCAAGCCCTATGAAAATGCAGCATCAGTGAAATTGAGCATCCTTTGCAAACTGTATTTAAGATCAGATACAAACGAAGTGTTGGAGTTTTTAAACTATTCTGTGTTTTTTTGTAATTATCTGCCACAATCAGCCCACAAACAAGCTCCTACTGACTCTGTGCGCAGGTACGACCAAGGTCTCCTACAGATCACCCACCCTGCCCCGGTAAGAGTTACAGCACTTGCAGACAGCCCAAGGCCTCTTCATTTTCCTTTGTAACAGGCATAACCAGGCTCCTTGCTGTGCACATCATCATCTCCCGTAGCTGTGCGCCTAATGAATGCCTCCTCCCAGCGTGCTGCTAACTACACTGTACATTTAACAGACAAGAAAGCCAACAAGAACGGGAACTACAGACCACTACTGGATTAAGTGTTAGTATCTAATCCCACAAAATGCCCTTTACCGCTTCTAACACATCAAGCATTTATACAGTTCATCTAACGGATTCTCCTGCTCCACATTAAGCCTGGATTAGTGCATGCTGTATTAAATACTATGTGCTGGAAAACACGTTCAGTAGAGGTCAGCAGTACTAGCAAGTACTAGCAGCCTGTTTCTCACATCAGTGAGGTTTAAAGTACCTTGATACCATCCAGCTTCAGAACCTGCAACGTAGCATTAAAGCTAGCCATGTTGCATCGTCAACTATATGACAAGGTAAAAATGAATGTAGGACCAATATTGCTATTTCAGTTCCAGATATTATGACTCCAGACATAAGTAATTTGTGGCAGAGCTGGGGACTAGTCTGGTAATTTAGTCCCAGTCCTGGCCTCAGTTCCCAGCAGCACCATGTCAATGCTTACTGATATTTATTATGCTTTTACAGAACTAGGAGCACATCTCTGATCCCAGTTAGAAGATGAGCAACCAGGTGAATTAATTCTTGCAAGCCTTAAGAACTCCCTTGCTGCTGCAGTGGCCATACGAACACTTAAGAGCAGCAAACCCCTTACATTCTGTAGCACCTGCACTGTTTCATAAGGAATTTTTATCACAAAGACCTGAATGCAAAGAGTGACTGAATCTCATAAAAAGGACAGCAAGCTTCTAAACAAGAAAGAAAACAGACAAGTAGGCAGGCCAAAGACTAGTTAAGAAGTGAGGTTAACTTACAAAATCAGACTAGTCTGACAGGCAGGAGCCCATTCTTGTTCCACACTAAAATCATATCTTGTATACACTTCCTAATTTACTTACCTGGGACATTACTAAAAGCTGTCACTTGCCATGGAATACTCCTCTGATATAAGCTAGGTTTCCTTTTACCAAATCTTTTTTAAATAGTAAATTGTTATTAAATATTTCTGTCCATGTAGCTATGTTCATAATGCTGGGACTGTTAAGTCATCCAACCTGGGCCAAAGCAGAAAACCTGCAATAAGATGGTTAAAGTTAAAACTACACCTTTAAAGAAAAGGCTTTGACCCACATACTAGTGTTTTGCTCCACAGATATGAAATCGGGACTAACAGCAGACATAAAACTGAGGTTCAGCTGAATGATAAGGGGGGATTCCCTACAGCTCTTAAGTTGGTTGCATTCAGGCTTCTGCGATCTCATACAGCCACATTCCTGTTGCCTGGGCTATCTCTCAAGGGATCCAAGTACATAAAACTGCCCTTAACAATGACATTAGAACATGCGGTGCCTGGACGCCAAACCATTTTCTTCTAACATTACTCAAAATAAAAAAAAATTTTTCTTTTTTTAAATACCATCTCCCTTTCATAACCTAGCAGCTCATTCTGGAGGTTCTCGCCTTCATGACGGTAACTGCTCATGGCAGCTACTACTCATCTCAAGACTGAGTTAGCATGACAAGTCAGCTGTGCTTATGATCTCAAGCAGTTCAGCAGTTAGAGAAGGTATTTCTTTCTTGCAGTGGGTTTTACTACAGGGACAGTCCGTGGTATTGCCCAACTAATTGCACTGTTCACTCTGAACCATGCAGCAACCATTTTGGCTCTGGCTAGAAATACTGTTTGTCAGCACTCTTAAGCCAGTGAGCATCCAACTTCAGACAGGGCAGCTATTAACACTCATTTGGAGAGCTCGCTGGGGACAGGCTGGAAGCCGAAGAAGTCTCCCTTGGCCAGAGGCCACCTGCACACTCCTGAAGCTGTTCACGCCCCTGGCTGCACAACTGAGCACTGCCGTACCAGTATGGGGCCAGGTGCCCATCACCGGCTGTGCACAGGTCAGTCCTGCAGTGCCCTTGGTTTGACAAGAGAGGTTTTTCCTGCCTTAACTCTAGATCCCAGGCTGATAATGGCAAAGGAAGAGCATTTCCAGACAGGGCTAGACTTCCAAACTCCTTAATATAAACATGTCAGATACAGCTGTGTTAGTTTGACAATTTTTTCCCCAAAAGTGCAGGTCACAGACACAAAGGAGCAGATTACAGGAGCACTCACCTACATTAGGCTAACAGCTGCCAGGTTCGCTTCCATTACTTTCAGCACCAGTTTGACTTTACACAATGCTACAGAAAACAGCACTGCAACAGCTGCAGGAGATGTAGCAGCCAGTGAGAAACTGAACTGGAGATGGTGGCATCCTGAGCCATTCAAGTATTTCTTCTATAAGCTGTCCATTTTCACTCAGTTTTTCCATTTGCCTGCCACCTCATCACAGAAAAGGCAACTACCAGCAGCTATATTAAGACCTAACATCACACAGAACTACTTGGTCCTCTTCTGTATGACAAGCTGCCCGCCCAACAGCTTTGCTGAGCTTCAACCACAGGAGCCAAGCACTAAAGCAATTTCAGACTCCCATGGAAGAAAGCTGACATGATACTGCAGTTTCTGTATTTTCCTGGGAATTCCCATGCTGAAACACTACTAGATTCTGCCCCCAGTCCAACCTTCACTCGAAGATCAGGTCTGATTTTTAAGAGAATATATTAGAGATTGTGACATGCCCAACATGACGACACTTCTGCCATCACCAAAAGCCTCATGGTGAAATTGTGCTCTTGGGTCCAATGCCTTCTGGTTGCCAAGACTGTACATGAGTTGCGTGGCTTGAAATCAGGCTTACGGGGTGTGTGTTATGCAGAGAGGCTAGTCTGTGTGACTGTTTTCCAGGCAGAAACAGATGACTCAGTTCTTATTTGTATCTGTACAAACACACTGACTTCCCCATTTGGACAAAATAGGAAGAATAACACCAGATGTGTGAAACTTAAGTCTCCCTGTAGTGTCTAATACTTGCTGAAGGAGCCAAAGATACTTGGCAATAAGGCACCTAAAGTTTACTCCAACCATACACCTCCTCTTAGGTCTCTGCTTTAGAGGAGAAGCTGGCACTTGAAATAGTCCTACTGCAGGTATAGCTGAGGATGCTGGTACCTCAACCAGTAAAGCTCTAACACCAGCACAGCTGTTCTAGAAATGGTTTGTGACCACTTCAGAAGCAGCAGTTTTCCAACTCTCTGTTTGCAAACATAATTGAGTTGTGCTGGAGCAGTGGCAGGAATATCTGAGGCTGCTTATTCAAAGTATCATGCTACATCACTGGCATCTCTGGCAGCATGTGTGAAGTCCTCTGGTTATGTGCGTATGGGATTGACGCTCTGGGCACCTGCCTCCACTTGCCAGGCTTTAGGGTCCAGAAGACTATGTCTTTTATTAAGAACTGCATTCTCTTATGACATCTTCAGCATCCTGTTCAATCTCACATTTTGAACTTTCATTTCCTGTGTAAGCGATTTACTTTCTTTAAGCAAATTTGCATACAAGTATGTCTACGGAATGGTTAAGCACGAGAGAGTATGATATACTTCAGATTTATCCCTGGTCATTTCTCTAGTTTGTTTTGCTCAAATTCAAGTGATCATGACCGAAACATATCCCACTTTTGCAGCATTTTGCATCAGGCTTGACAGTTTCTATGAACCCACCTATTCATCCCCTCCATTTGCATACTCACCAAAACACAGCGGATTGCTTTATTGCTCTGTGAAGCAAGCCACACCATTTGCAACTGCTGAGTGAAAAGATGTCCAAGCTAGCTCGATACACAAACACCATTTCCTTTAGCCTGTTTTAAAGAATTGTCTAAAAATAGTTAAACAAGCACCATTCATGAGCCAGTGAATGACTAACTGCCTCGATTCTCTCTGTATGCGAGAGGAAAGCTCTCCTCAAGGGACAATCACTCACATATTCTGCTAAAAACACAGGGCAGGTCTTGATGCAGTCACCTCTTTCATAAGCAGCAAGGGGAATGGAATATTTATAGCACTGTAAGTGTAAACCATAGCACTGTGCTGCAGTGTTACACAACTTCGCCTTTCTCAGCATGGCAGGCAGCAGTTCTTCTAACAAGACTTCAAGCTGGCACAGCAGCCTTTATTTAAACAAGGGATATAGGTTTCTAGAAACTGAATTGGCAGCACCTAGGAATTGCAGTCAAAATCTTACCTACGCTGGGCGCCACACAGAAGCCAACTAAGCACTTATGGAGCCCTGCTATTTATTTTTCAGCCACTGCATTACTGACTATGACCCCTCCTGTCTGGAGCTGGTCACAGGCAGTAAATCTAAGCAGACACAAGTAACACTTACTCAGCAGTAGTAAGCAAGTCTGCTGGGCTGTATCACTTGCAACCAAAGAGCTAAACACAGCAGCGCAGTCTCCTAGTGCAGAGACACAATCAGCGGTGTATCAGTCTAGATTTATAATCCTATACTGATAGACCTGTATTATGCATAGCCTCAGTGTGCAAGCATCTAATCCTGTATGAGCCAGTGAGGTCTGATACACCTACACAAGCTGCCTCCCTGCCCAGCATCCTCCAGCTCACTGCAGGAACCAGAACTCTGTCAGAAGGTATTCACTAGTGAGAAGCCTATGCCTGAGATGCAAAAGCATTTTTTCCACATTATTGCACAATGATGAGCCTGTCACTTCCATTATCATAGGCTGCTTCAAACAGATGAAGTTTGAAGTTTAAGCTAAAATAAGTGCATTAGCTGATACATACCCATCCTTGCTCCTCAGGCTAATGTTTCTATAGTAATAGGGTTTGGGTGGTTTTTGCTAACGAGGAGCCAAATTCAAGTGGCATTCAGCATTCTGTCATTCTCTATTTCTTTTAACCCCTGCCTTGTGCTTTGCATGATTTGGAGCTCACACCATTACAATCAGTGCAGCTTTACTCATGTAAGCAGCAATGACTTTGTTGCCAGTAAACTGCACTGCAAGGGACAAGAATTAAAGATGAATCCTAGCTCAGATCTCAGATTTAGTTTTTCAAAACTAGACAACCCCCCCCCAAATTCCATAATACTATCGAAGTGCTAAAGTCTCAATTAGAGCTTTGGCCTACCAAGGAAAGCAAGCTCAGTTCAAATTATATGTTTAATTCATGTGATGACTTCAAAACACAGACACCCACTTCAAGTCAAAAATCAAAACAGAGGCAGATCACTGAGGCTTGCAGAGTATTAAGCTGCTATTTTTCACACTACAAAGTACTCTTGCCTGGGCTGGGGGGGGAAAAGCAGCAGCTGCCAGCTCAAACCTGCCATAGTACCAGCTCTTGCAAATACATGTGTAGCAGCTGCACTACACCAGGCAGAAGACTAGCTCTTACACTGAAGGTCTGCTTAAGAAAACCCAAAACAAACAAAAAAACCAGATCAGACAGCACTACTGCTATAGTCACAAGGACACAATGTTCAACTGCTTTTGGCCTTCAGTGGCTCCAAAGTACTATTGTTGCTTGAACCACATCTCAGTTGCCTTGTGTTAGGACCCATACAGACCTTACACTCCCAAGGTGGCCCTAAGGGAACAGCTACTGAAGAACACGTTCCTTCACACACAGTCCTCATCTGCAGATCACCAAGAAGTCACCTCCCTGCTACAACAACCACGCTCCATTTGAAAAGCTAGTTACATATGCCTAGACAAGAACCATCTACAAAATGGTTGCTCTTGAACATCGTTAATACACGGATGCTTAAAAAGACATCTGTCAGGCCAGACGGATATTCAAGAGGAAGTACAACACTGAAGTGAAAGCTAGCATTGATATTTCTACCTATGTTCCAACTAGTTGCCATGTCAATGACTAATACAACATCTAGATAAAGCCAGAATCCTCAGTTTGCTGAAGCACCTCCCGAACGAGCCAGCAAAAGGGTGCAAAGCAGGTTGATTCATCTGCAGTGCAGCACAGATATTTAAGGTACCCTTCATACTTCTGATAAAAGCAGAACCAACGCAATTGAGCCAAGCTCGGTACATGAATGAACATCCTTGAAATTCAGGGTTTGCTCTAATTAATTGTAACCATTTACATTAAGTTTCAAGACATACAAGGTAAGAGTAGCAGTAAGGCAGAACCACTTCAGGCTACCACAGGTCAAGAGGATTGCAAGGTCAAGACAAATTTAATGAGGCAGATGTAAGTAGGGAATACAGGCAAGGGATTTGATCATTTGGACAGAAAAAGCTGGATCTTGCAGAAAGTCAGAGGAAATTTGTACAATTATGCAATTAAAAGCAACCCTTAAATAGCCGTAACACTGCGCAGTATTGCCTACCAGCACCAAGAAAGGAACTGGGGTGAAATTAAAACTAATTTAATTTTTCTTCCTATATTTAAGCATGTCAGATATTTTTGAAGTGGCATGACTGAACTGTAGTGGAAATTTGTGTGACAGGTAAGCGATCACCCATAAGTGGCAGAACAGGCAAGAAAAGACAAGATCTATGGTAGATCGACAGTCTGCTTTTAGTGACAAGTGGATGATGAAGAAAAGCCTCCAGGAACAACAGTGGGGGCAAAATCCAGAGCCGCCTAAGCTGAGCAACAAGATAAGCTGCCGTAGCAGATCAGCAGTAAGAGCTCTTGCAAGAGGTGCTTGCTGCATCTACAGCTATGGAGATTTGTAGGAAAAGGTGATACATCAAGAAAAAGAAAAAGGTAAAGAGCTTCAAGACATAGCAGGCTTTCACCTTCTACTTAGACCCTTCTGGTACCTACCTTCTGATTTTTTTTGATAACTTAGTTTTTCAGCTTCACCCTTCCTTTTTAAGGTCTTGAACTTCAACAGTAGCTGACTGCTAGAAAAACAGATAATAAAAAATAACCCTCCAATAGGTGCTCGTGTATGGAATGAGCTGAAGATATCAAAACCCAGGAATGGCAGAGAACAGAAAACTCATCCATATTTGTATGTGAGCCACAACCCCATAATGGTATTCTTTCCTGTCTTATAAGATTAATTCTTGAAAACTTAGTCTTAATGTTTGTTGTTAGGCTGTTTGATCAGAGCCTGTACCTCAGACACAGCACACCTGATGCAAAATTCCTACACTATCAAATTACAGTGCAGTAATAATCAGTTTGCAGCAAAGGTTGACGGTGTTTTAAGAATGCAAGTGTAAATACAGCCCTGTCATGGGAAGTCTACCACAGACATACAGAGAATGTCTGAACCCTAAAACAATCTGTGTTGGTAATTATAGCCTCATCTATGCTGGGATAAAATGTAGATGTTAAAAGAAAATTATTTAACCACACTCATCATTACAAGTATTCTCATGCTTCTTTTTTCGAGTTACTAAAAAGTACAACACTACAAGCTTCTAGTCAACATCACTTTAAAGTTCGTCAGTAGTTAATGATCAGTAACTATTTCAAATTGATGATTCAGGTTCAACCACACTATCAAGAAGATGACTGATTATTTTGATTTTAAAAATTAATTAATTGCTTGTAAAGAGGTGTTACACTGACAGATTCACTAATCTGCACACTACTTACAGCACAAGCTGCACCCTGTATCCAAAGCATGACTTGGAGGAGCCTCTAGTGGTGATAAAGTAGACGTAATTATGAATTAACAGATGCTCAAGGATAAGCTAACAGCCTTGCAGGTATTCACACTAGCCTATGGATGCATCACTCCTAGTCAGGTCACCAGCAGTCAGCATCTCAAAGCCACACACGCACACTTCGGTACCCAGTAGGATGATTTAAATACAGCTCTATCTGTAAGTTTTACCTTGCCTTGATTCACTAAGGGAACAAACCAGCTTGCTGCTTGTCCTCTTCAGCTTGTAGGTAACATTTACTACATAAAGAACTCTGAAAGTGTCCTAGAACAGGGAGCTGTGTCCATACCTGATTTTTGTACCAAGTTACATACTGACACAGGTAGATCACTGTTTTTAAATAAATTGTGTCTATGCACACGGAATGTAAGGATATTTGAGATCTGCACTGCAGAAACTCCTTCTTTGAGGAATTTTACATAGACATTAGACTAGTACCTTCCACAGGCACAAAGACTGCAGAACGTTTTGCTGCTGGAAAAGGACCTTTCCAGAGCATGAACTTCATCTGACAGTATCAGCTGGAAGCTGTTCTGTTTGTACTCCATTTGCAAAGCCTGAGAGCAGGTATCATTAACTACGCAGTTTCACCAGTCTCGCAACCTGTTGCAACCGCACCGATGTGGCACATTAAAAACTGGAAAGCTAGTTTCACTCCTTCAGGAAGGCCTGAAACATTACATCAGTATTAATGCTTATCAAAAAGCATAACATTTTCTTTAGCCTAGCACAAAAGGAAAGCAAAAAAACCACATTTAGTGATTTGCCTGTCACATACCATTTAGGTTCCAGTAAGAGCCCTTAAAGGCTCATGTGGCATCAGGTACTGAACAAGACCGCCAACTTTTGTCACTCATTGAAAGGTTCAAACACTGAAAGAGTTAGAGCTGTTTCAACACTTTCCAACAAGAATTGCAGACTAGACAGTATCACAGTACTTCAGAGGTTTGGTTTTTAACAGCTGAAAGATGACAACTATGGGTCTATGTCTTCCTTAAGACTCCATCTGGTATGCAGAGTAAAATTTCCTCAGAACCAAATCATTAACAGAATTGATGGGATTTTTTTTTTTCAAATACTACCAAAAGTTACACAGTTGTTTGCAAGCTAACTAAAAAGCCATCTACACATCATCAGTACTTTTACAGTAATTGCCACTTGTCAGGGTTTGTTTTAGAAGACCTGGATTTAATGAAATAAAAAGTATAGCCCTAAAGACATTCTCTGCCTAATAAATACTATATAAAGAGCTAAGCATCATCATATATTATTTTAGTTATAAATATAATAAACCATGCTGCTGTGTTAGATCTCTGGATGAAAATTATATTGCAGATTGACTGGAAGTCAAATACAATTTCTTCCCCTCCCCCCTCCATGTAGCCTACAATGCTATACTTTTACACAGCTACAATTACACTCCTTCATGGAATTCATTTCCTGGAAAAAACCCAAACAAAACCAAAGTTCTCCAGACACTACTGCAGAGCAAGGATGCCACAACATGCATTTAAGAGCTCTGTATCTCCTGGCAGATTTTGGGGTATTGACAATATCAACAGCATCAGCTGGGATGGGAGAACACCGTAAGATGCAAGGAGTCAACTGTTTTCCTCTGCCTGCTTTATTCTGTACTTCTCTCAGTTGTGTATCTGTAAAGGAGCAGTAGCTACACGCTAGAAATTTTAGTCTAAGAAAAGCCTTATGCTATACATGTTTTCAGTTTTAAAAGTATCTAGCCATAGAAGGGACAATAATGGAACATAACAGTTCATGAAAACCATCTCTGGTTATGCACCCTGCCATATTGCAAAGAGGTTTAAGTAACACGTTGTGGAAGTACCTGCCACAGCAAGGGTGGTGGCATCAGGGACAGCTGCAGTAACTGATTCCAAGCACTTCCCCCCCACCCTTCCACCCCAAAGTTCCCTTTGTTCCCACTCTTGAACATTCAGCATTATTTAGTAGAACCACTGCTCAGTCCCTCCTACTACACCTCGTCCCAGTTTTCATAGCCTCTAAGGAAAGGTGTTTTCAGACAAGTAAAATGGTCTCAATCAGACTGCAACAGCAGTAACCTTCACTGGCACTGAAGGCAGTCTGGGAAGTTGAGTATCAGATTCCAGAGCCTCCCTTGCTGTACCGAAAGGGTCATCCATTTCACGGATCAGTACAACTCCTCTCCACATTGCTCCCTCCAACCCTGAACTGGCCTTGTGAAACAAAAATTATGTGCCCCTTAGGAACATCCCCATCAATGGCTATGAAGTACATCTAATTCAGGATTTAGGGTGGGCAGTGCAAGACACACTTGCACGCTCATTGCGAAGAAGGATCAGCCAGTGACCCTGGCCATGCCACCACACATTTTCTGCATCAGGCACACAAACAGCTCAACCAAGCAGCACAACTGTCTCTAAAGACCTCTGCACATCTGACCCTTAAAATTACTCCTGGCTGCTCAGCACTATACTAATTTATATCCAATACTGTTCATTCTGGTGCAATACAGAATATTCTGCAGTTGTCCAAAACCACTTGCCCTTTAACTGTCCCACTGGAAGCAGAATTCTTCTTGAAGCTTAAGGCCAACAAGCTTGCTTTTTTTTTAATGCCAAATACCTCAAACTCAACAACTCTATCGGACTTCAATCAACAAAGTGGTTCGATGAAGCTGCAGCACCCATGGACCCAAACCCATGGACAAGTAACATCGCTAGCATTCATTTTAGTGTTCACACAAACACTACCATCTCAAACTTGTAAATTTAAAGAAAATCCTCACACTGCTCTTAAATGGACAAATTTCTTGGAAGTACAAGAGTAAAACTGCAAGCCTCCGCTTTTTAAAAAAAACACGTTTTGCATCTGAACACACCCAGAGGCAATGCTTATATTTCAATGTAAGCATCTCCTCCCTACAAAGATGCTTTGCTTTAACAGAAGAGGTCTCCTCCCCTGCATAGCAATAGCTAAGCAATCACACAAAGGTAAGAGAATTCCTTTTAAGTTCCACTTTGCACCCACCTATTAGTACAGACACGAATACCTACTCTAATAGGGTTGCCTTCAGAGCTTTTCAGAAAGCTTAATTATCACCTTTGGCATCAATTAGGTCAGCAGAAGTTGGAGCTTTCTGAAACCTGCTGGAGAGCAAGACAGCACACTCACCACTGTCAAGTGAATTCAGGAGGGGAAATCAAAGCCATTACCATCCCAGGAAGCAGCAGAATCCATACAGTATCTATGACACCAGTTATATATGGTCTTGTTTCAAGCCGGATTTAGAATCAGAGTAAGTGAAAAAACATTTCTCAAGAAGGATTTCCCTCTCCCAAACAGGGTACCTTCAGCTACAGATTTCTTGACACTCAGTCTCCTCGTTTCTCAGCCGCACTGCTGCTGAAGGATTTAAGTGTATTAAATTTAGTCCATTATCAGTATCACCAACATTAAATATATGCGTTCAAACCAAGCTAGGTTTTAGCAGGAAGGTAAGGATCTGTCTCACACAGTCTGCAATTCAAAACTTTGGAAGAGTCATCATCCCCGCTCCCCCCCGCCCCAGAACTACCACCACAAATGGCAAGAGATTTCCTACAAATTTCTGTTACAAAAAGTATGCAAGTTTTGTTCTGAAGTTTACTGTTCAATAGTCACTATGTGGAAAGAGAAGCTCTAAAAAAAGATCACTTTTCTTCCAGAGATCTTTTGATATTCCCAACATTTGAAGTGCTCAGGTCAAAGCTTACTAAATTTCAGCATCAGGATTAAAGGCAGCATATGACTCCTGAGCACCAAACAAAAATCAGACTGCTTGACAAATTATCCTGTGTCTCATTTTAAGACAGACAACATTTACACTAATACACAGCATGGTCAGGAACCTTTCCTAACAAGATACTTGAGCTGCACAAGTAGATGACCTGCATCTACCATAGAAAGCAGAGCGAGTGATAAAGATGCCCACCTTTGACTGCACCACCAGACTTCAACTTCATGTGCTACAAAACAAATTACGTCATATTGATTTTGCTAATCATTTTAAATACTGTACACTTCAAACCAACCCGTGATGTAAGTTGATCAGACAACACTGATAACCTAGTCAGAGCCCAAGAGCGAAAGGGGAACATCATCTAATCCGTTTGTGGCTTCTGCTCTGGTATCCCAGGAAACCAGTTGCAGCTGCCTGGTTCAAGTTGTGTACTATGGCAAAAATGTCTGCAATCCAGCTTTAATAAACCAGCATTTCTACAACTGCTAAGTAGTTTTTATAAAGCAGAGCAGCAGCTCCTCTATAGAATCTCAAGCATGAGCTGCACATGCAGAAGCACCGTACATCTGGGGAGTTGGGGCACTCCCATCTCAGAAATGTTTTGGCTAGGTTATCAGACACTTACTACATGAGATTTGCAGACAAATCAGTATAAAACCTAGCTCACTTGCACAGAGTTGCCTAATGAAGTAAGGGAGTATGTGACACCAGGGTATCCCAAGCCCAAGGTAGATGGTCACTCTGTTCCTGTCCTTGGAACTGACCCCAGAGACCCTCGGTCATCTAACTCAAGTAAAACTTCCTTAACTTCATTAAACACTTTTGGCCCTGCCCCAAAATGTAAGCAAAGAGCATTGGCTGGAAGGTTTTCTACCTGGTAGTATTTAGTTTGTAATTTCAGTGTCCTAACAGCCTTGGTCTCCTGCAACTGAACTGTTAGGTCATTAGCTTCCAGAATAGTCTAAATAGCCTAGAACAGTCTAAAATCCAGATTTATTTCAGGTACTATGTGTGCCATTTTAGTCTGCCACTTCATAGCCTTGAAACATTCATCTGTCTGTACAGGCAAGATGCAGAGAAGACACCAAACCAACTACACACACTCCACAAGTCAGCATTTAGACTCCTGCATTCTTCTCAGAGATGCTTTCAGAAAGCCGTATTTAGTCCAATATTATTTTTCAATGTGCTACGCAGTTCAAGTGGTACTTACCAAACTGTTACAATGCGAAATAAAAAAGGCCGTGGGGCAAATTAAGATTTACAAGATTAACTGAGGAATTTGGTGAATTATCTGCCTGCAAACATGAAAGATCTTAAGTACTAAGCTGCACTGGGTACTCTAAAAAAGAGAGCAGACACCTCGGGTGAGCCTCTGGCACCTGTCTTTGGGGACCAGGCTGCCACTCTGCACATTGGCAGCACACGCAGATGAGATGCTGAAAGCAGATGTGCTGTTCACACAATTGTCTGTAATCACTTACAAGGGGTGAGTAAACCGTATGTAAAGCCTTTATTTTGTTGCTCTGTTCCTCCCTATCAAAATACAAAATGCTAGTTCAGCTGTGTTAAGTTTTTTATTAAAACATACCAGGCAGTATCAGGGACAAAACAGCGGACTGAGCAGACACAAGCAATTGTGTTTTAATGCATAAATCATTATTATGGACAAATTACTATGGACATTATTGTCCATAAATGTCCATTATTATGGACAAATTAACACACAACAGTTTGATTCAAATGTCCAACTGTTTGGAAGTAATGGCATATTAGTGCCAAAAGCAGATCTGGAGATGCTGTCAAGCTGAGTTTCCATGCAGGCACCTTCACCGTGATGTAGCATGAAGAGCCTGTCAACAGCAAGGAGGCATTTTAAAGTAACAGAAAATGTTACAGTGA
Source organism: Steatornis caripensis (assembly GCA_013398225.1). Taxonomy (NCBI): domain Eukaryota; kingdom Metazoa; phylum Chordata; class Aves; order Caprimulgiformes; family Steatornithidae; genus Steatornis; species Steatornis caripensis. The sequence continues at coordinate 22,665 of VZSC01017079.1, forward strand.
ACTCATTAAGCACTGCGGAAGCTCAAGGGGTACTGGATGGTGAACACTCATGGAAACTAGTTCTAAAAGGAGATTAGAGATGTGGCTTGGAGTTCTCAATTGAAGAGAGATTTTTCAATTCCAAGAAGGAAGTGCAAAGAGAAAGCAGCACCCTCGTAAACTTCAGTGTTACAGCTGCCCAGGAAAAATGATAGTTTCCACACCACTATTTGATAAACTTCTAAGTTCAAAATAGCTCTAGAAACTTGTACTTGTGTCTAAATTTTTTCATTAGTGAAGATGCCCTCCTTCCCCAGCTATCTTTGAAAAACACCAACTATCAAGCTGGCTCACTACTGACATGCCTTCTCTCCACCACTACAGACATTTGAAGCAGCGGCAGCTATTACAATGCTCACATGTCCAGTTATGCTTGTGCACAAATGGCTGCAGTGCACCAACTGCTAAGGGAAACAGCAAAGCACTGGAAGCTCAATACCAAAACAGTCTGAGCACTTGTTTAGATTTATAACCCTTAAAAAAAGGTGAGGACTAGCAGGTGCCCTAAGAGCAGCAAACCAGTTGGACACCAAGCAGGACAGCTCAGGGTCCCAACTGAGCACCATGGTGAATGCATCATCACATTAGAACACAAGAGGCAATCAGAATTACTATGTCAAACAGATTATTAAGAATCAGATGAAAAATGGCAATGTAGGCAGCAATGTCACTGGCATTTGAACGCCTCAAAACTAAAACTGCATAAACTGTTGTTTCCTACTACTTACACTCAACCATGGGTCCGATAAATCCTCAGTGTTATAGCTTAAGAAATACCTTAGCACACAAACACTATAAGCCCTAAGCGAGAAGTAAAGGGCAAACCAGCACAAGTCACAGCAAAGGTTCCTCCTCCCACTCCTCCTGGCACCACCATTTGTGCAGCCAGGTAACAAACTAGCAAGAAACTCCCAAAATAAACCATTTAAGTTAAAAACAAGGAAGAAGTGACCACTTAGACCTTTATTTCTGGAGTTAGGTGTCAACAGTTTCGGCAGGACCCACTTAGAGCAAGCAGCCACTCGGGCCTTTCAATAAGCATGGGATTGCATACACACACAAAGAAATCCCAACCAGGAGGACCTGCCTTTAGCTACTACTCAAATCCTGCACAAATGCCTGTTACATTTCCTAGTAGAGAATTCACAGTAAAACAATTGTGTAACCTATGAATTGTGGTTTTAAGTGTTAATAATTTGTTGATAATCTGACAACTGCATACATACATAAACTGTATCAGTACTTTCCTACCGTGGAAGAAAAAACAGCCAGAGTTTTCCTTCCTTTTCGATCCTAATGCCCAAGCAATATCTTGGCAGCTGTACTGCAGAGGGATGGCAAGATGGAAGAATAATCTAAGCAAGTTAAATTAGTGACCAACTTGCTTGTTTAGTGATAAAGATAGCCAAGCCAGCATTTTTTGACCAGACTTAGTGATCTCCTGATCTACAATGTAGATTTTAAAATTACAGCTTCAGCAGCATGTGTACCTCCACAGAGCATGTCATTAACATCCTGTGCTTAACTTTTTTTGGAGAGGGAAGAAGCAAGCACTCACCAGAACCAGCTCTTACACAGCCTAGTTACAGCAGAAAAATCACCTGTGTCACCCTTCAGAGCATGCTGGGCTTTCAAGAGAGCTCTAATTTACTTGCATTTGCATACCACAAGCTGTACAGTAACCATCATCTTTGCAGCTCATTAGTAGCCACAAACCCTTTATTGCACATGTGGGCTAGGTTAACTTTGCAGGCTTGTGAGCACCTGGCAAGTCACAGCCTCATAGTATTGGACATTACACAAGCAGTAACGCTATCTTGCCCTTAAAACATGCCAATAGCACTGTCTCCTGCAAAAGATGACAAGTTTCAAAATACGCTCCTTTACTCTCATTATGCAGAGCTTAGCCTCATTTGAGTACCAGACTGACTGCTGCTCAAGTTACTTGGCAGTATTTTCAGTTAGCATCTTCCGAACAGGGCATCATTCAAAGAACCAGTGTATGAAAGCAGAAAAAGAAGAATGAGGTGCTAAAACTAACACAAAGTCAGTTCAGGTGCTTTTAAAAAAACCTCTCCAAAACAACCAACCAAAAACCTTTGCGTTGATTTGGGTTTTGCAGGAAAAACTACTTTCTCCTTCTGGTAAGATGGCTCTCAAGCTAGAAGCATATACACTGGCAGCTTTGCTGCAGATTCAGTATATTTTATTGGTTCAAAGGGTTTCAAAAAAAATTACATAGATATCTTCCAGATATTAACTACTGTTTAGCATTGCTCAGCAAAGCCATGTTTTCTTTTCAAGACAGAAAAGCCTGCAGAGATACAAAGGTTGAACACAGTGGCTGTTTACAGCCTGTATTAAGAGCAAGTGGGACAGCATTTCAGGCTCAACAGTCCTGATCTTCCTCAGAGGGAAAAATGGAGAAGTCAGATGCTAGGGAAGTGACCTCTGGAGTATCCAAGCAATGACATATGCAGCACGAGCTCCTTCGTGTTTGCTGCAATGCTGCCCAACCTTTCAGGGTGGCATGCCTGTGGACACCAGATTTCATGTTTCACAGGGCCATTTTACTGGCTGCAACCATCAGGGTTAAAATGCTGTCATTCATTATCAGCAGGGAAAAAAAACGTTTTCTCAGCAAACCCAAAGCAGGGTAATCCACACTGTGCACTAAGCCGTAAGTGCTGCAGAGCTCGCATTCCTTGTACAACCACTTCTGCACTGGGCACTGCAGCCTGTATCATAGGGGTTTTTATGCTTCTGCTCTAATCTCCAAAATAAACATACAAGACCACGTATCTAATTATATCTAAGGTAACACATAGCTCATTTGCTTTTTTACTGTGAACAGTTAGCTTTAAACACAGCTAGTGCAATATCAGATTAATGATCATGCAAGTCTGCATCACTAGCCCATTATCCTTCCAGTTCAGTAGTTTAACACAAAGTTGCAACAGCAAGATTTTTAATTTGCAAATTAAACACTGACTGGTCTGACATTCTAGTACATGTTATGATAGGACATTAAAGTTGCTTCAAATGTGTAATGTCTTTAAAAATCACAGCTTCATCCAAGAGACAACTGACTACAGCAAGCTAATGAGAAAATTCCACCGGAAAAACCTAAGAATATGCAAGAAGTCAGCCAGTGACAAAGTGTTCATAAGGATGGATTTTAAAGTCATCTTCCAGTTACACTGAAAGGTTTTTCTCCCATAAATACATAACTAAGGCACTGAGCACAGAACAGAAACTAGTTGAAGCTACCTCTCTACCCCAAATGTAACAGAAATGTTCTCCAAAAAAGTAAGTTTAAACAGGAAAAAAGGATCCTGCACTCTCCAGAAGAGATTAATTAATAGCTACTCACAAGTATAATGCTTTGATTTTCTGGACATTGCTATAACAGGAGTGACACGATAAGCACTGCATGGGCAAGCACAACAGGTCTGGGGCTTGCAAAGTGCATCTCAGGAGCCAGTGCTGACCTAGAGACCCTGCCTGGGAAACTCTAGGTCTAAACACAGGATTTTCCATCTGTTCCTTCTCAGTAACTTTTGGTGACCTACCCAAAAGAAGTGACAAGCAAGGAAATACCTTGACTTGTCCTGAACCCTGGGAATGTAATACTGAACTCAAGGTTACACACAGGTATCTGAATGAGGCTGACTCAGAGCCTGAAATCCTGTACATGACCACTTTTACCATGCATTTAGTTCAGATGATTGTCCTATTTTGGGACACCCTATTCAGTAAGCTGGCACTGGGGCATTTGCCCCAAAGCCACTTTACCTTGCATCCTCCACCTTCTGGGTGAATGCCCTACCCTATAGGGCATTAAGCACAGCTCTCTTCAGCTTTCCCCTTGGTGTCAGGCCACTGCCCAGACAGGAATGCAAAAAGTTTGCAAGCCAGAAGACAAAAGGAGCCTAACTGCTCAGAGCATAGAGCCTGGAGAAAGCTGTCAGGATTATAACTATTTCACACTGGAAAGTGAGCTGATAAACAGGAGCAATCCCTCCTTCCAGCTGAACACCTCGGGCTACAGAGTCATGTTCCCATATTGCTGGCTGGGTTTTGGCCCTACCCTACTATGCAGCCAAGAGCCCAGGAGGCAAAAGCTTCAACATGGGGAAGGAAGGATTCCTCAGTATGAACTCACGGCCTGATGACTAAGTTACCCCAAAAAACCAGAAGATACTGGCTTAGTCTCTTCAAGACGAAGACAGAACTGAACCCATCTCCAAGCAATAAGCCAATGCTGACCAGTACTTTTGGCTAAGAGCCACATAACAGATTTCTTGCACAAGCAAAAGGCCTGACGAAGGCACAGCTGTCCCTAGACAAGAGATGGCAGAACCCTTCAAAGTCCCACTACAAAGCTGGGCACTTAAAATAAGTGGAGCGGCCCTTAATATCACTCTTTTGTACTATAGTTGTTGACACTTCAGGCACCTCTGCACAATTTTAGTTCTTTACCCTACTTACCACAGATTGCTCTAAAACTGTGATAAGAGTTACAAGGCAAGATTGTATTGGATAAAAATATTGCAACAAAAGCACAGCAGGGATTATTTAAGAAGCCTGTATTATTCCTTAACTTTAATCAGAACTTTCACCTTGAACAACCAAACTTGCCTAGAACAAACGCATCTGAGAAAGGAAGAACAACAAATCAAAATCATAAGTGAAGGCCTCTCCAGTATCCTAGCACAGCTAAACAACCTCCAGATTAGACATCTGAAATGTCTGAATGCCAACCACCATTCCTCCTTTATCGTAGCCACGTGTAAGAATAGCCTGGTTAAACTGAAAGTAGCAGAATGGGATCCAGCAATGCAGCTCGCAAGTTTGCATAAAGGACACAGATGCTTTGTTTCATTTGTGGGTGTGAAGCTTCCTACAAAATACTCTGTACTTTGGGAAGGAGGCTATGAAGCACTCTTAAAAGCCTGCCATGTCAAGTGGGAACACAACACAAGAGCTTTGAAGGCAAGCTTAAGAAAGGATCTGAGCTCAGGGCTGGCAATCAGGCTGATGAAAGCACCAGTCTGAACACGTTCCTGTTCAGTGTTCAGCAGTGGAAAGTACTACCAACATAAAACTGTAACAGGTCAGCATGAACAACGTTTCAAAGGTTTGATCAAGAGTTAAACAATCCACAAACCACCTGTATTTTGCCAATTATTGCTAAGCAACATTAAGGCCAACAGTTTAGCAGAATTCAAAAGGGATTAGGCATTATATGGGTAATAAGAACATCCACAATTACATTAGCTAGGATAAAACAGTTTATAAAAGGATTAAAGGAATACCAAGCCTTGTGGCATGAGTCAGCCACTATATCATAGATAAATTGTTCTTTCTGATTGTTTTGCTTAGCACAGAGCAGCAGAAACCATGCCTATTGTTCTAGTGGCTGTTAGATAAATTGCATCAAGGATCAGCAGACAAAAAACAAAATCAAACTGGACTTCACTTGCTCAGGTTTAAGCTTCTCTAGTGGGCTTTTTAACTGTATATTACACTTATCTTGGAATAAAAGCAACTCAGGCCAAACTTCAGCTGATTTATATTCACAAATGCTTGCAACACATTGAACTAGAATTGGGACATTTAAGTCATAAATGTTGACATGACAGCCTCAAAGCCAGACCATCACAATGAAACACCCGGTGACCATCACAATGAAACACTTCAGCAACCAATTCTCTGCTTATTTCAGTAACCAGCTACTACCTGAAGCTAGAGAAGAAAACCAGAAGGTCTCTAATGGGCTTGCCTTGTCCTGTCCTAAAACAGATCAACCAGAGTACAGAGATCCTTCTCCATTCAGACGAAGGTTTGTCACTGGTGGAAAGGCTCCTCAGTCATTTTAGAAGTTTAACCACTTCGACTTCATGCCTTGGACTCTCAAGATTTTGGCCCGGTGCAAGTCTGATAGAATAAAGATGTGCAGAAACCAAATATTTTTAGCAGCCTGCCTTCCTTGCATCTACAAAGAGCAGCTTAATTTGCCATAGCCCCACAAAATGGCAGAGGCATTCAGACAAAGGAGCTATAATTACCAACACATCTCCTGCTGAAGTGTCAGCTACCATACGCTCTTCAGAAAATCCAGACTACTCATGTGCCTAGTTTATAAAGCTCCCTATATCAAACTTCATTTTGACAAGAGGGTGGTTTTGATTGTACCAGGCCTTTTTGGAACTTTTAGCTGTTAAAATAGTGAAAGTAGACAGATAAAAAAGAATAGCAGCAGATCAGCCCACTAAGCACAGAATTCAAAGGGTTTACATCAGGTGATCCAGGTTTCATCCCGTACTCGTATTAACGAAATATTCTTTGCCCGTGATAGGAAATATTTTGAAAGTGTACCACTCTTCTTCCAGACGTGATTTGTGAACCTTAATCTGTTGATCAGTGTCAGATGAAGTTTCAGAAGCCTTGAGAAGTCTAAGTCCTGTATCAGAGATTAGCACTTTCAGTGTAATAACACCTTGCAGGGTCAGGAGATGTGAGACAGGTTAAAAGCTTATAAGCCAGAAAGGAGAAAAAAATTAGATAGGTATTTTTGCCCTTGCTCCTTCAGCAAAAGCTACTTACGAATAAAAAAAAATCATCATCAGTATCTGCATTACACCAGGGACCGCAATTTTTTACTTTAACATTTCAGTACTGCAGAAGCTGATGTCACTCGCCAAGGAAAACTTCCCCCTAATTTGGCAAGGCTTCAGAACTCAAATCAGCTATTAATTGTAACACTGGCTTACATTGCTAGTACAGAAAGTTAGAAGAGATTTTGCCTGTGCTAAAAAATACAGCTAAGCAGAAATAGCTGGTGAAATGATCGAAGCTTTGAATGAAACAACCAGAGCACCAAATTGGATCTGCATCACAGAAACATCAAATCTGCCTAGCATCCTGACCACTAGCAGTAGAGCCAGGTGGCTTTGAAACATGCAGGTAAAAAACATACATATACATATACACATATATACATATATATAATGGCTGTTCCTGTATCTGTAGGATAGGATTTTTCCTAGAAAAAAAGATAAAAACATGATAGCAAATTGATCTCAGCCACCAGTTTTCACCACTTACTGCCCTTTGCAGCAAGAAGTAGATTGTGAGTTTTCCGCTTCCATCTGAATGAAGCCTTTGACCATGACTTCGCAAATTACCACACAAAGAGAAGCTCGGAAACCAGCTATTAGATGAGAGGCAGAAAGCATACACTTAAGTCTTCTGTAACTTCTCCAAGCACCTGGTGTTCTGCTTAAGATTCAGCACCTGTAGAAATACCTGTCATAGCTGGCAGTTACAAATATGCTTGTGGCAGCAAGAAACAATTGGCTCAGACTCCGCTCATTTTATTCAGTCAGGCTTTCTCTGGGGTTTGTTTTTTGTGCCAACGTGAAAGAGAATTAAGTGCTCCATAAGGAAAGGAAAAAATAAGAACTTACAGTTTTACCTACAGAATCACAAAACAGCATGTGCAATCGCGATTAGCAAAACACACGTGGTAAGACATCTCAATTTCTCACCATGGTAAGCACTACAAAGGCCTAAAACAATCCCTGACACAGCTGCAGGTTCTGCAGTTTAGCTCTGACATGGAATACAATTCTGAACCCTGCTTGCATGTGGGGTTTATTTTGCACTGGGTTTTGCTGCAACATTTGTATGACTCCATTGAACACTGGGGCTGCAAAGTGAAGCGCTCCAGTAGTACCTGAATTCACACCACATCCATCTGGCACTATTTGGGAATGAATACACCCTGGGAAGTCAGCGTTTCTCCTCAAGGATCTTGCTTCACACGCATGGAGAGGGCAGCCATACACACTGTCATTACAAGAGAAGAACCATCAGGGTTGCATCACTCAAGCATCCCACCACTGAAAACAGCAACTTCCTATCTTAGTCAAACCAATTCCCTGTATAAACCTCAAGCTGCTCATTGCTCCTTGTTCTTCTGTCAGCCTGTCGCCATTTCTCAATCTTAGCATTTGCCAGCTATTTTCCTAGAGATATTTAAGTGACTGCAGTTGCCAAGACAACCACTTCATCAACACCAGCACCTCAGCTCATCTATCTTGGGCTTCCCTTCCGTTCATCATGACTTCTAGGAAATCAGCAGCCAGAAACAGTAATTTTGAAACTTTTTTTAAAAAACTTTCAGTAGCCTTTGAGATCTTCTGTCCTAAGAATCTCAAGTTCCTTTCATAGGAACAGATTTGTTTTAATTGTACCCTCAGAAGTGAGGCTTCCTGTAAAGCTGGAAGAAGTCTGATAGCTTAAATTCCAAGGCACTGAGGCAATGAAGGCAAAGATGCAGAGGTATACATCCAAACCAGGTTTATGCACGCCTATGCTGTCACTTTCAATAACTCACTGAAGTCTCCTTCTATTTTGTTTTCTGTTACCAAGAGCAGCAGAGTGACTCACCATTTCTTATAATACTTATCAAACTCGACAAGGCCTTGAAATACACACCCATATAGGTGTCTTTTGCAAAAAAAGAAAATCACAGAACTTCCACAAAGGAATGAGTAAGTGGATAATCCCCATATGCATGTTTAAACTAAGCCAGGCTTAAGCTGTCAGACTCTCCTGCCACTGCAGCCATGAAATCTCGTGCCAAATTCAGCTGAGCTCTGCAAGCAGCTAAGTCCTCAAAGATACAACACAGTTCCTAGGAGTTTCACAACAGTAAAAGCAGAGAAATAAGACCCTACATAGCACTCCCCAATCCATCTACGATAGACTGAAAAAAGAAGACATCACAACAAGAGCTCTAATCAGCACTTATATCTTATAAAATATGGGATAAGCCAACAGAAACAGTTAAGCCAGGTTTGGTTAAGTTCTACTATCATCAAAGCTACGAGCACCTTAATAGCATCAGCTTTTGAAGCCATACAAGAGCAGCTTCCCAAGTTTGTCTTGGTGGCCCTCACTGCTGTGACTTACACACAGATTTACAGCTACAACTGTACTAGCTTTGCATCCATTCACACGGATACTGGTAGCACTCTAACCATGGCAACATAGGATTAAGCATGGGATGCAAAAACAACTCGTAAGCTGGGTCAATTCACAACTGGTGTTAAGTATTATGCTGTCACTACCAGACCACTGCTGTGCTCGAGACAGGTCGAATGTGCCATTGCTGCAACGCAGACATACTTAAACACTATAAAATCATCTCAACCGTTTAGTACTGTGAATCTTGGTGGTTTGCCATGGTTGACAGAGTGTCAGAGAAAGCCACGAGTATTCCTTTCACCATACTTATTAACACAAGGTTAACACTAGAGCAGGAAGACTTTATATTCTGCCTGAAACTCAAGCTCTACATAGCAATCACATTAAGCCGTGACCAAATGTTATTTTATTGAATAAGCACCATACAACAGCATTTATCAATGCATTCATAATTAAAGCAAAGAAGTCTCTGGCAGTTAGAAACATCAGCTTTCCTTATAAAAGGAAAGGTACCTGCAGGTCAGTTGTGCTGTAGTTTTCTATTTAAAGTGCTTGCTAAGTGTAGAATTTGGCTTTCTGCCCACGTGTTTTAAGCTCAGAGTTGTGGCATAGCCTGGGTAATTGCACTTCGGGTGACAAGCACAAGAACTCGGAGGCATGTTAGCAATATACTTTAAACCTTGTCTTAACTTACTAGAACCAAGTCTTGCCCTGTGAATGCACTGGCTTCACGACAGGCCACGCCAGGCTGCTTCCCTGGCCCTGCAAGCCATTTCACACTTCCACACTTGACATCAAATCCCACACACTGGTTTTGCTATGCTGAGAGGCTTTATTTTGAACCTAATCTTCAAAGTACAGGACAGAAAACCTGGGACGGTTGTAGTAGAAGACCACAGGAGACGGAGCAATTAAGACAGTACAAGAAAGAAATCCCAGAGATGGGAGGTAAAAAAAGCTGGGTAACTCCCAAATCCACGCAGATCCCTCTGGCATTTCAAACAGCAAGGCAGCCAAAGCATAGCTTTGCCTCCTGCAACAAGTTTACCCAGATTCTCCCCAATATGTTCTTTCTGAGAATTATTTGTGAAGCCTGCATAGCATACATCTCCCCCAGCAAGCCTACATACCCAGGCTTTGACTTGATGGCTTTCTCTTGAACACCAGGAATGTCCCTCTCCTCCCCCAGGTTAAGTTGCACAACCCCAGCTTTATTTTTTTCCTCCTAAGAGAACTGATGCAGCTGCCTCACGGACAAAGTCTGTGCAGAGGAGTGTGACTTGTCAGTACGTCAGGATCTGTGCTGGGGTGCTTCAGGAAACAGCTCAGGTTTTTATTTTTAAAAACCAGGAATAAGCAGAAGTTGTTATTCCAAAAGTCTTTTTTGCTTTTGTGCTTAAGCAGCCTGAAAGCTATTCACTTGACGACTTCTTCAGCTATTCCAAATTTAAATACTGTACTTGTAAACATACAAGTTGAATTTGTTTTGGAAGATAGCTTTCCCATGTGCTATTTATAAAAAGCAAAACACTTTCTACAGATTTAGTCAACTATGCTATTATAAGATATACTTGTTTTATATAAGAATGTTAATTTATCGAGGATCATGAATACGAACCCATTATAGATAAGACTTTTAGTTCCTGTCCTGTTCACTAAATTACACTGCCTCTCACTGTTGTCAAGGAGCACTTTGGCCCTACCTTACATTCAAAGCCATACAAAGCCCCCATACTTCAGCATGACTCTTCCAAATCCTAGCCCCGTGTCCTTCAGATGAGCAGCTCTTACAGTCACCAACAGACCTAGAACAATGCATTACATTGGCTCTCTCATCCTGTTTGTGTAGCATCTGCAGACTATTCTCGACAAGTGCCACGTTTCACCCACACAAAGGGCCTAACAGATGATGAATTCTGGATTGTACATCCCTTTCACCCAGCCTAACATCAGATCGTAGCAATTTGCGTTCAGAGTTAATGTGACACAGGAATAGTTTTTAGCTTTACCAAAGCTCAACTAAACATGTACTGAAGAAAGCTTGCTGGCTGCTACCTAGCAGAAGGCAGTATTCGGTTGACCACATGAGCATCCAGCAATAGATTCAAACCTCTCTTGGAAGGAAGAGGCTGATTTCCCATAACCCTCTTATTTCAAGTTGGCATAATCTAGTTATTAATCTGCAAATTAAGATCCAAATTCAATACGTCAATGAAGCATTAATGGCAGGCTTCAGGCTCAGCCTAGATTTTGCCATCCTTGGTTTTTCCACATTACTACAGTTGCACTAGTTACATATCACATAGTAGTCTAACAAGACCAAAGTCCCTTTGAGGACCAGGACTCTCCTTCTGAGTGTCATTATCATGTTCCTCTGTCATAACACACCACCTTCATAATTATTATTATTTTTTTAATGAAGAGATTCAGAACAGAGTTTAGATTACAACAATGCAAAAAATCCTGCTATTCATACAGAGTTTGTTCCAGGAAACATACTGTAGCTATTCTTCTTTCTGGAGTACAGAAGTCATTGCTCTATACTTAACAAGAGAAGGGAAGACAAACCCCAAAACTTGTATCCCAGCTATGAACTAAGGCATTCTGAACAAAACAGCTAGGAGACCACAGATAAATTGGTGCATAATAGAGTTAAAAATACAAAACTGATGCAGCCTTCCAACACCTCTAGAGTTTCTTTCTATCCACTAATCTCCATCCAGAGCTTTGCTAGATTTGCTGAAGTATAACTCATAGGCTCTCCCTAGCACCACCAGCAAGCTTACTTTTGTTTTAATAGCAGAAACTAGTCATCTTAGTGTCGGTTAGGGGTAGGCAGGTCAAAAATACTTCAGTGTTCTCTTGGAAACAGGTGAAAGTCATCCACATGCTCAGCAAAGCTGATAGCTGCAGAGGGGAAGATGAAACAGAACAAGGCTAAGACACCAGGAGCTCCAATTAGGTCACGCGTGGTGACCTTACGTCAGCCCTCTCAGTCATGTCCCAAAATACAGTCAGTCCAGTATAGGAAGAGAGATGAAGGAAGAGGGAGACACCCGAGATGGGCTTGGATTCCCAGAGACCCCAAGACAGATGAAGAGGCCTGACAGCATCATGATGACAGGTCTTTTGGAGCCAGGCATACTAGAGCCATCCTTCACGCCTCTGCCACTGCACAGAGCTGACCCCACAGCAGCATTACCTACCTGGACAGCATGCAAGATCTCACATACACTGCACATGCTGAAGATTGCTGAAGACATCCCCATGTAACATTTCATTGCACCTCCATGAGGCCTAGGAACAGGCAATACCAAGCTTTGGGATGGTTACTCACCACTCTTACCCCAACCTGACCTGATCCACCACTTAACATGCCTACAACTCCCAGCAGATAGCTCCCTGGCTAAGGTAGGCAGCACATACCTACAGCAGTCAGTCTAATTGTGGTCTCCATAGACATTAAGCACCTTTTCACAGCTTTTCTTGATCGCCAGCATGTTACTTATTGCCCCTTGCATACAACATCTTCTGGTTGAAGAGCTCAAGAATAAGCATATTACACTAGAGAAATGAACCAAAGTGAACTACACACTTAGTAGGCACAGGATAAGCCTACAACTTGGATGAAAATTAATAACCATTTGTCCAAGCTGAACATTAAGTGGGCTGCTTCAAATCAGTGAAATCAGAGCATCTCCTCTAGCAACACTAGAAGCCAGACTTACTCCATAACGCCCAGAAGAAAGTGGCCAAGACCAGCATCCTTCTGATCCTATCCCTCCTTCACAGTAGCTAACACAACTACAGTCTCTTTCCAGCTGGAGAACAGCCATAGATGATGTGGTTTCAAGACCAGGAACTGTCCTATTATTGCGATTTAAAACGGAGCTCCAGAGTGATGTTCCACAACAACCCTGCCAAGAATGGTCTTTAGCTCCTGATGAGTCCATCCACAATCCTCCACGAAACAAAACAAACTCCAGTATTAACAAGTTTTCAAAAATAATCCATTTGGTTCCGAAATGTAAAAGCCCAAATGCTCACAGCCTCAGTGAAGTCTACCCTATCTATCCAGCTTCTCCCGGTATTGCTGCTATTGCTACATTTCAGGCCAAAGGCAGGCAAGCTTCTTCCACACAAATGAAAGACTGCTACCAGCAGGAAAAAAAAAAAAACAACCAGTTAAATTTCACAGAAAGCACATCAGTCAAATTTTGAAGCCTTCAGGTTTCTGGCAGACACTGAGAAATGGAAATCATTCCATATGCTGGTCTCAAAACTCATTTTTATATGCTCCAATGGAGATCATACAGCAATATAAAATGCCTAGTTTCATTTAGAAGTTCACTGGTCTTTCAAAAAAGAAGTGACAACAGGTCCTCTATTGAGAATTGTTTAAACATGACTGTGGTTGTCTCAAGAAACAGCCCCTTGACACTTACGGAATTATACAAGAGAAGAAACCTTACCATCATCCACTGAATTTGAACACCAAGTTTTCAACAAGAGTTGAGCCTCAATGCCTTTTTTGCTTAGCTGTTTGAATAACTTATGGCCACAACAAAAAGAAGTTAGGTTAGGCAGAGATCCCACTTAAGTGGCAGTATCATTGAGAACAGACAAGCCCTTCTCTTTCCACCTTAACCAAAGAGTGCCTTGCATTTTCATCTGAAACATTTGGGTACGGGCATTTTGTTACTGCATGAATGACAAATTAGAACAGATTTAGAAAATAGCTACAAGACATTTGAAAAGGTACAAAAGAGACCTTAACCTCTCAAGTTATACTGTTTAATGCACCACTGAAAAGCATTCAGCTACTAAGCGTGGGTACAGTTACTATTCTGCGAGAGAAGTAACCACAAACACTGAAGTGAAATTCAGTTTTCTTCAATACATTATAAGAAGCCCATTCTTTTAATAAAGGTGAGTGCTTTTAGAGATGTTATTCTAGCCAAGATAAGCAAACACTTTCACACCAGTGTAGTTTACATCCATGAGTTAGAGGCTTAGACGAGCAGACTTTATGCAAGAATAAATGAGTCTTTACAGAATGTATGGCAAGTCAAAGCTACTCCATTACATGGCTTTTGTTTTGACAAGGCCAAAGAGTGTGCTGCAAAAGAATATTATTTCAGCCTTTGCCTAGGTCTGACAGCAAAAAGTTTCTAGCTGCATAGAAGTCTATGAATTAATTTAAAACCAGGAATTTTTGCACAGCGGACAACTACCACACAAGAATTGATCCAAGTGGCACAACTGGCTAAACACCAGTCCTTACACTGTTCCAATACTCTGGCAGAGTGTTTTGCATCTTAATCCCTCCAAATATTTTGCTACAGCAAACATCAAACCACATGTTTTAAATACTTTAACTAGGATACATATCTTAACTTGGGGAAGATCACATAGCTATTGCAAACATGTCTCTACTGCTACGAACTTAAGTTTCAGCTCCCAAGCAGAAGCCCTTTCCCTGAATTTCTAAATGACTTGCATAATTTTAAGAGAACAAAACAGACCAATGGAAACACATCGTGTCACGCTTTTAGTACTAAAACCTTAAGGAGTAAAACACCACCTGCCTGCCAGGCGGCCTTCTCTGTTAATCACAAATACTATGGTATCTGAAAGTGTCACCCACTTAAGACAGCCCCTGTACGTTCCCCTTGCTCCCTATGTGACAGCCTCAATTAAAACACCCAAACCCACAAAACAAGCATACAGGAAGTCTTTAACATCACACTTCAAGTCAAGCAAGATTCAAAGTATTCTGCATGCACCCCAATTCAGTAGCTTTATCATTTCTCTCCTGTTTGTAGGCCCCTTTGGGCAAGTATTTATGCTTTTTAAATATTTCAGAAAATGCGGAGATAGGCAATCAAGCAGTTTTGCTCCACCTGACTACTAATCCTTCAGAGGAAGGTACACAATGCCAAAGTTATTACTATTAAACTGGTCTGGTGAGATGAGACATTCTCAGTAAGTCACTACTACAAAAGCTTAGTAAGATGAACTGCAATTCCTCTAACTCATAACGCTGAATAAAACACTAAGGTTTTAAAAATGAAGTAGCACTCTGGAAATAGCAAGCTGATTTTGTGCACGTGCATATGTGTATACACGTATCTGATCACATGCAGCCCAAATAAGAGGGCCCTCTACACTGAGTAATGTAACCTCTAGTCCATCCGTAACTCTGCCACATTTCCAACTTTAACTTAGTTGCACTAAGTTCAACATAAAGTCTCCACCATTTTGTCCACACTTTTCATTACTATGAATACCTGATGACAGCCATAAACTACAGAGCCAAACTGCATGTCAAAAATCAGAGTTAAGGTTCTGCAAGCATTTTTTTCTGGCATTTCTTACTCTCTAGATGCAAAACAAGCATCATGCAGTAGACCTAAAGTGCTATTAAAGAGAAGATACCCAGTGTGACTATATCACTACATAAAATAGGAGGCAGTGCAAGAGTGACTTCAGAAACAGCGAGGCAAAAACATGCTCGAGCTTTTGAGAAGTTACTGTTGTGGTCTCACACTCAGCCACTTGCACCACCGCAATACTAGAGATATTAAGAACTCACCAAGTGAACAAAAAAAATAGAGAACACCCTTCTGACACTACAGAGTCAAAAACTTCCACTAATTCCTATAATCTGAACCACATCTAAAAGCTATCTACACGCTTTTAGTTACTGTATCTTGGTGAGACTTGCAAGAAATTTCAAGAGGCACAATTCTTCGCATCGTTATCAAAGATCGTTATTCGTGTTGTATTTTGCCTTATGCAAGGATCACTCTGTGCAAACTCATGGAAATAGAGGCAAACAATGGAAAAGTTATGCAAGCTAACAGTGCTCAATCTTTCCAAACGGAAAGCTTTCCATTTTCATTCTGATGGCAGAGGTAGGCCATGCTACAGCTCTCATCTTGCCACAAGAGGACCTAATCGCACAGCCCATCTTGTATTTTCAGGCAGTATCAGAACTGAAAATCACTACCTTAGCATACACAATAACCCTACCTGGATCAGAGGAGCCCTAGGGAAAGGACTGGGAGCTGGCTACCATCATTACCTTGCCCATTGCCTCCTGAGGATAGGCAGCTGTCCAAAACGGGCTACAGGCTGGGTGAGTTGACTGCAGTGGTTCTGTGGGGCCCACAGATAATAACCATCCAAAAAACATCATGCAACAGCAGAGTGAGGGTCAATCAGGTATTCCTCAGGCCTGAGAGTCAGAGATCATAAAACTGTGCTTACCATCAGTGAACCAACATCAGAAGTTTCTTGCCTCCCTGCCTACAGACAGCTTAGCAGCTCTTTCGCTTTGGAGTTAGCCTGCCCTGAGCAGGAGCTCTTCAGAGCCAGGTCAAGCAACTCCAGGCTCCATTCACCTGCAGTTCTGTATCCCTTTGCTGCAAACCTCTGCTTATTAGCAACAATGATACCTAAAGGCAACAGAAATAGAACATTAAGTACAGAGGGAGAAGCTGTGTAGCACCTTGCAACACAGAGGCCTGCCAAAGGCAGCTTTTGTCCTGGGAGTACCACACTTTTTTTTTCCCTTGGCACCAAGGAATATTTTTGTGGAGTTAAACGTTCTACCAGTTACATAATTCTAAGTGCTTAAGAACCTTCTATTTCCTTAATTTTAAGTTTTTGGGGAAGTAGCCTACAATACCGAACTTTTAAGCACAGTGCTCATTCTTGCCATCAGCAAGTTCCATATTGATTTCCTGCTCTGAAAAAAAAAAACCATTCCCATGTATTGCAAATTGCTTTGAAATCAAAACAAATCACTTGGAAGAAGCTGAGATCCAACAATACAGAACTCTCAACAGCACATGGTTAATGAGTTACAAAAAGCAAGGTAAACAATGCCTTGACAAGTATTTAGCCCCCAAATTACTTCAGAAAACTAAGCATAACGCTTGGGGTTTTTTGCGCCCCCTCCAACTTATGTGTCAAGACTTGTTCCTCCAAGTAGCAAAAATACCTTATGAAATAAATTGCCTTAAGAACTATCAAATAGCAGCTCTAACAATGCAGTTAATTTTTCTTGTTTCCTTTCATGTTAGGTGCATTCATTTTCATCTACCTAGCCTAAATTGCCTCTGAAGGAGCTTTTACTATTGACTCTTGCTCTACATTAAACATGCTTCTTGACACAGGATACTTGGTCAAACCATGCTTCTGGGCAGTGCTATGTGTTTAATAATGAAGTTCCCACTTGTATAATTTCTCACTTGCACCTTCCCTGAAAGGAGGGCTCCCAGCACAAGAACACCATTCAACTATAAAAATGAGAATTTCCTTCTTTAAAAAGAATCAAGAGCTGTGATGCTAAGGCACCATTGCTCCAAACATGCAGAGCTTTGAGTAAGCCATCAGGAAGCACCTTCCAGATGCTAGTTCTGCAAGTATCCCAAAAGCATTGCTTGATAAAAGTGCTGGGCAGAGGGTTTATCAGCCCTCAGTCTCTGAAGGCCCAAGCATCAAAGCAAGACACTGGATTTCAAGGCAGAGACACCAATCAGCCAACTGAGATAGCAAAAGTTTCACTATGCACAATTCTCAGCCATCGAAATCTATCCCACCTAGCACACCTATCATCACCAGATTACAGCTTAATAACCTTTGTTGTGGTGGTCCCCATTTAAGTATCAGCTGCCAAAATTAAAGGTGAAGAAGTTCAGCTGCCATGTAGCAAAGAAGCCTCTCAGCTCAACAGGAGACACCTACAGCATAAAGGTGGCATCGATGGACTGCTCTCATGTAGTTCTGCAGATTAGAGCACAATCTAGTTCTCTACTGCTCAGGCACCGCCTGCAAAACCAGAAAAACACCACATTCGCGTCGCTTCCAGAGCAATTCAGAACTATCACATATCCCAGTGGAGTCTGATCTAAAGACCTGTCATATCACACCATGTCCTTCCCAGCCGACCTAAGAAAGAAGCAACTGGCACTATGCATGACCTGGACACAACGCATTTCATTCTAAGAAAAATCTTCCCTTTGTCACTCAAAAAAAAAAATCGGTAACTGAATCAGCTGTGAGCAAATCAACATCTCGGAAACAAAAGGTCTTCCTACCTTTCACCCTTACCTAACTCCGAATGAGCCAGGGATCAAAAAGTCACGTTCCCTATTACAATCAAGTCCCTGCAGCCCAACACAACTGATTCTCCCAGAAACTTCAGTCAAACCTGCAATTTCTTGCTGACAGCAGCTGAGGGACAGATATTTGCTCTTATCACTGGGCCTCTTTGAAGGACTTCACATCACCGACCCTGACCTACTTTTGCCTTGCCAGCAAGGAATGAGAGGTAACCAGTGCATGGAACAGCTCAACTCCCTCCTTGAGGGTGGTAACCTAGAACTTCAGCAAAGGGCTGCCCAAAACCTTACTCCCGGTCACACTGCAGAGCTACGCAGAGCCACTAGATAAGGCAAAGGTTGGTATAACCTCCACAGCAGATGTGCACCTGCAGCTGATCGTATAGCAGGGGCTTGCAGTTCAGGACTGCTCCTATCCCTTGCTGATACAAGCTGCTCTTAAAGTGGTTGCTTCCCTTTCCATCTAGCTGGGAGGTCCCAAACTATGAAGCACCGCAGCAGAGCTGAGCATGCTATATTAGCTGATAAAATATGCCCAGATGCTGTGCTTGAATTTTTAAGAAGTCCCAGACTTTATTACAGCCCAGCACTAAGGTATTGATAAACTACCATTTAACATTTAAACACTCAGGGCGACATGTTTTCTGCTTCAATTTATCAAATGCTAGTGTTACAGGATTAGCAACTGAAATGAGAATCTGTTGAAATGTTGAACCAGCTTTTAACAGCAGTAGCTCCTGTCAACGAGGTGCAAAGAGAGTACTTTCCTCATTTCAGTTTATTCAGCTAGTTCAACAGCCCAGAGAGAAAGGTCATATTTCTCCAAGAATAAACAAGGTGCCAAGAAGATGATGTTACCAGCTCAAAGAGCTCCATGACCACAAATCAAGAGTTTGTATCCCCAGTCAACCATCACTAACGCTTTCTTTACTAAGGTCACATTAAACACATGTTTTCCTCAAAATACTTATGCTTGAGCTTAGCTAGAAGCCTTCGTACTTTCCTTCCAGTTCCCTACCCTCAAACCACACCTCAAGTGAAGGAAAACTCCCAAACTCTCATCGCCACAAAGTTTTAAAAAAAGTCACATCCTGTGATTGCGTATTTCTAAACCTGCTTACCTAATCTTACAAAACTAAAAATACACAAGATGAAGCTAGATATTTCATCAAGACAAGAAACCTGAAAAATAAATCAGATTCTGATTGGAACTAGTGCTCATGTTGCATATACAATGACTATATGATAGAAGTCACCCCATCAAATAAATTTTAGGGTATTAATTTTATCTCTAAATGATTCAGTAAGCCAAGTCTAACACATCTAAAAGATTTGTCTAAGGCCTAAGCCAAAGACAGCCAAGAACATCACTTCAAGACAACAGGATGCCTTCTCCCTAGGGACAGAATGAGGGTGCAAGGCAACTTTTTCCAGTGGTTCAGAATCTAGGATGTGTATCCAAAAATCAAATGCTACCAAAGCGAAAAAAACACCATGCATACAGCTCATCATGGAGGAAAGATGAGACAGAAATGACATATGACAGACTCCAGCCATGCTGCTTGAAGGGAATCCCTTTGCTGTGAAGGGGTGAAGGCACCGTGAAACCCTAGTCTCCCACTCTCAAAGTAAGTATCACAGGATCACTCAGAAGAACTTACAAGAAAGGCACGACAACTCAAGGACATCAAATACCAAAAAAAGATATTGTATTCATAATGCTGAGGGGTAAAGCAACTGGTAACCTTGCTTAAATCTTTAAATCTGCACTTGTTAATGCACATCCCCAGATTATTTCACAGGCTGCTTCAGCTTCTTTCCAGGAACCATTACAAACAGAGATCTCCCCAACCAAATAAAAATATTTTGACCCATTGTGATTTCTTTGAAAAAAATGGATGAGTAACATAAGTGCAGGAAGAGGTCGCCAAACCATTCGGATGTAAAAATGACCCAGTTACTAACCCATGACTACAGCGACTTCCTGAATAAGTAATGGAGGTGAGTCTAAGAATACACTTATCACACCTACATGAGTAAGCCGGCCAACTCATTACAAAAGGCAAACCTTGTGCCAAAGCCTTCCCTTCCTTCAAAACAAAGAGGCCAAACTGAACGTGAGTCACATCTATTATTCCCCAAGCTACAGGTTATTTTGGTTTTGTGGAACAAAGCTCCTAAACCTTGACCCAGAGAGGCCAAGAGGCACCGAAGATGCACGTTAGCCAAGCAAAGAGATCATCCAAAATTTTTTCAGTCTGACAGAAGCCAAAGGGCATGAAATGGGAGATGCAGGAGCCACTACTAAAACGGTAACTCATGGCAGCAGCGAGCTGAAGGGGACAATATTTTGCCAGAGACCAAGCAGACATCGAGTGCAAAGTGGTATGCCCAAAGTAACATATCTTCTGCAGGCACCGAGGTTTTTTTTAATTGCTTCTTTTATGAAAGATGTGCAATTTCTCCTCCTCCTCCAGTTTTGAGAACTTAAGTCTGCTCCCTTTGGCTCCCTTCTGGGACGGCAGTGCCAGATTTCTTCCCTACTGTATTTACAAGAGGGGAAACAACAACCACAAAAGTTTTTTTGGATTAAGAGGAAGGTTGAGAGAGGAATTGAAAGCATTTATCTACCTTCACCAACTAAGTGCTGCCATGGCCCTTTGAAGGCTGCCCTCTAAAAGTCTGGAGATGAAGAAACGAAAACGGGGGCGAGGGAGAGAAAATAATCACGAAAACCAGTCCTGAAGCACCATGAAGTTTTGAGGAAAACAGTGTCTTTATCCCAAATTAGTCGTCCCACACTGGACGCTCCTCTGCGACCGAGGGAAGGCCGGGAAGCCCCTTAGTTTGAAACCAGCAGACACAGGGCCCACAAGGCAACAACCCAGGCATACAAGGGATGAGCTCGCACCCTGCCGTGAGGTGCCTGCCTTTCTTTGGGGTCAAAACGGGGAAACGACAGAACACAGGCGGCCGTGCCGCGGCTCCCTCGCACCCCCGGGCGCGGAGGTCCCGCAGGCCCCGGGCAGCCCGCCCCGCAGACCGTCCCCGTCCCCCCGGGGCCGCCGGGCAGCTGGCGGGGCACCGAGCCTCCTCCCACAGGCCTCGCCCCGCTCCCGCGGCGGGGCGGAGGGGCTGACAGCGGCCGCGGGCCCGGGGCCCCTCCGAGCCCGACAAAGAGGCCCGGCAGGCGAAGGGGAGGGGGCGGGGGGTGCAGGCCCCAGCGGCGGCTCCCCGGGACCACCGCGGCGGCGGGAGGCCCGG
>VZSC01017079.1:45715-119161 GCA_013398225.1 Steatornis caripensis
GTCTGTGCAAGGCGCTACCGGCAGAAAACGCAGTTTCGAGCCTTCCTCCCATCACCCGGCCCGGTCAAGGGAGGAAAAACTTGCAGAGGCAGCGAGGTACAATGCAAGCGAGCGCCTATTCTTTAGTGAGCCTTTAAAAAAAAAAAGGAATAAACATTATTCGCTACAAAAATAAATAAAGAAAAATAACAAAGCGATTATCCAGGAGGAGGATAAACAGCGTAGCACAACCCCGGATGGTGCAAACTGGGGTTTCACATCTGGAAACGCGAGTGCGTGCACGCGCCCGCCCGTGGGTCAGCGCGAGGGACCACCCGGCTGCTTGAGGGAGACCCAGCGCAGACGTACCTGCAGGCTGGACGACTTACTTCAGCCAGGAGAGGAGAAATAATAAGGATGTAACAGCCGTGACAGAGAAAAGCTGATGCGTGTTCCTCGAATGGAAGAACTAATGTGACTCTAATGGGAATAATCTAAATAACTAACACACCTCAATGAGTTCTAAATTAATTGTAATGTCAGCCCTAAAATGCCAGAGTTGTTTGAAGGAAATCTCTGCTGCCTGTGGACTTGCGGTCAAACAAAAATTGGGGATGAATAAAAGTGAAAATCATGGGATGCCTTAACGTAAATCTGCGGCGTTGGATTACATGGAGTCCAGGGATGAAACGGTAAAAGACCCTGAGATGCTGCTGTATAGAGAGGGATTGAGGAGCGTTTAATTAAACAAACAAAGTGATCAAAGACAGCAGGAACCAAGGGGAGAGTCAACAAAGAGTCTCCAGAAAGTAGGAACCAATAACAGGCAATACTTACTTCATTAGACTGTGGGACCCAGTGCTGCGGGATGTTACTCCATCCGAAAACTCCGCGACGTTCAGAGGGGCAGGACGTTTATTTAGACAACATGAGTACCACAGTTAGCACGTAGAAGGGAATGGGATTACTTGGATGCCCCATGTGTGAGATACCTTAGCCCATTTTTGCTTGTCATTTCTTTCATTCTCCTGCACGTGGCAGGGCTTAGTCCATCCACCTCGCAGTCCACCTTGCTCCTTGGGCAAAGAAGTGGGATGATGTGTCCCATCACGCTTACATCCTTATGTAGCTTTGACGCTCTCTCTTTCCTCCATCACCTAGTGCTGCTTTCGCATCGTGAGGAGAGCTCTGTGGGCATGCATGACTATTAGACCAATCTCCTGCCTTTTCTAGATCCATGGACTTTCCAAAAGGCCCAGGACCAACAGCGGGGGCTCCCTGCATTGGTGGGGGATTGTGTGGCTGGCGCAGCCTGCGCTGTGGATGGACATAGAAGTCTCTACCTGCCACTTGGCAGCCACCGCTCCTTCTGCAGACCCTTGCCCAGGGAAGAGAGCAGGAGGCAGACAGTTTTCACAGAATCACAGAACGGCAGGGGTGGGAAGGCCCCTCTGGAGATCCCCCAGCCCAACCCCCCTGCCAGAGCAGGTGCCCCCAGAGCAGGGGGCACAGGGACGCATCCAGGCAGGTTTGAATCTCTCCAGAGAAGGAGACTCCACAGCCTCCCTGGGCAGCCTGTGCCAGGGCTCTGTCACCCTCACAGCAAAGAAGTTCTTCCTCATGTTCAGATGGAATCTCCTGTGTTTTTCCCAAGCACCAGCTGCTTCCAGGACAAATCTGCTGTTGGCCCGGTGGCAAGAATGGCGTCCTCCTGCTCGTCCCTGCGACTGCTCCGCTTGCCCTCCTCCTGCCTCTTGGTTTCTCCTCAAGGAGGCCCCCATCACCTCCTCCAAAGATACTGCAGAACCGGCAGTGGTAACCTGTCCAGGGCTTGTGACTGCCTCCAGGCTGCGCTTGGTAGGACTCCATGATCTTAAAGGTCATTTCCAACCTAAATGATTCTATGATTCTAAATACTTCAGCTTGACTTGTCAGGGGCACAGGCCCTTGCAAAATCCCACCTCACCCTGGAAACTGTCCCTGCAGAGACTGGCATGGGTTTTCTCATGAGCTGGGATGAGTGCTCATTCACTGCCATGGGGGTAATCTGGAGGAACATCTCTTGCCCATCCCCAGCTTGCCTAGCTACGCTGCGAAAAAGCGCGTGTTCCTGTACGCGCAGGCACAGGTCAGCTGCCGCCACTCACTCCTTACCACCCTGGAGTGAGCTCAGATTTACAGAAAGCTGCTTAATTCTGCTCTCATGTCCTCAGCCTGGGGGCTGGAGGGCTGGAATACAAACGCTTGTGTGGCCAGAATGCTGTTTGTTGGAGGAGATCCTCAGTGGCCGGGCTGTGCTGTGCTGGCTGTGTTTGCTGGTGGGAGCTCAAACTCATGTTCTTATTTATGTCTTGGGCTGGTGGATGTCATGTTTCGTCAATACAGGATCAAGTTCACTGGCAGGACACGTGGGTGGGAGCCAAGCTCTGACTTTGGTGCCAGGCTTCCTGAGTGGCAGGTGCTTCCACCACTGTTGGGTTTGGCCACCCTTCTCAGTACCTCAACATCTGGGCCACATCTGGGAGGGTTCCAGACAGGGTGCTCTCAGCTGTGCTTCCTCCAGGAGAGAGAAAGTACTTCATCTCTGCCCGCCACGTCCCGCCCGGCCCTGCACTGGGGTTCAGCACTGAGTCTTTGGCTTCATCTCTGTTCTTCCCAACCCCACCAGCCCAGTCCCAGTTGCCCATGCTTCATTACTGCTCCCCGCTCTACAAACCCTTATCAGTCCCACTCACACCTCCATCCCCACCTCCCAAATGCCCAAGTTTAATAACATGGCCACCATCATTGCCAAACGCCTCAGCCCCAGCCCCCAGCTGCCCCCCCACCTGCCCCATTGTCATTGCTAATGAGTCTAATAATCACAGAATCACTGAATAACAGAATGGTAGGGGTTGGAGGGGACCTCTGGAGACCATCTAGTCCAACCCCCTGCTAAAGCAGGTGCCCCCAGAGCAGTGTGCACAGGGATGCGTCCAGGCGGGTTTTGAATACCTCCGGAGAAGGAGACTCCACAGCCTCCCTGGGCAGCCTGTGCCAGGGCTCTGTCACCCTCACAATAAAGAAGTTCTTCCTCATGTTCAGGTGGAACTGCCTGTGCTCCGGTTTGCACCCGTTGCCCCCTGTCCTGTTGCTGGGCACCACCGAAAAGAGTCTGGCCTCATCCTCTTGACACCTACCCTTTAGATATTGATAAGCATTGATGAGATCCCTTCTCAGTCTTCTCTTCTCCAGGCTAAACAGACCCAGCTCTCTCAGCCTTTCCTCATAACAGACATGCTCCAGTCCCCTCAGCATCTTCGCTGCCCTCCGCTGGACTCTCTCTGATCGTTCCCTGTCTCTCTGGAACTGGGGAGCCCAGAACTGGACACAGCACTCCAGATGTGGCCTCACCAGGGCAGAGTAGAGGGTGAGGACCACCTCACTCGACCTGCTGGCAACACTCTTCTTAATGCAACCCAGGATGTCATTGGCCTTCTTGGCCCCAAGGGCACACTGCTGGCTCATGGTGAGCCTGTTGTTCCCCAGCTCTCCACAGAGCTGCTCTCCAGCAGGTCAGCCCGCAACCTGTACTGGTGCATGGGGTTGTTCCTCCCCAGGTGCAGGGTGCACCCGACCTAAAGGGTCATGCTGTGACCTTCCTCATCGATGCCAGCCAGCAAGGACCTTCCTGCCCTGCTCCGTTCATGTGGCATCTCACCTTGCTGGTGGAACATGGCTTTGCTTAGGCTCAGAGGAAAATGTTGGGTTGATTTAATGTGTGGGAGCCAAGCCCTTTTGAGATTGCGCTGCCTGTATTTCTGTAGTAATCGAAACACCTTTTCTTGCAGCCAGCCTCCAGTGCAGGCTTTGTCTGAACCAGCCTAGTGCTGGGAGTGATGGAAGAAGGGAAGTTTGGAGCTATTCAATACTTATCTCCGTCTGCTGCCTGTCTTGAATGTTAACGAAAGACGTAATCATACAAGGCAGAAAGTAAAGCAAGCCCTGGTGTATTCAACAGGGCAGGCTGAAATTTTTCCATCAGGCCTGCCTTTAGAGAGAATATTGGTCTTTTTCCCGCAAACTTTTTTTTCCCCTCTCCTACAAAAACAGCCACTGCTCACAGAAAATAGAAACCGTTGAAGCAACAGAGAACTTCGAAGCCTGGGCAGCCCGCTCTGAGGCTCCTGCCTGCATTTCTGCCTGCTGTCCCAGGGAGGCTCAGCTGCTCTGCCTGGTGTCCCCTTCCCCTAGCCCAGGCTGCCCTGAGGCTGATGTAACTTTTTGATTTATCATATGGCATTTCTACCCCTAATCAGCAATAATATATTGCAATGAAAGGATGAATCCTTGTCCTCCTCCTTCTTTAGCTGCTCTCCCGTGGATGGTCACTGCCTGCCTGCAAGCAGGGCTCTCCATGGGGTGTGCTCTGCCATGAACCATGTTGTTCCCTCTTCATCTCCATTTTTGTTTTCACCTGAAGGAATCAGTTTGTTCTTTGGGCTCAGAGAACAAGAAATAGCGCCCAGTATAGGAACACATGGCGCCAGGAAGGAGGAGTTTCATCAGGAGAGAAGTGCCATTAATCCAGCCCTCAGCAGCAGAACTTGTCACTGTGAACTGGACCTCAAGATGCCACCAGTGCCTTATGTAAATCTGAGATGAAAACTTCCCTTCAAGTCCTTTCTGCTTTGTTCTCATCATCTATTTTTAATATCTCTCTTCTCTTCTCTTCTCTTTCCTCCTTCCTGCGAGCCATGTTCATGAAGGATGACAAACTGAGAGTTAACTCCTTTGCTTAGCAACTGCAGAAGCTTTGAAAATGCAAACGCCATCCTGGTGTCACACTGGGGGGTTACTGCCCCTTGAGCTGTCAGAGAGAGTGGACAACAGGTGGGAAGATGGGGCAGGTCCCACCTACGTGAATCCGTTCTTGTGGCAGGATCATCTCACACGATATTCTTTGGCACTTTATGCAATTTCTTTCCTAAGTGGCTCAAAGGATAAGGCATCTGCTTCTTCCCCTAGGGAACTGGACTCACCTGGGATAAAAGATNCCTTCAGTCTGCCCAAAGTGGAGATTCACTTGCTCCTAGGTCAACATGTCTCTGGGCTCAGCTCCCCTCGCAGTCACAGAACTGTTGGGTGTCCCCCCGGCCNAGCGCCCAGTATAGGAACACATGGCGCCAGGAAGGAGGAGTTTCATCAGGAGAGAAGTGCCATTAATCCAGCCCTCAGCAGCAGAACTTGTCACTGTGAACTGGACCTCAAGATGCCACCAGTGCCTTATGTAAATCTGAGATGAAAACTTCCCTTCAAGTCCTTTCTGCTTTGTTCTCATCATCTATTTTTAATATCTCTCTTCTCTTCTCTTCTCTTTCCTCCTTCCTGCGAGCCATGTTCATGAAGGATGACAAACTGAGAGTTAACTCCTTTGCTTAGCAACTGCAGAAGCTTTGAAAATGCAAACGCCATCCTGGTGTCACACTGGGGGGTTACTGCCCCTTGAGCTGTCAGAGAGAGTGGACAACAGGTGGGAAGATGGGGCAGGTCCCACCTACGTGAATCCGTTCTTGTGGCAGGATCATCTCACACGATATTCTTTGGCACTTTATGCAATTTCTTTCCTAAGTGGCTCAAAGGATAAGGCATCTGCTTCTTCCCCTAGGGAACTGGACTCACCTGGGATAAAAGATGACACCATCTCCTTTCCTGAAGCCCCCTCCCTGCTCCTCTGCTCTGGTGAGGCTTTGGCAGGGATCCTGGGCACTCTGGGCTGGACTTTAACGCTGTTTCACCCCCAGAATGTCAGATGGACGCTCCTGTGATGAAGATCAGGCAGGGTATAGGAGCTCTGTTCAGCTTACAGTGCCTCCCCCNCTAAGTCTCATCCCGTTTCTTCTTGTTCAGACCACTATGCGGATATGGCAGATAGAGAGAGGGGCCAGGATTATTTCCTCCATCTCCTTCCTGGAGTGTCATTGCCCAGGCTGGACGCAAATCTCCAGCCAAGGCCATACTGGTGTTGGCAGCCCATCATTCCCATCGCAGTAGCACATGCTGTCTGTGGGTCAAGGGAAAACACCACTTGTGGTTTCGCAGGCTGGTGTCTCAGCCTCGGAGGAACCAGTGACAGAGGAATCTGGGGTTACTTTTTTTGCTTACACTAGGNTGTTTCACCCCCAGAATGTCAGATGGACGCTCCTGTGATGAAGATCAGGCAGGGTATAGGAGCTCTGTTCAGCTTACAGTGCCTCCCCCCCTCCCACCCCCGGAGCCCTTTGTGACTCAAACCACCAACAACTAATCCTTGGGCTGCACTAAATCAGAGCAGAACATCTGGAGGTCCACCTCATCAGCCTCCTGCCCCAAGGCAGTATTGGCTTGTCCTAAGCAGCCCGAGACATATTTGCCCAACAGTTCTTTAATACTTGTCAAGAGGACGGGGTCAGACTCTTCTCAGTGGTGCCCAGCAACAGGACAAGGGGCAATGGGCACAAACTGGAACACAGGAAGTTCCACCTGAACATGAGGAGGAACTTCTTTACTGTGAGGGTGACAGNGTACCTCAGTCCCAGACAAGAGAGCAGGCAAGCACTACAGTGATGGATCTCAGCCCAGGCACTAATGCCCTGTTGCTGAAGAAAGATTTCCTCCAAAAACTCCCTGAGCATTTAACAAGGGAAATCAAAGTGCAATTATCTGCTCTGCTGCCCAACTGAGAAACACAGCATTACTGCACTGGCTGATTCTCACCTCCCAAAAAGCAGAAGGGCTGTGCAGGAGTCCTCACCTCCACATTGGCACCTATATAAGTTCCTGTATTTGGGGAGCAGAGCATCTGAGTAATCAAGGGAAGCAACTGTGAACCTTGGAGAATAGAAATCTGTCTGCAATTCACCTTTTGACTCTCTTTCACCTAAAAATGGGGCAAGCCGATCCTCAGGCAGAACTCATCACAGGGATGAAAAAATGCCTTTGAGCATCAGACGGTAGCATCTGAGTTACTGGGACCCTTCCGCATCAAAGTAGCCACCAGCAGAGACATGCAACATTTGGAAGATTCAGAACAAAGCAGAAGAAAAACTAAGAGAAAAAAAAAAAGATCTTCAGTGGAGTTTTTTTTAACCTTATTTTGATTTGCCCTTTTTCCTGCCTGTTTAAATTTGAATGGAATAAAGTTGGGGGTTTTTTGATTTTTTTTTTTTCTTGCCTTTCTGCTTTAGTTTGCTCTTTTAAAACGGATGAAGTCCGTCACAGGGGTTTGATAAAAGAGTGCCATCAAAATGCCTGCTGCTGCTCTCATTCAGCTGATGAATAAATTATAAGCGCATTACAATGCTATTTCAGCTGTGATTCCAGGGCCTGGGGAGGGTGACGGCTGTGACCTTATGCCTGTCAGACAGTGGTTTGCATTTCCAAAGAGTTTGTGTAACCAACTGTCCAGGTCATCTTACACCTCCCATTCTGGGTTCAGTGTGCAGAAATACCTGAGCCTGTTCAACCTGCCAGCTACAGGGACAGTCCTCCAGCTGCACTCAGCAGCAGTGGTATATGCTGTGGTCCTCAGAGGCTCCTGATCTCATTTCTGTTGAAGCCTGAGGTGACCATTGTCACCCTGCAAAGCAGCAATCTGGGAGACATACTGCTGTATTGATGGGGATGTAACTGAGATACCCATATTGTTCAGTCCCAGCAACAGTTTCTGTGTTGGGCACCGGCGTCTTAGGTTATTCTTACTGCACAAGACATCCCTGTATCAAGCATTACAGTGTGGCTGCGATGGTGCGGCTGTCAGTGTCACTGGCATGAGCTGGTGTAGGACCCTGGGTGTGCTCTGGGAGAGGCACCATCCTAAGCCGATGTCAGACGTCTCCGGTGCTTCATCTTCACCTCTGCTGCAGCGTCAGCTCTGCAGAACTGTTCTTCCCTTGAGAGTGGGTGACCATCAATCAGGTGCTCCTGGCTGTCCCCATTTCTGGGGTTGAGCCAGCTGGGTTAGGCAGGCACTGACAGTGTTGTGAAGGAGCTGGAGCCCATAAAGCAGCTGCCTGGTGGACTCCTGAGTGGGTCCATCAGACCGTGGTTTTATCTTCAGAGCAGTGAGCTCCC
The DNA here is from genome assembly GCA_013398225.1 of Steatornis caripensis. Classification (NCBI taxonomy): domain Eukaryota; kingdom Metazoa; phylum Chordata; class Aves; order Caprimulgiformes; family Steatornithidae; genus Steatornis; species Steatornis caripensis. Next base: position 53,786 of record VZSC01017079.1, read on the forward strand.
AGTGTTTGGGTTAAAAACAGACAGCATTTTGCAGGAGGTGAGTGAGCGGGAAGAGGAAGCTCTGCTGGGTTTCACATCGCTCCTGGTTCAGGGACTGGGTGCACATCAATGCCATGACCTGTGCTGGGCTGAGACCTTTCACTTCCAGCACATTATCAGTTGCTATCAGGTGAGCTTACAAGCGCTCTCACTCCCCACAGTACCTCCAGTAGTCTCCATGGGCTGGTCTCCATGCAGTCATCTTCTGCCAGTAGCTCCATTAAAATGCACAGCCAGCTAGGCTTAGCTGAAGATGCTCAGGTCCTGCCCAGGGCCTTGAAAACTGACAGCAAATAAGAGTTTCCATTAGGAAACAGAGGGAGGGACAAGTAAGTTGAGCTGGACCTTGTTTTGCTGAGGCTGAATTTGGCCTTTTCATGACCCTTCCCACAACAAATATGAACAGATTCAGAGGAAGGAAACCGAACTGCAGTGTAAGCACCAAGCCCCAGGCACAGGCAATAAGCTTGGGTGGCTGACAGCAGAGAGGCTTGGGCAAGAATGTCCAGAGAGAGGATGGGGCAGGAGATGTTCCCTTAAATCCTCTACCTCCAGCTTCCTGTAAAAATCATAGAATCACAGAATCGTTTAGATTGGAAAAGACCTTTAAGATCTTCCAGTCCAAATGTAAAATTAACACTGCCCAAGTCCCACTAAACCATGTCCCTAACCACCACATCTATACATCTTTTAAATATATCTGGGGATGGTGACTCCACCACTGCCCTGGGCAGCCTGTTCCAGTGCTTGATAAGACTTTTGGTGAAGAAATTTTTCCTATACCCAGTCTAAACCTCCCCTGCCAGTGAGATGTTCTCCTGAAAAAATGCTTGCAGGGTTCATGTGGTAGATGCAAGGTCTGACCCATCTGTATGCACAGGTAGGCTACGAGCTCTGGAAACCAGGCTGTGGTGGGTGTGAAGCCCTGCTCAGCAGCATTGGGCTGGACAGAGGCGAAGACCGTTGTACTGGCCTTGCAAACTGCTCTGTGTGCCCAAGCGCAATGAGGAGGCTGAACTTTCCTGCAGGAGCCTGAATCACCAGGACGGTAATTAATGCAAATTTTCCAACCAGGCAAACAAGTCTGGAGAAGCCTCACTGCTTGGCCAGAACACACTGAGTGGCACAGTCATCTCCACCTGGGGCTTGCCATCCCATGGAAATTTGGGAAGAGCTTCTAAGGGGTCTGGGAACAAACAACCAGAAAACCACTGGTCTGATCTCACAAGGCCAAAACCCTCCAGCACTGTCCGTGTGGGAGACTGGTGCTCACATGTCCTCCTGGAGAAGGGAGGCCCGTGAAGGGATGGGTATCTCAATGCCAGAGTGCAGGGACGAGGGCTCAGGAGGCAAGAGCTGGAGGTTGAACATCTGCACCTTGGCCCCACCAGTTCCCCTTGACCCATGCCCCCTCCCGCCACCCCTCGCTGGTTCCCTTTGCTCCATCAGCACCCTGTTGTAGACCTTGGAGCAACGCCAGTTATGTCCCTGCCCTGGTTTTGTGGCTGTGGCTGGAGGGCTCAGCCCTGCGAGAGGGTCCCTGGGGGAGTTGTGGACAGGGCAGATGGAGGCTGTGCCCTGTAGGTGCTGTGCTCAGTGCCTTGCCATGCCAACATCTCAGTCCTCATCTACAGCTGCCCCCAGAGGCAGATAAGTCTCCTCCAGACTCGTTTACCTGCCAGGAGATTTCCATTAATTACTCCCATGCTTCTCCATCCTGCGGGAAACTCCTTCCCAGCACCAACTTAGAGCTCTCAATGCATGGTGATTTTGGCACGTCCCATATCCTTGCCCCATCTAGTACATCTCAGCATCCTCTGCCTGGCCTGTAGGATGGGTTATTCCTCTTCTCCGAACCTTGACTGTGAATTCAAGGACTGGCAGAGTGCAAAGGGAGCTAGTGCAGGCTGCATGCTTGCATCTGGGTGTGCATCAGGGCCAGTCCCCTCTGTAGGAACATCCCAATTTTAAAGGTAGAGAGGGCTCTGATGCTGCCTAAAGTATCAGCTGTGGATTTTATCTCAAGTGGGTCTGTTTTGCCTTTGCATGGACATCCCAAGGGTCTAGAAGAGAAGGAGGGAGGGAGTTTAAGACCAAACGCAAGTGTTTACATGCGGACTCTCATTTGCACAGTGCTTTAAATTAACATGCTCTTGTTTTTGTCTCTGGTACGGGATGGGAAATGGGTGGGAGAGGGTGATGCATTCACTGGTGCTGCAGGGGAGGTGTTCAGCTGGGTGAGCTGGCTGCGGCCCCGTTCTGTCTGGTTTGCACTCACCGTATCTGAGAGATAATCAAAGGACCTTTCCTTGCTCTTGCCCTGGGGAAGAAAAAAAGCTGAGTGTACTTGCCAGCTGGTGGGAAGGACCAAAAAGGGCAAGTTTTAGCTATTTCCCTCTTCCTGTTGCCCCTCTGGTGTGAGAGGGGGCCAAGTGGGGCAAAGCAGGGAAGCCCTGTGGGGTGGAGGCCCAAAAGCATCTCCCTCCACAAGGAAAATGTACGGAGCAGAGGCTGCAAAATGGGAACCAGAGGAAGCAGCGAGCACCTTAGAGGGAGCGAATCCTTCTGTTTGCAAAGGAGAAGCCAAAATACCATGAAGGCCACACACCTGGGATAAAAGCTTTTCTCCATCTCAAGCGTGTTCTTCTCTCAGCATCCATTTTTAATATAGTTGTCTTCTTTTTTTTCCTTTAAGTGCAGCGCTGGTGAGCATTGCAAGGGCACTCAGATCCATCCCTCAGCAGCAGAACACGTGCTCAGCTTCAGAAATGTAGAGTTTTTTCCCTAGAGTGAGACATGTTTTCATTTACCTAATCACTTATGAGCAAAAGAAATTAGAAGGGAGGATTTAGTAACATCGGGCTTAGCTCGTCCTCCAACAGTGCAAAGCTTTTCCTTCCAGAATGATTTCCAAGCTTGACTTGATCACAGGGCATTTTCTCGTTTTTGTATCATATATGTGAAAATATTGTCCCATTCGTTCTGCCGCCCTACCCTCCTTTTTGTTTACACTCATCAACATTACATCTTTTATATATATGTATGAAATATATATACATACTTCCTTCTTTCACATCTACTTGCTGTCTAAAAATTTGTGAAAGCTGTCAAAGGATTTGATAAAAGAGGACAATGAAAATACCCTGCTGTTACTCTTAATATTCTGATTGTTAATAAATAAGAAAAAACATTCAAGTAATATTTTATGTGGGGCTGTCAGAACACAGGACATGGGAATACATGTAACCTGTGACACTCCCGGCTGCTCTCATCCTTGGAGGTATTTCCAAAGGCCTGACAAAGCAGGAGAAAAAAAAGAGGCTCCTCACTTATTGACTGTGTTTCCTGAGCATCTGGTTGGTGATGTGGCCAGCAGCATTTTATTGACATTGGAGGTGGCTGCAGAGAGAGACCCAAGACTTTGAGGCTGTCTGCTGACACTGACACTGGCTTCACAGGAGGCACTTTGCCCACAGAGAGAGGGACAGTAATGTTTTGCAAAGCCCTTGGTGTGAAGATGGTATTCTTTCCACTCAGCAGATGCACAGTAGTATGGGGCTAACGGATGACGTGAGGTCTTGGAGACTGTTTTGGGGGCAATGGTCTTGTCTCTTTCATAGACACAGACATGAGAGCAGCCCAAAAGACGGAAAGGTGCTACCATTCATTAGGATGACTCTGAATCCTGCTCCTGCCAGTGCTTTAACCATCCAACTCTCAGAGCATTGTGGTCATGAAGACCATGAAGATACTGCACATGCTGTGCCCTGCTCACCCCTTCAGAGCCTGACCCTGCAGCTGGGTCTGGAACAGCTGGGCTGGGCTATGCCTGGTCAGGGTATGTATTAATTGCTTTGAATATTTTTCCTTTTGATCTTGTTTTCCTGCATCACAGGAACAAAAAAGGAGATTTGGAAATTCTCACTGCCAGGTTGTGGGCTGGTTTCCCTCTGCGCTCACCTTATCTCATGACCTTCAGGCTCAGTTTCTCATCTCAAGAGCCAGCAGCTGGTGCTCTATCAAGGCACTGCACCGAGTGATTCCCTGGCCATCGTCCTATCTCCAGGGACTTGCCTGCATGCGTCCCGCTGGGCGCTATCTCCTTTCTCCACCTGCTGCGTGCCACAAGTACCCCCCAGACCTCATGTGTCTAGGAGACGCTTTGCACAGCATGGCAGCGAGATCTTGGGGCAGATTCATGCAGGTGGGTAACAAACTTATCATGACTGAAGCCACATTTCAGTGCTGGGTGCTCCTATATTCTTAAATACAGAAATGGCCCCCAATGGACCCTCTAACCATGCACATCTCTTCGTTGAAGTCCGCCCCTGGAAGGGTGTAAGGACAAGCAATACTTCCTCAGAATATTTCCTTGGCCTCCGTCATTTTTTTGTGACTCAGACTCGCCGAGTCAGAGATGTCCTTGTATTTAATTGTCTTCAGTAGATTTTTCTCCTATGAATTTGTTCAGTTATTTTTGAAGCTGGGTAAATTTTAAGCGTTTGCAACATCCTGTGGCAAACAGCTGCCCAATCTAATGACCTGTTGGGGTGCAGAATAATTTCCTTTGGTTTGTTTTGATCCTGTCACCTGCTAGTTTTTTTGATGCCCTCATCCTCGTGGTGGAGAAGATGATGACTGGTCCTTTTCTATCCAACTGCACTCTGGCCCTTGTAGTTTTACGGGTTCTACATAACATTTCCCGTTGATGTCTTCTGGGGACAGAAGAGTCCCAGTATGTGCGGCTGTTTCTCCCATGGACACAGAGACCTCATAGCCTTACGATCACCTGAAGATGGGTTTCCTTTTTGTCTCCATCCCTTTCATAATAAGCACCATGAGTCTTAGGTACACCCGTCCCCCACACCTGCTCCTGATTGTTTAAAAGACAAATCAAAGGAAAATGCCTCAAGCAAGATGTGCACCATCTCCCACATGACTTCATGCTGTCCTGTTCTCGGTATTTTCTCCCCTGGGTGCTGCTGCTCTCCTCACCCAGACTGCAAGACCTGCTGCCTGGGGGATCTGTCTCTTTGTGTTTCCTCCTACAGTAGGCACAGGGGAGGCAAAGGAAACCCCAATGACAGTAGAGTTATTCATCTCCAGCATAGAACTTGGGTGCAATAACCAGCCTGTTTCAGGACCAAGGCTCATCACCCGGGGGGCAAGGAAGCCTTCTGCTCATGACTCGGTAACCCACAGCAGGGCAGGATGTGGTATCTGAGCAAAAGCATCCAACCAGGAGTTTCAAGCATGCCTGTCACCCCTGGGTCTGGGCATTTGGGATTTTTGGAACCACCTGGATGTTAGGCAGCACAAAGTCCCCAGCTCCCTCTGCAGCCTTCAGGAAGCATCTGGCCTCACCGCATGCTCCCCTGACTCATCTTGGGGCATGTGTCTCCTGGGTGTCTAAGCAACGTCAGGTAACTCCTGCCTTTCGAGGTCAAACTCGGCTAAAGGGCAGCAAAGCAGATTTGCCCAGATTCCCCAAAGCTGGTGTCCAGTTTTTGTTTTCGTGGAAGGACCCTCACATAGACCTCAAAGGTGTCTTCCCTGATGGGCAAGCAGTCTCTGACCTCAGCAGATGACAGCTCTGGCTCAGCAGCCTTGCAGGGCCTTTAGGGGCCAGGGAAGAGGGGATCATCCCAGCCCAAAGCCAAGGTGCTCCTCTCTGTCCTTCCAGCCCCAAAGCACCCTGTGGGGTCAGGCCACACGCTTAGGGCTCATCCCTGTGGAGAAGGAGGCCCAGGACAACAGCCTGAACACCCACAGGGTAAGACTTTTGCATGATGTTCCTGAAGTGGCAGAGCATTGAAGCTGGTTTTGGGTAGCACTCTCTTGTGTGGAGTCTTGGGTGGCTAGTAATGTTGTTCAGCATGCCCCACTACCTTCCTCCTGGTGGAAGAAGACTTTGGTCTTTCTCATCCTCTCAGCTGAGCTGCCTAATTTCACAAAACATCTCCAAAACACCTACATCCGGGGTGAAGCTGCCTCTATGGGTTAAAAACCACCAAAGAGGAGGGATCTGGCATAGAGTCAGGCAACACAGTTGCATAATCTCTGTTTCCATAGGAGAGCAAAATGGAGGACTGTGAGGGAGTTTCCAGAATGCCCATGTCAGCTCTGACTCAGCTTTCCTGCACCCTGGCAAACCCCACCACTGCTCTGCCTCAGTTTCCCATTTGGGTGAACAAGGATGGACCATACCTGTCTTGAAGAGTCATTGGGATGGCGGGGCTGAGACAAGCTAAAAAAGGGCCAGAGCTGTTAAATCTGAGCCAAGTGTGCCTCAGGACTTCAAATAATAAGTCGTCGTCATCATCATCATAGTCATCATCATTATCATCGTCATCATCATCATCACTTCTGCTGATGTTTGCCCAGTGCCACGCAGGTTGTGTTTGGCTGACAGGGAAGGAGGGAGGGCACTCGAAGGTTTAAGCCATGAATAAATAAACGCTGCATTTGCATGTTCCTGGCGCTGTCCACTACAACTAGTCTCAGGAGCTGCCCTGGAGATGGAATTTTTTTTTTTTTGGGGTGAAACAAAGCACTATTGTGCTGTAGGGAGATTGCTGAGGGCTGTTTTGGTGGGACAGACTGGGCAAACCAGCCATCGCTGATAAAACATGGCACGAAAGGGGTCAGAGCTCTTCCCCTCCTTCAGTGTCTCTGATACGATTTTTGGAGGCTGCAGGTTGTTTCTTACTATCAGAAAAAAAAGAGAAAAGGGTTTTTTCTCCTTGTTGCTATGTGTAAAGCCCACAGCAACAGCCTGGAAATCAGATAAATTCGCTTTCTAGCCTGTCACAGAAAGCAAACAAAAGCTACCAGAAAATAAAAACAAGAGACACAAAACAATTTATGCAAAAAGGAAATTGGTGATTTAAAATGAGTGAAAACACTGCTAGCATGTTATGAAACATATCAACTTCCCATTGCTTCTCTTTATGCTAATTCAGATCGCCACAATTTTGAGATACAGCTGCTGGAACCACTGACTTTGGACAGTCAAAATCAGTCTCTCCCTCTCCTCTCCTCCCCTGACCTATAGGTATGGATTGGTTTAGTCCTCTTTGAATTTTTGACCTTTTAGGCTTTTTTTTTTCCCAAGGAGGAGTGTATAACACACCCTCACAGTGTATGACCCACCGAGGAGGGCTCTGGCTGCTGTACCATACCATGAACCTTGGATTTATCCTCGTAAAGCCCCAGAGCCGCTGTTGCCGCTCGTGGCGGGGATGTAAAGTGGCTGCTCCATCCCCATGCAGCCAGGTGAGACTTCATGAACTGGGTGAGACTTGACAAACCATCATCCATCCGGGCAATGAGTGATGATTGAGAGTCATTCTGGTCAATGTGGTGCTGTGTTGCCCGGGTGGTCCCCAAGTGCTGGGAGGGACTTCGGCATCCTCCTGACCCCATACCACAGGCAAGAAGCTGCCAATACCCGAGGCAGGATCTGGGCTCCAGCATTCTTGAGACCTTTTTTATTTCAGTGGCTGCCAGGAACATGCTGGGTGCCTGCTTGAATCCCGAGGTGAAGCCCCTGGGGTTTTGTATAAAGGTTCAGTGGCTACAAACACATCATTTACCCAATTTCTTTGCCATGATGATGTCCCCCACAACTTGGCCATCGTGAAGACTGCTCATGAGTTATGCATTTCTGTGATAATGCCATACTGAGAAGTGTTGCATCATTGCATGGCCAGACCGTGGCTTTCTGCCTCGCTCTAGGCATTGCCACTGAGATCAGGTTTTGGGGGGCCTGGAAGAAAACAGCCATGGCTGTAGGGTCGCCAAGGAGGGGAAGGGATCGATGCAAAATTCCAGTGGGGAGAGTCCTGGGCAGGAGCTGGCTTTGCCTGTGGGGAAGCGTGAGACATCTGCAGGTGATGCCATGCCCTGGGGATGTGCTGAGGTTTTAGCTTAAGGTTTAGCTCCCCACAGCCGCCATGAGACCAGAGCATTTCCACAGCATCAGCATTTGTGGGAAGGCCCTGGAGTGGGATGAGGCAGTGCAGAGGGAGGGCGGATGCAGCACAAGCCACGGTCAACCTGATGCTCGGCAGCCCCATCCGACCACAGACCCTCCCCCGTCAGCTGCACACAGTGCCAGCGGCATTCCTGGGGAGGGAGCTGAGGGAGCAAGGATGTGAGTGCATGCGGGCGTGCATGTGGGTGTGCATTCGTGAATGGCTTGAGCCACGTGGTCAAGGGCATCAGCACCGTGGTGGGCCGAGATCTGGAGATGCTCAGGTTTTTGAGAGATGTGCCCAGGAAAGGCAGTGCCAGGCAGAACTGAGCCTCCCCTCACTCCAGCTCAGCAGGTTCAAAGCTCTGAGCTTGCGGGCAGGAGGTTGCCGGGCTGGGATCTAGTATGCTGTTTGCAAACAGCTTTGGCAGGCCAAAGGGATTTCACAGAATCACAGAATGGCAGGGGTTGGAAGGGCCCTCTGGAGATCATCCAGTCTAACCCCCCTGCTAAAGCAGGTTCACCCAGAGCAGGTTGCACAGGAATTTGGGTCCCCTTGAAAAAAACCCCACAGGAACCACATCCGCAAATCACCATCAGGCTTTTCATTTTGCCAAGTGTAAAGGAATGGAGGGCAGTAGCAACCCCCTTTTTCTTCTGCAACTCCCCCTTTTTGGGACATCAGCAATCCCTGCCAGCGCTTCAACACTATCACTGGCCCTCCTTGCATCCCAGGGCAAAGGACAGCCCTGCTCCACCAGCATGGGTGAACCAGGTAAGGAACAGATAGAAACAGAAATAACCAAATAGGGAGGGGAAAAAAACTCAGCCCCATCTTGTTGATCCCACCACTGCTGTTATTTCATGGAAGATATTATGGGTACTGGCTGTCAGACCAGCTCGTCCCCGTGTGGGGTGGCAGGCTGTGTGCCCTCACGTGATTTCCCTTCACGGGGAGCAAAGGAATGAGTTGTGGTTTTTGCCCTGGGGTTGGTGGTCATGGTCCTTCGGCGGTTTGGGGTTGACTGTGTAAGACACAGCACCAGGTATTTGGGTGGCTTGGCTGGCTACGTGCAGTAGTCATGGGCTGTGTTGTGGCTTCTTTAGTGTGACGTAGATGTTTTAAAGGAAGTGCGCGTGTTATTTTGGGGAGTTTTGCCATTTGTAAGGTGCCACTGTTGAATTTTGATAGCGGTGACTGGATAGCTGGTATTGATGTAAGATTTCCCCAGGGGTGTGTTGATGCCAACTTATTGTCCATCTGCGCCTCTCAGGAAAGCAGGAGCTCTGGGATGCCACACTGAGAAGATGCTAGCACACAGATCCTGGGGATGCTTGCCCTTGGTGAGAAACCAACTGGGAATGGCTTCACCTGGGCTAGGAAACCCCAGATTCCTGGGGACAGCGTCAGGGGAAGGATTCTTCCAATTCCTCAGGGGTTTCCAGGTGAAGGGGATGAAGCGTGGCTGGAAGAGGGAGCCTGGCAGCAGGCAGGCAGCTGGGGTCACGCTGCGGCTCTTTGGGTGAGGTGAGACAGTGGGAGGTGCGTGATGTCTGCGAGGGCGGGCACGGGGTGTGGAATGCTGTGAAGTATTTTTTTAGTATTAGTATTAGCATTGTAGGATGGGGCGTAATTAATGACTCACTAGGGGCTGAAATACTTTCTTAAATAACCTGTTCTGGGAAAAGTGTCACTGGTCCTGCTCCCTGCTGCAGGGCTGGCTGTGCTGCCTGGCTGCCCTGGGGTGGCATGTCCGGGACCCAACTTGCCCTGGTCCCCCTAACCCTGCCACTGGCACCCCCAGGTCCCCAGGCCCCCCTGGCTCCAGTAGAGCTGGCAGCTTCTTGCTGTGGCTCTGTGTGCGTGAGTGTATGTGCCTGTAGTTATGTGTGCGTAGGTTCGTGTCTGTGTGCATGCATGTGCATGTATGTGTGTATTTGTGTGTGCGTGTATATGTGCATGTATGTGTGCATATGTATGTGCAGGGGTGTGTAGGAGGTATGTGTGCATATGTGTGTGTGCATGTGAGTGTATATGTGTGTATATACATGTAAGTGTGTGGGTATCCACATATGTGTGTATCTTTATGTGTGCACATTTGTGCATGTGTGCCTAGAGGTACATGTGTGAGTAGGGATGCGTGTATGTATACATATGTGTTTGCGCGTGTGCATGTGTGTGCAGTTGTATGCGTGTATGTTTGTGTGCGTGTATGTGCATGTATGCACATGTATCTTTGTGTGTGTGTCTGCGTGTTGCATGTGCCCCATCCTGGAGGCTACGGGGCGAGGGCTTTCATCTGGAAGCGAGTGGATGCAGGGTGCTGGGGGGGTGGCAGGAGGCCAGGAAGGCTCCAGGTGCTGGCCTGTCATCCAGCCCCACCAGAATCAGACCCTGAGCCCCTTCTGCCACATCGGCTGGGTGTTACACCCCATCTCGGGGTCAGAGGGGGCTAAGGAGGGACGCTGAGGGGTTTGCACAATGGGCACCCCAGCGACCCACTCTGGACCTGCCATTTATTCCCCAAATGACCCAGTCCTTCCTCCCCTCTTGCTCTCAAGCAGTGCAGGGATGTGACCTTGAGGCCAGGAATGACCAAACTGGTTTTCCCAGCCTTCCTAAAAATCCTGCACAGGGCTGTAATTACCCTCGCTTTAAATCAGAGGGGAGCCTGACACCACAGCTATGCTCACAGCACCTGGAGGTGTTGAGCAGTGAATCATGTCTCAGGGAGCAACGTGGCATGGAGGAGATGGGGTGCAATGAACTGGGAATGGGGGAGAGGAATGGAACGGAAGCTCCTTCAGCCAAAGACCTGTTTCTTTGGGGAATACAGAGGATAAATTCCTCCTGAGTTAGGAGCTGATGCTGTAACTCATACTCAGTGGAGTCACTGGGGCCCTGCACAAGAATTACTTGCAAAACTGGATGGAAGTTAAACATCTGCACTAACTGGAAGTCAGTTTTGGAGGAGACCTTGGGATGCAGGGGAGCATGTGCACAGACATGGAGGGATGGAGAGGGTTTGTCTGCCCAGCTCAAGGGGCAGGGGTAAGGCTGCAGGACTTGACCCAGGCTGCTGAGATGGAGAAAGAAGCAATTCAGAGGTTACACTGCACAAAAATTCTCTCCTGGGATGCCCTGGAGAGGGTTGGGGATGTTGCAGCTGGTGGCTGATATTAGAGACAGGCCACAGTGCAGCAACTGGGCAGGAGCTGTAGTGAACAGTAACAGGGCCCAGAAGCCTCATCTCATACCTACAGCAATCACCTGCATGCCCTCACAAATGTTTGTGTGCAGGAGTTGGTCCCCAAGTACAACAGCGGGTCAGCTCGGCTCTCTGGAGACTTTCCTCGGAAAGCAGGAACCAAACACTCCTCTGCAGCAGTCCAACTCCCCTGGAAGACACGAGGCTGAGACGCCGCTTTCAGCAGGTTTTCTTGCATGGAAGTTGTTAAATATTGGGGAGATGAGGCTTGCAAAGCCTCTTGGCAATGACACTGGAGACCGTGCCCAGCTAGGCAGCAGGTCAGGCGACACATGGGATGATGCCAGTGTTTTTTGGGAATGGAAACAATGCCTGGCCCCAAGCAGGAGCTCGGCACTGGGACTTCCCAGGCAGAGATGCTCTACAGCGGCAGCGTGTGGAAATGAGCTCTGCCAGGTACAATCTGGGCAGCCACGGGCACCAGCAGACACAATGTTGCTCTGCTTTCCCTAGCAGAGGGTAGGGTGAGAGCCTGCCCCGCTCCACTGCAAGCCATAGGAAGCAAAGACCTGCAGGGCAGACAGAAAATCAGCTGCAAAGATCCTCTGAATGCCCAGCTTGTTTTTTTTCGCTCCAACACCCAACCTGCTTATTTTTCCCTAAACCTGCTTGTTTTTCCCCAGACCTGCTCCTGTTTCCTGCAAGCACAGCCCATGAGCAGAGTGGCCTGATTTGGCTTAGGGGGCCTGTGTTAGGGACAGAGCCCAGCCCAATTCACTGGGGAGTTCTCTGAACGCCTACATTTACCTTTGGGATGGATATGCGATCTTCTAACCTCTGTCTTAACATGCCTACATGCTTGTGCTTGAAGAGATCCTGCTTATAGCGTTCCCTCAGCGCAGGAAAAAAACCTGAACTGAGGGTGGCTGGGGTTCAGGGAGAAGAATTTGGACCTGGTGTGTGGAAGACACTCCAGGCTGGGTTTGCTATCCCAGAGCAGAGTCCTTCTAATGGAGGACGGTCCCACTGGAGTCACAACATCCCTGTTTCATGGCAGGGTGCGGAGAAGTGAATTAAACTGTTTAGTTATGCAAAAGCCAGTCAAAGAGCTGGAAGAGTACTAAAATTATATGAGTCGCAAATCTGTGACCTCCTGTTCAGGGACACACATATAGGGTGGGCTTTTAAATACCCCGAAAACTCAAATCTGGCCAGACCTGGGGTTTGGAGTTGCTTCCATAAAGGCATACATATGTAAAGGGGATATTTCTCCTGCTCCAGTAATCTGCACACAGGCTGCTGCCGGCCCAGCCCTGCCGCTGGTGCCTGTTCCATCCCCTGTGCGAGCTGGCCAAGCCGTGTCAGGCTGCCGCGGCTTTGCCTTCTGCTCTCTGCAGGTCACGTAGCGGATGTCCACCTCAATTAATCACAAAGTACCAGAGCCCGGCTCCGCAGCAGTGCACAGTTAGCTCTGCGCTTGCCGTAACCAGGATCAACCCATCTGCGCTGCCAGCAGCCTGGCTGCTTTGGAAAATAAAGCTGGTTTCTGGGTGCAGGAAACAGTTGTCTTCACTGTGTCTTGAAATTTGTGGAGTAACTCAGGGCTGTTCGAAAATCTTCACACCAGAAGGCACACGCAGCTCTACTGCTGAGCCACCTGGGGCTCAGAAATGGAGAGGGATAGTTTCCTAGACCCAGTTCAGCTTTTTGCCAGAACTGTATCATGCAACCTGCAGTGTAACCGCATGTTTATCCATAGCCGGCAGCTCACGACTTCGCTGGCAGCCGCTCTGGGCGCAGCTGATGCCCTGGTTGATGCCCAAACGGCCCCAAATTTTTCCCCACGTCTGAAGTCACACCAGACCCCAAACTGGAGTCTGGTATGCTTATTAAACCCGGATACGCTTTGTCTCCCTCTCTCCTATTATTTTAAGGTCCCTTTTGAACACAATGTGAAAAATTTGGCGCTGCTTCCACCAGGGTCCCCCAGAGGCCCTGCCGGCAGGCCCCGGCCAGTGCGGGTTCGTCCCGTGGGGCGCGCGGGCTTGTGGCAGCCGTGCACGGGCGGCCCTAACGCTAAACTGCGCCGGCGCGCCCCAGTAACTGCGTTTTGGGTGTTAAACACTGTTCATGTGGGTTACGGCCCATCCGGCCTCCATCCCAGCCAAGGGAGCGGGCCAGGGTGGGCCCAGCCGAGGGTCCGCGGGGCCTCGGCCAGGCGGGGGCACCTCAGCGGGGCGGCCGTGGGGCCGTGCCCCGGGACGGGCCCGAGGGGCAGGGCCCGGCCCGCCCCCTCCCCGCCGGCGTGGGGGCGGGAGCCGCGCTGCCGTCAAGCACCGGAGACCGCTGCAAAACGCTCCGCTCCCAGCACGACCTGCCGTAAAGCGAGGAAACACCCTCTCCCGCGCATGCGCGCTCGGCTCCGTAGGCTGTTCCGTGGGCGGGGCGGGAAGGCGGGGCGCAGCCGGTGCGGCCAATAGGAGCCTTGCGCTCGTACCCGCGGCCAATGGGGAGCGGCGCTCCGCGGCTAGCGGGGTGCGTGGTGCTGCACGCGGTGGCGGGGACCACGCGCGCGTCTGCGGGCGGCCATGGCGGTGAGGAGGAGGCGGCGGCGGGGGCTGCGGGAGCGGGGGTGGGCCGGCCGGCCGGCGCCCCGAGGGCCCGTGGCGAGCCGTGCTGTGTTCTCCCCGCAGGGCTCTCCGGAGGAGGCGGTGCAGGGCCGGGAGCTGCCCGCCGGGGGCGCGGCGCGGAGCGGGAAGAGGGCCGCCCCGGCCGGGGCCTTGCTGCCGGCGAAGCTGAGCCGGGCCGAGCTCTACAGGCCGCCGACCAGCGAGGAGCTGAGCCAGCTGAAGGAGACGGAGGATCTCTTCCACTCCAGCCTGCTCCGCCTGCAGGTCAGCCGGGGGCGCCGGAGCCGCCGTTGGCCGCGCTCTGCCCCGCCAGGGTGGGCGGGTGGGGTGCGCGCGGGGAGCAGCGGGACCCCGGACCCGGCGCTTTCCAGGACTCTCCCGGGGAAGAGGCCCCGGGCCGCGGGCAGGCTCCTGAGCCCTCCTGGCCCGGGGAGTGCGAGCAGCGGCCGCTCCTCTGCGGGAGCTGGGCACGGGGCAGAAAGCACGGCCTTTGCGCGGCGTGTTACCGGTATTTCCACCCTGTTACCAAGCTTTTTGCTTCTTTTACACCACTAAAACTGAATCCCTCCAGCACATAACTGCAGTATGCTGGTAGAAGCTCAACTGTCGCATCCCTTGCTGTGTGATTTATCGCTCCCCTGCTGCTCCCTGGGGTGAGGAAGTGCCATCACCAGGCGCACCCGACTCATGTCTTTGAGCAGCTTCTGGGTGGGACGGGAGGGTTGGTTTACGTCCGGGGAAAGCAAACTGCCTGTGTTAGGGGGAGGTCAGGCTGATGACTACACCTGGTGATTGTAATGTTGGTGGTTTTTGTGAGGAGCAACTTTGATCTCTTGGCTACCTGCTGATGTTGGCGGCAGGGTCTCTGGAGCTGAGTTCATCATATGAACATGCACCATTGTTTCCTGATGCTCTGTCGTACAAAAACCTGAGCTACATGAATCACACCAGGTGTTTTGTGGCTGGATCTCAGGCAGGAGCCAGTGGGATGGAGTTGATTGCCATCCAGTGCTTCCCAGGAGATGGCAGGAGCTACATTATTCTTCTCCCCATAGGCTCACCAGACTCCCAGCTCTGGGCAGGTTTGTGGAGAGGTTCAAGTGTGTTGCGTGGCTCACCTGCTGCCCTCTTCACCAGGCTCGTGGTTAGTGTTGGAGGCCAAGGTAAAAGACAGGAGCAATTCCAACGTTGCAGCTGCCTTTCATGTTCCCCTTTACTTTTATAGATTGAAGAGCTTCTGAAGGAGGTGACACTGAAGGAGACGAAGAAGAAGAAGATTGATGTCTTCCTCCATGAAATTAACAGTCTGCTGACTGCCATCCCAGAGACCCCAGAAACTGAAGTATGTTCCAGAGGGATGGAAGAGGTGGCAAGACCCCTGCATGGAGCAGGCTCTGCTGTTACTGTACAGGCAGAGGTCCCCATGGAGTATCTCCCTTAGGGACTGAAAAATTATTGCCTCACTTTATGTTGGAGGGGAGAGTGGGATGCTCCATCTTTAAGCCCTGGGTGCAGGTGCCTGCAGTTGTGTGGGGAGAGGGATCCTTGTCTCTGCACATCTGCTGTTCGTTGTGCTTAGAGTGTTTTGCATGTCCCTTCTCTTCCCAGCTCACCAACCAGGCCTGGCTCCCCAAGGGTGTGAAGGTCCCGATCCTACAGGTGCCATTCAGTGTGAAGGGGAGGTTCCGCTTTCTGCCCCCAGCTGAGCTGAAGGTGGTAGGCAGCTACCTGCTGGGCACCTGCATTAAGCCGGAGATCAACGTGGATGTGGCGGTGACTATGCCGCGGGTGAGTCTGGCCGTGCCTGCTCCTCAGTGGTCTGCAACCTGGCTGAGTCCTGTCCTCTCGTGTCCCCCATGGCCCCTGCTGTGTTCTCTCCATTCCTGAGTGAGGTTACAGTATCTGGACTTGCAATGTGGTGGCTCCCACAAGGAGCTGGGGTGTGCAATCTCATGGCTCATTCAATCAGAGCTTGCAGCTGCTTTGATTTTAGTTCGTCATGAGGTTCTTCCTTCTCTCTACCTGGGCTGAACCTCTTCCGTGTTGCTGGGGAGAAAGATGCTGTCCAGCTTTGTCCCTCATTACACCTCTGACCCAGCTCCGAAGACAATTACAGGGAGGGTGATATTTGCAGGCTGTTACCCCTCTAGAGCTCCCTCATCGTGCTGCCCAGACTTGCTCTAACGGTTTGAGATGAAGTGATGCCCTGTTTGGCTGTATGTCTCCTGTGATGCTAGAGCCTGGTGAACCAGCAGCAAGGTAGTGCTCCTGACCAACTTGGAGCTCCCTGAGGCTGTAGCTGCTTGTCTGAGATAGGACTGCTTGTGGGGCTGGGTGGAGGGGTGGGTGTAGTGTCTTGGACTGAACCGGGCTCTGCAGACGGGTGAGGTAAGATTGTGCCATCCCTCTCTTCCCAGCAAATCTTCCAGGACAAAGATAACCTGAACCAGCGCTACCACCGGAAGAGAGCTCTGTACCTGGCCCACATCGCCCAGCACTTCTCAAAGGAGAAGCTCTTCGGCAGTGTGAAGTTTGCCTACATGAACAGCAACCATCTCAAGCCCATCCTGCTCCTGAGGCCACAAGGTAGCACTTGAGCCTTTCTCTGGCAAGGGGTGTGAGTGGGTACTGGCATTGCTGGAGGGTGGTGGTCTCACAACAGACCCTTTGGAGAGGGGACAGTTTGGGGCTGTCATTGTAATTGTTAATAAATTTTGCAGCTTTGATGCTCCCTGTTCTCTGTTTCTTTCACACATCCTAGTGTGCAAGGTCTCTTCCCCTCCTATAGTTCCTGATCTGCCTCTGCAGCTTGGCTGGGCTCCTCCTTGGTCTTGCTGGCTGGCTCACCCTGTGGGTACTTCAGAGAGTAAAGCAGACCCTAGAAAAACACATCTGTGTCTAGCACTGTCCTTCCTCCCTGCTCTCCCCACCCCTGCTCCCCACCATCCTCTTGCCTTCCCAAGGCAACTGTGAGCAGCCTGGCTCTTCTCTGAGATGACATGGGACGCGTGGGCTGCCAGGTGGGTGCTGCTTGTTTCTGCAGACCTAAAGCGATAGCAGGTTTGGATCTGGGACAGGCAGTAGCGTGGCAAGGCCATGGCAGGCAGGAGGGTGCTGGGGAAGCAAATGGGTACCTGACTGGCCTGCATGGTTGGAGGGATAATGTGATCTTAAGGTTATTGTTGGCTCTGGGATGTGGTCACTCTGTGCTCTGAGGTGATGTCCGCTGCTGCTGAGCTTTGCTGGGACGGAGCTTTTTCCTTTCCCAAAGCTGGGGATGCTCCCTGTTTTCTGAAGTTAGTCTCTGGGTCTCCGATGTCTCTTTCTCCTGCACATCTATGCCCTGGTACTTGCAGGCAAGGATGAGAAGATGGTCACCGTCCGACTCCATGCTTGTCCTGCCCCGGGTCTCTTCAAACCCAGCCGCTTCTATCCCAGCAAGAACAATGTCCGGACAGCCTGGTTCACGGAGCAGAGCACCCCCAAAGAAGGTAGGGCCCGTGGCTGGGGGAACATGGGGCCGCTGTGTTCAGCTGCGGACTGCCCCCACTGCCAGGAGGTGAGTTCACTGCATCGCTTTTCTGTGAACAGGAGGTTTGTTGTTGGGTCCAACGTGCTGTCGTTTCCCCACACAGGAGCAACTGAGCCCCCGACACCGCACTACAACAACTCCATCCTCTGCGACACAGTGCTGCTCTCCCACCTGCACTTCTTGTGTAGCACAGCCACCGACTTCCCGGGCATGAAGGATGGCCTGGCCCTTCTCAAAGTTTGGCTGAACCAACGGCAGCTCAGCAAGGTATGTCCTGTGCTAGGGGACAGGGCAGGCTCAGTTCACCTGGCTAACCTGCCTTTGGCCTGCCCTCTCTTCCTAGGGGTGGAAAGGTGGTTGTTTGGTCCTGGTGGGTGGGGTAGTGGGCTTGTGACCCTGATTTGAGCTGTGTTAGGTTTCAAGGAGCTCCGTCCTGCCCTGTGGGTTGCAGTGAGACTGTGTGTACCTGACAGTCGTGGTTCTTTGAGATCCCTGGAGTGATGTAGTGGAGTCTTGTTTCTTGGGGGTTTTTGGAGGAGAGTGAATTTATGCCATTTTCCAAGAAACTTTGAGGTGTTGCCTTTCTGTAAGGGGATCCATATCTCTGCTCATTGTACAGAGCTTTGCCTCAACATCCGGTGAGGCTGGGGCTTGGAGGCTGCCTTGCTGGTGATGACAGAGGCCAGAAGCAGTGATGTGGGGTGGGCTCTGGGGTGTGGTGCCTTCTTGAGCTCTTGTTGACTTGGCCCTCTTGTTTTCACAGGGCTTGGGGTGCTTCAGTGGCTTCTTGGTCTCCATGCTGGTTGCCTACCTGCTGATGAAACGCAAGATCGTCAAGATGATGAGTGGGTACCAGGTGCTGAGGAGCACCCTGCAGTTCCTGGGTAAGTTTCCAGAGAAACTCTAGTGTCAGCAGAGTCTCTGTATGAAGCCTGAACACGGTAGGGAGAAGGGGGAATTGCAGCTTTTCTCCCTGTGATGCTGAGATCCTGCGGGTGAGATGGACAGATGGGGGTGAGGCAGCAGAGCAGGGCTGGATGGAGCAGCTTGCAGAGGTATGGGTAGTGGTGGAGGCCAGCATCACGTTGTAGCACTGTTCATGTTGCAAGACCACGGTGGTGTTGGCACATGGCTGGACCACCCTCACCGGTGGGGGAGATGTGGATTGCGGTGTGACTTATTCCTTCCTGTCTGCCCACAGCCACCACTGACCTGAGTGTGACGGGGATCAGCCTAGCGAAGGATGTGGATGCTTCCCTGGTAAGCAGCCCTCTGGTGGGGGCTTGTGCCTTGTCTGGCTGTGCTGCCAGCACTGCCTGGGCAGGGATGTGGCTCTTACGGACACATCAGAAGGCAACGAAGGTGGTGGTGCCTTGGTGTCTGTGCTGTGCCATGGCACTGAGGACTATGTTTGCTCTTCCAGCCTGTCCTGGATGACTTCCACCAGGCATTTGAAGTGGTCTTTGTGGATCCCTCTGGGCTGGTGAACCTCTGTGCTGATATGACTGCCAGCAAATACCACCAGGTACTGGGCAGATTGTGATGGCATCCCGAGATGCTTCTTAGGAGCAAGCTGAAGCAGGCAGAGGGTTGTTAGATGTCTTGGATGAGGATGTTGGATCTGGGGAGGGGATTCAGTTGTTGCTTTTTAAGCTTTTAACATCCATCTCCAGCTCTGAAGCTTAGAAGTGAATTTTAAGACTTGGATGTGATGCTGCCTTATCTGTCTTGCTTGAATGATGGAGGAAAGTTGTTTTGCTATTTGTGGGCACCTTTAGGTGAAGCCAAGCACCTGTTTAGCAGAAGTAACTGTTTTGCAGCAGAAAAAAACCAACTTGATGACAAGGATATCAAGGAGGGACTGTCTGGCCAGCAGTAACAGCTGTTGATGACTTGGCTTCATGCTGAGGACAGAGACTGTCTGGAATCAGAGGCTGCTGGTGACTGTGGAGCTGGGGTGGCTGTAGTTGGTGGGGGAGCATTGGTGACCACTGCTGGGGGAATTTGCTTTCCTTCTCCACTCCCATTCATGCTCTTGCTCTGTCTTGTCTCGTTGCTCAGGTCCAGTTCGAAGCCAAGCGCTCCATGGAAATTTTAGATGATCAGATGGTGGATGGCTTTCAGGTGCTGCTCATGACTGCGAAGCCCATGCTCAGAACCTTTGACCATGTCTTCCAGTGAGTCTTGCTGTGCTGGTGGGATAATGCTAAGGAGCCTATTCAGAGGAGTAGGCTGCTTCTGGCTTTGAGCCAGAGTGGATTCAGACCTGACTGGTGGGAGGTAACCCTGCTAGCTCCGATATAGACACTGGTGCCTCTTGTATTTGGCCATTCCACTTTTACTGTCTAGATAGCCTCCCAGGAGGAGGAGGGCAATACTTTGGCCTTTCGGAATGGTGACTGTCCTAAGGACTAGCATCTCCTCTTGTGCATCCTGAGATGCTACAGTGCAGTGCTGCTTGTAGCCCCCATCCTGGGCCAGGAACCTCAGCTCCCCACTTTATCCATCCTCTAGCAGATCTCTCCCTAAGAAAGGGTTTGGTGGCAGCAGTGAGTAACCGACTTCTCTCCTTCTCCTGTAGCCTGAAGCATGTCTCCAAGCTGCAGCGTGCCTGCAAGAAGATGCAGCTGCTGAATGAGCTGATGGATCGGGGTGGGAACTATGTGGCTGCGGCCCTTCCCTTCATTGTCTCGCTGCTGGCCCGTGGGCTGGCTGGGAGGGTGCTGCTTGTGGCTCACTCCTTACCCCAGATCCCTGAGGTAATGCAGCTCGGCAATGACACTACATCCTTCACAGTGTGTGGGGTCTCACGTGTCCCTCATGGCGCTGCTGGGCACTGGGAGCCGGTCTTTGCTCACTGGGGAGGAGATAGACCTGTCCTCTTTCTGGGGAGTACAGGACTTGAGGCCCTGCACTGGGGTGTGGGTGCAGCTGGGAGGCTTGATCTAGGCAGAATGTCTGGCCAAGCAATGGAGCAGGGTGAAGACAACTGATTTTCTCATTGGAGAGACCTATTAAATTAGGCTTTCCCTATCTGTGTGTGTCCAGGCACCCAAGAGCATGTAGCAGGAGGTTCATCTAGCAGCCTGATATCCTGGCAGCTGCTGCTCCAGCAACCTCATTTCTCCTTGTGCTTCGTGTTTCCCGTTTTCCCCCAGTGGCCAATTGATACTGAGCCCCCAAAACACAAGGATATCGGGCCCCTGACGTTTGGGCTCCTGTTTGTCCCTGAGTTTGCTGCCAGCATGCTGGAGAAGGGACCACAGGCTGATCACCCTGAGGTAAGGGGAGCCCTGCTTGTGCTGAGTGGTGTGGAGCAGAGGTGGTGTCGCGCTGTGGTTGCGGGGCTGTCTGGCGGTCGTGCGAATGGTTTGGCCAGCCTCAGTGCTGACCTGTGTCCGTGGCCTGACTTGTCCAATGTTTCCCTTCAGGCCCTGGACTTCCGGACCTTCTGGGGGGAGAAATCAGAGCTGCGGCGGTTCCAGGATGGTAGCATCTGCGAGGCAGTGGTGTGGGAGGCTGACACCGTCTGCCAGAAACGCCTCATTCCTGAGCAGATCATCAGGCACCTGCTGAAGCTGTAAGTTGCAGCCATGTGGGGTCATTGCTGCTCTCCTGGCTTGTGCCTTGTCCCTGGAAACCCCATTGTCAACTTCGTGCTTTGGGGGACGTTGTGGGTCATTTTGGCTTTGTGAAATCTGGAATTTGTTTCAGTTGTGGTCCTTATGCTGTGAGCTGCTTCCCAAAAAAAGGTGGGGTGGGCAAGCACGTGGTGCCATAGCTTCTGCTGATGGCAATGCTAAGGGCAAGGAGGCAGCATGGTCCTGCCCTTACATGCAGATGGGGTGTTGTAACGCTCATTGTTGGCAGAGCCAGAAGAGAAGCTGTCTGGATGTTGCAGGATGTTTCATGAAATCCTCTGAGACCCTGTAGTAGTTCACAAGGTTGGGTCACCCTACAGCATTGGAAGGCCTCCCTATAGCAGTTCAGACCTGCTAAAACCGACACTCTTGCACAGAACAAAGGGGTTGCCTGGGCCTCTTTATCCCGACTTGGGGAGGGGTCTTGTGAGGAGAGGCTGCATGTTGGCACCTTTGGCTTTGAATCCTGTGAAGCTGAACATGTTCTTGTGCCGCTTCGGGTGGATAACTTGGGTATGGGAGGAGTGCACAGAGATTGGTCTCCTCACCATGACCTTCCAGTATGGCGGGGTACCTCGATCTTGGACTGACCCCAAACTGTGGGCACAGCATGCAGCCTCAGGATGCGTGGCTTGATGTGTCGTATCTCTGATGCTCTGTTGTCTTCTTCCACGCAGCCACACAGACATTCCTGAATCCTCCATCTGCTACACTGGAGCCTTGCTGGAGTCTGTGATCAGGACTGGGCAAGAGGTATGGTTGTTGCCCCTGTGGGGCCGTGGGCTTCTCAGGTAAGGGAGATACAGGAAGGGCTACGGGGCTGTTTACCTTTGTGGCTGCAAGGCAGCTGGAAGGTTCCCAAAAGACGGAAGTGAGGGTGAGGAACAGGCTGCCCAGAGAGGCTGTGGAGTCTCCTTCTCTGGAGATATTCAAAACCCTGCCTGGACGTGTTCCTGTGCAACCTGCTCTGGGGGCGCATACTGTGGCAGGGGGTTGGACTGGATGATCTCCAGAGGGCCCTTCCAGGCCCCATCATTCTGTGATTCTGTGAAAATGCCTGCCTGTGGGCAGTTGGGTGGGCAGTGTGGTGCTCTCCTTGGATTTGCTGAGCCTTTTGTGCCAGTGGAGGCATAGCTGCTGAAGTCCTCTTGGCACTAGTAGCCCCTCACCCTATTTTTTCCTGCACTTATCTGCTGGCCTCCTCTTTTTGCTTATGTCCACTATGTCTGTGTTGTCTGAGGATATGTCACTGTCCCAGTGTGCTCCTACGGCTGCACCTTTCAGATCCTGCAACCTTCAGGACGTGGGCCAGATGCTCCTGTGCCTTCATCTTGTAGGCCCACCTGGGAAACCAAGAAGGATCTTTCCTGTCATGGCTGCAAAGTGCTAGATCATGCCCACCAAGCCCTCCCTGGTGTTGTATCTGAATGTGCATCTGAAACAGAAAAAGGTGCATTTTGGAGGCTGGGAAATGTCCCTCTACCTGTAATTCTGCTCTCCAGCTTGTGAAATTAAAGCCTGGAGATGAGCCATGAGCACTCTGGCACCACTTTGCTGGTCTTTGGTAAAGCCACCTTTTTACCTTGTTGGATGGAGGAGGAAATTGCTTCCTTTCTGCTTTTTAAGAGCAAAGGGGACTAAATGTGACCGAAAGTCTCTTGTGCCAGGATCAATTGTGGTCTGGGCAGAGCTGCGTGTCAGATTTGGGATGAGATGCTAGTTTGTACAGCCTGCTGCGTCGTGAGGCAGCAAAATCTGTGTGCGCTGTGTTCCTGCAAGCTAGCCTGGGGTGAGCGGGGTGGATAAACCCCACACTGAGAGGGGATGCACTTTCCTGGAGCTGGAGGTGCATTTAGGACTCCGATTGTTGCCAGTCCTCGATGAATGAAGGAGAAACTGGCTGTTGTGCTTGGGGCAGTGGCTAGGGTTGTCTGTCTCTGCTCCTCCAGCTGCTGCTTTGCAGGCAGCCTGGTGAGTCTGCAGTGGTCAAGGAACATGAGGGATAAGGGAAGATGCATGGTGCAGCCAGCTCTAGAGACAGTCGGGATGGGGGTTTGTTGTTCATGGTGCACCCCGCAGAGGGTGCTGCTGCTCTGCTGGAAAGCCCAGCCTGGCTGGATGTGTGCGGCTCAGCTCAGCCAGATCTGAACTGAGTGATTTGGTGTGAGTGATGTCTCCAGCTCGTTGAGGCTCCTCTGCTCTGCTTTGGGGAGGTAGAAGCAGAAGGGGCGGCAGCAGTTCTCCTTTTGGTGCTTCTCATCCGTCCTCATCAGGGCTCCTGCGATGTTCTGGATGTTTCCTGTCTTTGCTTTTGCTGTGCTTCACAGCTCTGCCTTGGTGACAGGTGTAGTTGGAGCAATTTTCTGTTAACTGCCACCTCTGTGGGCACTGTGGTTACAGTTACCTTGCCAGTGTGTGATCTCTTTACCCCCAAATCACTCTTAGCTTCTCCCTTCCTAGGCGGAATGCTGGCAGTACAGCTTGGGGTTCTGCCTTAGTGTCTTGCACAGGAGATAATTTCACTTGCTGCTTGTAACACAGCCTCTAGATTGCCTGCGGCTCCTGGGGAGCCATAGACAGTCTTGCTCTTGAGTTCCCTCTCTCTGACCTCCCCATTTTGCTGAGTGCTTTTGCCAGAAGCTCCTCCCTGGGATGGCAGTCCTGGCTGCTTGGAGCTTGACTGCGATGCCAGCCTGAGAGGTAGGTGAGGTGGGCATTTGTGCAGGAGCGAGACAGGTGAATGGAGAGGCTCCCTGTGTGTCCACAGGTGTCGGGGACGGGCGAGGAGGCCATGGTCAGCATTGTCTGCTCCTACGATGACCTGAGCCGCAAGCTTTGGAACCTGAAGGGGTTGCCGCTAACGGTGACGGCTGTGCAGGGCATCCATCCAGCCCTTCGGTACACGGACGTGAGTGTCGCCGGGCACAGCCTGTGCATGGGGGTCTGCAAGCAGCTGTGGGGATGTTCTGGGCTAAGAGGGCACAGAGAGAATTGGTCACTCTTTGCTTTTGTGGCTCCTGAGAGCCTCTGGAGTGGTGCAGTGCCTCTTCTTTGCTGTTCTGTCCCTGGGGTTGGCTGTGCACAAGTTGGCCAAGACCTCTGTGCCAGGGGGCTTTGCTGGAGCGGGAGGTTTGGGGTGAGGAGGGTGCGCGGTGCCCTGCGGTTTCTGCTCCCTGCTCTTAGTCTGCAGGTGGCTGTTCTCTCCCAGGTCTTCCCTCCCATTCCCATGAAGCCAATTTATTCCTTCCATACCCAAGTCAAGACCAAGCACTTGCTGCTTCCCTCGGAGGAGAAGCCCTGCCCAGCCTACATAGCCCCTTTGAAGAGTAAGTAGAGAGAGATGTGAGCGGGAGATGATTTGGTGGGGGGAAATGGAGACACGCGGCAGTGCTGGCTCTGTTACTGCTGCATTGGTGTGTCACAGGCAGGAGCAGAGCCGCTGTTCTCCTGCTGTAACCTCTAGTCCCAGCCAGCTCCATCCAACACCTCATCTCTGCGTGGGGCTCACTGGCCTCCTGCTGTCCCTTTGTCCCCAGTTGTCTGCCACATGGAAGGTAGTGGCCAGTGGCCACAGGACAAAGACGCCATCAAGCGCATCAAGGCAGCTTTCCACCTCCAGCTGGCTGAGCTCCTCCAGCAGCACCACCAGCTGGTTTGCAGACCTGCGGTCACCCACACTGATGTGTACAAGGTAAGGGGGCGATGGCGACCTTCTCCAGACCTGACTTGTTAGTGAGGAGGCGGGCGGGGAGCTGTGGCAGTGGTCCCCCTGGACAAAACCAGGATTTGGATGGTGGGCCTAGGAAAGAACATAGTGAGACTGCGCTGATGCCAAGATGCTGCTGTTGTGCCCCTGAGGTGCAGCATAGCGTGCCAGCCTGCTTACATTACCGCCAAGTCTGACTTCACCTTCTGCTCCCATCTTAGGATGGCTATGTTTTCCGTCTCCAAGTAGCCTACCACCGAGAGCCCCTGATCTTGAAGGAGGTGATCACCCTGGAAGGGATGCTGAAGTACCAGGACACAGAGGAGTCTTGGCAGCTGGAGCTGGAGACTTTGCATCTGCCCTATCTAACCAGCTCCCTGCATGGGTAGGCGAGACAGGGGACATGGCTGCAAGCCAGCGTGGAAGTGCCCTTGGATAATGGAGGGTGATGGTGTGGAGGGGAGCTCCCTGTGAGCAGTGGCCCTTCAGCCCACCTTGTGAGAGGCTCTGTAAGGGGATGGAGGGATGAACGTGGGTGGGGGCAGCACTGGTTGTCCCTGCTGTCACATCCGAGGCCACTGGTATGAGGAGACAAGTACCAAAGAGCAGCATGGTTAGAGAGGAGCATAAGGCAGTATTTCCCCTTCATTCCCCCAAAATCTCAACACCCACAGACAGTGCCCTATTCCTGTAATGCTGTGCACATGTTCCTGGCAGATTTTTGCCCCTCTTTTCTCCTGCCAAATGCCAAAAGAGCATTTTGGGTCCTGGGGTGTGTGGGTTGAGCAGTGGCTTGTTTTGCTCCTTGCAGGCTCCAGCAGCAGCACCCTGTCTTCGGCAGCACTTGCCGGCTGGCCAAGCGCTGGATCAGTGCACAGCTCCTGAGTGACAGCATCTCTGAGGAGTGTGTGGACCTCCTCGTGGCATTTCTCTTCCTCCACCCAGCCCCCTTCACGCCACCCAGGTGAGGATGAGGAGCCCAAGCTGGCCTGATGAGGATTTGGTGCCTTTTTCCTGGGATGGAGGAGGGATGGAATGCTGCTGGGGCAGGAGGTGCTGGGAGAGTGCCCAGCAGTGAGCGTGAGGCCCCTGTGCTGCCAAAACGCTGTCCAAAGCCCGCTTGGGAGCAGCTTGCTAGAGGAGATGGAGATGCTTGGTGCTACAGGGCTTTGGCTTCCCCTGCTCAGTATGCTGTAGAGTGAGGTGGGAAGCAGGTGTGGTGGGAGAAAGCATCCTCGTAGCTGGTGGGTGCTGGTGGCACAACCGCAGGGTGTGCTGTGCCTTCTTGAGGACTGGTAGGGCGCCTTGTCCTGGGGTGGTGGCTGGGGGAAGCAGGGGTGAGGGTTGCATGGTGACTACCAGTGTGCTGTGGCTCCTGGGTTCCCTAGGACTCCTGAGGGAAGGGCTAGAGGTCAGCTGCTGAAAGCTGAACAAAGCAGCATGTTGGTAAATAATGCCAAGGGGCCAATCGCTTGCTGGCCCCTGGCACGTGGTCAGAATGCAGCCCACAGGGAGTGAAATGAAGTTAAAGGGAGTGTTTTTACTCTGTATGGAGGCATAAGATTACTCTGCCCTGCACTAGGGTCCAGTTTCCTTCCCCAAAGTTGCAGGAGTAACGGCCTGATGCCTGGAATGTTTTCTTGTCTCCTAAAACACCCTGCTAGCAGGAGCCCATCTTCCCAGCACATGTGTTGTGTTGTAAGCGAAGAGGCAGTGGGAACTTGACTGGTGTTGTTCAGAGCTGCACTGGAGATGAGAGCAGCCCTCTCTGCTTCCCCCTTGCTCCAGCCCCAGGAGTCTGGGTGGGGGGAGTGGTGGGAGATGGGGTGACTGGGGGCCATATTTCTCTTTCTGCTGGATTCTTTTGCTTGGGGAGGGAGGAACAAGGGGGATGGACTTTCCCTGGGAATTCGGAGAAGGGGAAACATCTTGTGCTTGGTCTGGACTTCCCTCTCCCACCATTGACATCCGTTCTTGGTCTGTGTGTGGGCTGGGCATTGCTAAGTCACCCTGAGACCCTCTTGCTGCCCGGGGAACAAATGCCAGTGTTGAACTGTTTTGTCTCACCTGCAGCTCTCCCCAGGTGGGGTTCCTGCGCTTCCTTGACCTGCTGGCAACCTTTGACTGGAAAAACAACCCTCTGATCATCAACCTGAACACTGGCCTCACAAGTGAGCAGGCAGCATGCAGGAGAGCCGTAGTGTGAAGGTCTTGAGCCCTCCTGGGTCAGCTCCTGGCTCCAGGGGTCTTGTATACACGGAGGCATCACAGCTTCAGCTCAGGACAAGGAGATTTTCCCCTCCCTTACTCCTGTCCTGCTGTGCCTAACTTGCCTTCAGGGTGGGTTTGGCTGTGGCATGGGTTTTTTTTTGCCCAGCCTACCTTTGGAGGTGGATCTTGGTGATAATGCTCTGCTGCTTCTCGTGTTGCTGAAATCTCTGATGTGCCAGGGCAGTGTTGGATGTGGTGGTGTCTTTGAAGCCAGCATTTTTGCTTGAGGCTTTGCCCTGGCTCTTGGAGGCCAAACCTTTGGTTGTGCTGGAAGAGCAATCAGGCTCTTGAAGAGGAAGCTTCAAAGCCTCCTGTGCCATGTCTGCTTTGAGCCTCTGAGCTGCTCAGATCATGGGGATGATCTGCTAGTCCTCGATTTCAAAACCTGCGAGGGAAAAGGGATGCAGTTGTCCGGGTTTTGTAACCTCCTGAGTGTTGAGGATTCCTGGTAAAGGTCTCCAAAGGAGCACGTTGTTGCATCCAAGTGGACCTGCGGTCCTCCCTTCTTCGTGTGTTTTGTCTGTTGATCGTCTTTCGGGTACTTGCTGTCTTTCCGCAAGGGCCAGAAGAGACCATGGAATTGTCTTCGCTTTGGGTGGTGGTGTGGTGTGGGAGATAGCAACACCCAGCTTTTAAAGCTGATTTGTAAGGAAAGGTGAAGCTGCTTGGAAGAGGTGTGGACATTGCTGGGGGGAGCAGGTGTTTCTGTGGGTTTCAGCACAACCTCAGCTTTTTCTGTTTTGAGAGAAATAATTGAGTTTTGGAAACTGATATTTTTCTACCATCCAGCTTTTTTTAATGAACAAAATTGGAAGCATTTTTGGCCAGACAGCTCTTTTTTTCCTCTCAAACAGGAGGGGAAAAAAAAAAACCCAGAGTTTGTACCCAAAGAGTTTTCTACTTTGGGTTTAGCTTATGTGAGTTCCCAGCCCCTGTCAGTCCCAGTGCCTGCCATGTCTGGGCCTACCTGGTTAGTTTAGAGCAGAGGTCCATCTAGCCCTGCATCCTGTCTTCAAAACTTTTAGCAGGCGAATGCTGAGGGAAACGTGAGAGCAGAGCAAGCCCATGGCAATGGGAGCTCTGGTTGCACATGGATGTGGGATCACAGCGCGGGAGCAGATAAAAGCCTATAGTACTGCCCTTTTTTGGGCTGCAGTATATGGTGTGAGGATGCCCGAGGGCTGCAGGTAGGGCAGAGTATCTCACTGTGTGCCTGGCTTCTCCAGGTGCTGACTGCACAGAGATCAAGAACAAGTTTGTGGCTGCTCGCTCTCACCTCCCTGTCATGTTCATTGCTACCCCCAAAGACCGGTGGAGCTCCATGTGGACCCAAGAGCGACCTTCAGCGCAGGTGAGCTGGGCTCTCTGGCCTTGCCCGATGGTGGCTGCTGGCTTGAGGCAGTTTCCTAGAGCCTGTTCGAACGGCCCTGTGGCTGAGCGGGGTCCCTACTGCATCCAGGACTGTTGAGTTTCACCCTCTGTCTTTCTTCCCTCCCCAGATCCTGCAGCGCCTTCTTGTGCTGGCGTCAGAGTCTCTCCGGGCCCTGGAGGAGCAGCTCATGGATCCACTCAATAGCCAGGATGTGAAGGTAACCCCCTGAGGCACCAGTGCACGGGTTTTCAGGCTCTAAGAAAGCATACTGGGCTTCAGTGATGATTGCCTGGATGCATTAGTATGATTCAGGCTGTGGTCATGCATGGTTGCTGCATGGTGAAGAGCAGCAAGGATGGGAGCTGGGAGGCTGGTGCCCCACCGTGCTACCCTGCTTCTGGGGGACCCAGCTGCTGATAGCAACCTGAGGTGAAATATTGTTGACTGGGAAAATTCATTTTGTATTCTCTGATTTTCTTGGGGCACAAGCAAACCTATAATGTTCCCGTGCGGAATCGGTCACCTGTCCATGGCTGGAGCAAATGGTGCCTCTGGGAGACTCTGTCTTGCTGTGACTGTGCAAATCTGCTTCGTGTGCTCGAGTCTAATGAAGCCCGGGGTGGTGGAGGTTTTGGTAGGATGCTAACAGGCACTTTAGGAAGATGTTATTTTGGCCTGGGCAGAGGAACAAGGCCATATGTAGTTTAACCCTCTTCATTTTCTCTTTTAAGTTAAAACATCTGTTACTCAAATAAACCTGGGAGATGCACACGCAGCTACTTGCCCTTTGAAGGGAGATGACGTATGTTTTGAAGGGGAGCTTGTTGGCCTACGAGGTAGTGACTTAGACATTGAAGCTGAGAGGACTCTAAAAGCCAAACAGTCGCTAGATATGACAGACTTAAATTAGGAAAAAACCTAGATGTTTTGTGTTTTTTCCTACCTAGGCAATATAAAAAGGATTTGCAGACATTGCTTTCAGTTCTGCTGCGTTTTGCGCTGGAGGTATTACAGGGGTGAGATCTACTTGAGGTGGGAGTGGTGAGTGTTACTGGGCTGTGAAGGGGTGAGCTGCTGTACACGTGTGAGATGTGCCCGGTGTGCCACAGTTGCAGTGCTGGACCCAAGACCAAAACCCAAGAGGTGCAGTGTGAGCTGGGGGTGGTTAGCTCCTGAAACAAGCCATCGCCTTTCCATAGCATCCTCCCAACCCATCAACTTGGCCTCCTCAATCCTTCTTCCCTCTCCCTCTCCCCTTGGCCATTGCACTGGGGTCCTTTCTGATCTCCAGGGTGTCCCTCTGGCCTCCCAGGCCTGCGATGTTCTTTAGGGATAAACACGGAATGCTGTTTCCAGGCCTGCTAATCTGTTTGTAAGCAAAGCGTGGAACTGGGAGAAGGGAAAAGCCTTTCCAGTGCAACTTGGAGTTGCTGCCTCTTCCCATGTATCTAAGAGGGTGCTCCCAAGTTTTTTTTGTCTGCATTTGGGTCGCTTGGGGATGTGCTTGCTCTCCTGTGCATGCAGACATGGGTGTGTGAGGTCTGTTTCTTTGCTCCCAGAGGCGTACAATAAGCCATGGACTTGGTCAGCTGGGTGGGAAAGGGGGCCTGTGTGTACTAGAGCTGAGACTCTGTGCTGGTCACTGATGTTCTTCACGTGTGTTCTTTCCAGTCTGGCTATAAACCAGCTCCACGAAGTGAGTTTTCTGCCAGCACCAAGTTGGCTGGTGTCTCTGCCTCTGTTCATGTCCCTGTATCACTTATTCCACAAAAACATACACATAGCTTTTAAGTTTTTTTCAATTTTAATACAGCTGCATCCACAGTGCCAGATCCTGCCTGTCCAAATATTTATGTGTCTGGGATTGCTTCACTCTGTTAACAGGGCTTGCTCTCACCCTGTGTCTGTTTGATGGCAGATGCTGCTGCCCTCTGGGGCAACTCCTGTTGGACAGATAGGACCGTCCTGTTATTACACAGCTTCTTGTGTCCCCTGGGTGTCATTCAGCTCCTGTTAGCTTCTTGACTCCTCTCTTCGTTCAAGGATTCTGCCACACTCGGTGCGGTTACCTGTCTCAGCTCACCATCTGTCCCTCTCTTGACTGCCCGCCCCACTGTCATGCACTCAGGTGGGCTTCCTGGGGTCTGTGGTTAGGACTGGAGAGGACCATGTTGACCCCGTGGAAAGCTCTTCTCCAGGGACTGTCCCCAAGTCCTGGGGACAGCAGACAGATTTTTCTGCTGGCTTGGGAAACCTGGCTAGTTGCCTGATGTGGATAGGGAACATCTCCCTTCTCTGAGGGTTGAGCTCGCTGTACAGTTGGGCTGTGGCAATGGAGTGTGTCGTTCCTGGTGCACTTTGGTGGTCCAGAGGACATTTAGCCTGTCCAGCAGGAGGTGGCTGTGGCAGAAACACCTTGCTCTTGTTATAGTGCTTGCATGGCTATAGGGTAGTGAGGGTTACAGCCTTCTGATGTTAGCAGAGGCCATGCTGGATTGGGGATGTGTCTCAGCCCAGAGGGAATGGGGTGGCCAGTATGGGCTAGAGCTCTCTGTGGTTCCACCACAGCCCTGTTTTTCTTGTGGATGTTTTGACAAACTTCTGACATTAATCTCACAAAAATTTTGGCTTTGGTTTACTGCCTTCTGAGGAGAAGGGAATAAAATACAAGCAATTACTTGGAAAACCCCTCTCATCTCACCTGTGTCCTATATTGACTAGCACTGGTCCATTCTCCCTGCAGATGGTCTTCCGCCCTCCTTTGGACTTCTATGACGTTCTAATCCACCTGAATCCAAACCATATTCCTCGCCATCTGGAGAGCGTGGACCGACCACTAAAGTCGTTTTCCCGGGGGGTGGTGAAGAACAGCACTGCCGTGAAGATCGTCTTTCCTGTGGTGGACTATGACCCTGTACAGTGCTACCTCCAGGAGCTGAGGGTAAGCATGGCCCGTTGGGGAGGCACAGAGGGCCACATGCCTAAGGGGAAGCTGCCTTCTGGCATTTGGGTCGTTAGTTGCCTGCCACTGCAGGACCTAGTTGGTGACGTCTTTATGTATTTTGCATGTGATGGTCACTCTGTGTGTGTCTGAAATTGCTTCTTCAGCAGAAGACCTGATGAATGCATGACCCATTCCATGTAAATGGGAGCGCTGCTGATGTGACAGTGCCCTCAGATACGTGAAGCACCTGGAGCTTTTGCTGAAGAATATGGTATTTCAATGCAAAAGTATCTTTAAGCCATTTGGCTCTAGTCAGTTAATTGACTTTTCATGGTTTCTTACACCAACTAGGGTTGCATGATGGACCATTGTTACCTGTATTTTCTGGGGGGATGTACAGGAATCCACGACTTGGTACCAGCAGGGCTCCTACTTTCAGGCTGATTGTTACGTGAGCCATAGAGGTTGAATATGGTCACAGGATGGTTTCTCTGTGGCTGGTTACATGCATGATGGCAGAGGAAGTTGATAATGTGGGTATATGGAGAACATCAGTATCCAAAATCATCAACCCAGTGCTTTTTCACCATGTGGCCATGCCAAAACCTCAGCAAGCTGGGTAGATATGTAAGATGCTGCGTGGCAGTGGTGATCCGCACTGGATCTGGACAGCCAGCACTTTGCAGATGTGCAGCCTCTGCCTCTTTGGCACTTCCTAGCTTCGCATCGGTAGCTGAGTTAGTAGTTAGTGTGCAGAGAGGTGAGGCTGTAATGCCCTGTTTTCAAAACCTGTCTTGACTTTCAAGTCCCATCATCCCATACCCACAGAAGCACTGTGAGCAGTGTCAGAACTGCTGTAGGAATTCTTGGCTGGCTTTGGCATAAAGGGTGTTGCGAAGGTCTCTGGCCCCGCTCCGCGCTCAGGGCAGAGCCAGCTTTGATGTTAGAGCAGGCTGTGCAGAGCCCAGTCTTGTTGAATGCTGACTGAATATCTCCAGGGACGGAGATTTCTCACCTCTCTGTCACAATGTTTGGCCACCATCGTGAAAATTTGTTTCCTAATATCTGACTGAGATTTCCCTTGTAGCAGTGCGTATTGACTCCTCAGGTCCCTGCAGCAGTCGGGCTGTGCTAGTGGCAGCTTGACAGATGGCACAGCTGAAGCTAGTGGGACTTTAGCTGTACTCTGACAGCTCCCAGCCAGCCCTGCCAGCCCTCCTGGGCAGGATGGCACATCAAAGGACTTTCCTCTTGCCCTTCCCCTGACCAACATGCTGGGAGGGTTTCATCCACCTTCCTATATGCTTCTTTTGCCTGAAGATTTGGTATCGGCTTCTCTCCAAGCCTGTTTTGGGGAGGAGGTTTGCCTGCAAAAGAAAAACAGGTTTTGGGTAGTATCTCTTCCTGCATTGCTTCCTGTGGGCTCTGCGGTGTTTAGCGTTTGCTGGCCCCCAAGCTGGCTAATCCTGCACAGCCACTGAGTGCTTTTCTACTGCTGCTGCTGCTGTGCTTGACAGTGGTGCCAGCTGTGACGATGGACAGCAGAAAGGGCCAGATCTTGCCTCCAGGTCCACAGAAGGAATTGCAAAGGTGTGTGAATTGAAACTCCTGTTCAGGCTGGAAGATTCTGGGCCCTTTGTGTTCAAGCTCCCCTTAAAGTTTAACCCAGGTAGCTCAGGAGATGGCTAAAGAAAACTTGCAAGGCTTTCTTTGAAGGCTTCCTCAACCTAGGCCCAGCCCTGTTAACCTCCCAAGCTGCCTGTCAGCTGCATTTCATGCTGATGTCTATTCAGTCTATGGGAATCTGCTGTGGCTTCAGTAGAGCTGCCAGGTCTAACCAAGTGTGAGCTTGGTCCTTTTGTCACATAGAGCAGGTTGGGACAGTCTGGGGTGGTGGCGGAAAAGTGAGAGACAGGGCTGCATGCAAGACATCTTTAAATTAAGACAGACTTCAGTTGTCCCACAACTTCCCTGCAAGTAGCACTGCTTGTTTAGCTGGAAAGTCATGGATGAGAAGAGAGGGGAAAGAAGGTGCTTGATGCTCTCTTGCCTTTGAGAATGAAAGTGGTTTTGAAGCTGGAGATCTTGCATGACACATTGCAGAGGGTGTTCGGGGGCATTTCTTGGGGTCCAGGATATCCAAGAAGGAGGGGGAGAAGCACCCTGTACAAGGCTTTTAAAAGGGAGCAAGAAGCAGTGATTGGAAAGTGTTCACTATTTCACTCTTTCCTGATGTCTGAATCTGAGGAGGAATATCAAGACTGGCCCCTCTCTTCTGTTCCCTGTATGAGGAGTATTTGACCTGCTACCATGGAACCTCAACCTGGAGACATACATCTGGGTAGGACATGGAGTTCCTTAAGCCTGAAAGCCCTCTCTGCACTGTGCTGTAAGTGAGGGTTAGAGCTGAACGGAGCCTTTCAGCAGCTGTCAAAGCCCTGGAGGTGCCTGCATGCACGGGACTGGAGTCTTCGTGTGTCTGGAGGGGTCGGGGCTAAGTGATTCTCACAGAGACCTGGTAGGAGGCTGACTTCTTGCTCCAAGAGGGGCTGAAGGCTGCTGGACAAGCCTATGGGGAGAGCAGGTGCCTTGGGGGGGCTGTTAACAGGCTTGCAGCAAATCATGCTGTATATAGAAGCACTTGATCAGGAAATTTGTTGAGAAGTGTTGCAGTTCATAGGACTTCTTTGTGCTTCTGGTCAACTCTGTGTCAGCAAATGAGTCCAGAAATGAAAGGTGCAGAAGAGACTTCCTTGGAAAGCAGCTTTCATCATCCTTTAACCAATTATGCCTTAATTGGTCCAGTCAGTAGTGACATTCAAGCTGTCTAAATTTTTACTGCCTGTTTTATCTAATACAGGTAATAATAGACAATAATAGACTCTGAATAGGGTTTGGTTTGGTTACAAATTACAGCTGGTCCTAGATCCTATGTACTGACATCCCAATGAAGAAACATGGATATGAGCAAAGGTCACGTCGCCTCGTTGGAAGCAGTGTTGCATTCACTTGGTGCGTCTTGTTCTTTGGCCCAAGGGTGCTCAGAAGGGAACACAACAGGAACTGGTCACAGGTTTCTCTGAAGAGCGAGCTATGGGGTATAGAGCCTGAAATCTGCCTTGGCAGCCCTGTCTGGGGGGCTTTTCCTCCTCTTGAAGGCTCCGAGGTAGGTATGGCTGTGTTCCCTTGCTGCTGTTGTATTGGAGGTGTCTAGCAGTACCAGTTCACTTGGCTCTTATAGCTTCCAGATCAGTAGCAGGCAGACCTGAAGGCACTGATGAATATCTCTTTCTGGGCAAACAGGTGGTGCTTCTGGGAAAATCATAGAGGCAGTGCTGCATGTGCTCTCAGATAACTCAGCTGCGTCCACCTGTGTTGGATGGCCTCAAAAGCTGACTTTTCACTGCAGGGTCACCCGCAAGGAAGTGATGCCAAGCTGTCAGTAGAAACTACTCCATCAGAAATCATCCAGCTTTGTGTCTCGGTGTACCAATGTTGTTGTTTAAAGGCAAGACCTTTGCGTTGGCTTTGTGCTTTGACCCGGCTTTGGTCGGTAGCCTCTCCCAGTACCCTTGTATTTCTTGTCCCCTGGCTTTTGCTGCTCTAAGCAGTGTTCAGCACCTCATTCTACAGGCTGGGAGCCTGGTGGGTGATCAAACGCAGCAAGCCATTGGTGTCAGAAAAGAGTGTGGTGACAGCAGTGAATCCTTATGAGACATTTTGGTGAGAAGGCACTTGGATGCAGAACTGGCTGGCTTTGGCTCAGAGTAATTTATTCTCCCTTAATAGCACAAACCACAGAATTGAGCAAGAGAATTGTAGCTGAGGCTGATAGTGACTGAGTTTATAGCAACAAAGAGAGACATCTGCTACACAGCAATGCTGTGGGATTTTGTTCTCTTCTGTGGACAGAAAAGAAACATCTGCCCTTTTCTGAGTTTCCCGTGTGAAAAAGGAATTGAAATGCCTGGGTATATTGATTGACTTGAGAGGGGCAGGGAGTAGCATCTTCTCCAGAGTCCTTTGCTCACTAACCAGGTAATCCACTTCTCTCCTGTCCAGCTTATTTGCTCCTGAGAGGTCCCTGTTGTTCTCAAGTCAAAGGGGTTTAACAATGCAGGAGCACTCTGGCCAAAGGATTGCTGTGTGTCTTCCCCAAGGAGCCTAATCAGAGGAGAAAATGAAAGGAGGGGAAGTGTTGAGTCCTGACTGCTTTAATTTTTCCTATTCCAAGGAGATGGACTGCAGGAGCTGGTCTGATTGAGTTGCTTTGGTGCCTGGGAGGCTCTGGGTAGAGATGAAAGGCTGTCTGTGGGATTCAGACAGCAAATTCTTCAATTCCAAGACATATCTGATAGAAAAGGTCTGTTCTGGGAGTTTGTCCAGATGAGAAGGCTTTGCAGACACTTTTGAAGAAAAGCAAATGCCAGACATCCCCCAGAGAGGGCTTCCGTGGAGCCTCAGCCCTTTACCAGCCTCCCTGCTGCTTACAGTCCTGACCACCTTGGCAAGCAAACCCTGGGTTGGGTCCTGGTGGGGATTCTCCAGCCAGGCTACGTTAAGCATCTCAAATGAGGCTTCCATTGGATCTCCAGCATGACTGCTGGTCTGTGTTGTGGCAGCTGTTGAGCTGCAGAACGCCCAGCTGTTTGCTGGGGGCGTGGCGTAGGAAGGCGGTCAGTGCAGCTTTTGCTGCAGGGTGTCTTGGCTGTCCTCTGGACTTGAGAGACTATCCAGAGGACTTGGGACTGGTGGGTACGCTTGCCATGCCCATCTGCAAGCGTTCAGGAGCTCACAAAGCCCAAAGGCTCTGGTCACCTCCCTGAGGTCCAGAGTTGTTCTCTCATGGTGGGGTCACCTCCCTGAGGTCCAGAGTTGTTCTCTCATGGTGGGGTCACCTCCCTGAGGTCCAGAGTCGTTCTCTCGTGGGGGAAATCAGATGAAGCTGCCTGTGCCATGTCGATCTGTGTGTCTGTAAGGGCTGTTAAGAGACCTAACATGTCTTACCAGGTCTTTGGTCTCAGTGGGTCCCTGGGTGTGAAGTGCTCGCCTTTGCTGAGATTGAGGTTTCTCTGGCTTTACACGCGTATGGAAGAGCTTGTGGCAGAGGAGGTGCCCATTTTGTACATTGGAGATCTTTCCTGTGTGAATGAGCAGGAAAATGTTTCCTGCTTTACTGTAAACATCCTTCCCTCTAAAGCAATGTTTTGTATTTCTTGCGCTTTCAGATTAGACTATCTGGAAGACTTGCAGCCCTTTCCTTTCTTCCTCCCACCACGTAGGAATGTGTATCTTGCTACTGCATGTTAGGAAGGAATTAATGATATTAAAAGTTCTCAGTCTCTTACAATATATAAGCTGCTGTTCTGTGATGTAGCTGGAACTGGTGAAATCTTTTCAGGTCATGCTGCTGCCTTCCTGTTTTGACTGACAGGGCTGACTCCTCCTGTGGAGACTCCAGACAGGTAGAGACAAACTGAAAAACCTCCGTGGGCTCTCATAGCATGGAGGAAACATTCCTGTCTGGATCTGTGCTGTTGGAGGGGCAGAGGTGGCAGGAAATTCCCTGCTATTACAGCTGCAGAGCAGCTTAAGTGATGCTTAGCATAGTGCCCAGGGTTGGGGGTGGATGTGTACACTATGGGCACACACGTGCTTAGCGAGGAATTAGCCCCTTGTGCTCCTTGGGTGAGCTGGCAGGCTACTTGTAGCTGCTTTCTTCTGTCCTTCTGTAATAGCTCCCCAGAGGTCTGCCTTGGGTTTGTCCTGTAGAAAGTGACTGAAGACTTTAGTGTCAGATGGTTTGGTGGATTGGTGGACAAGGCATGTTTGCTAATGCAGTCAGAAGAACAAGGGTGGCTTGTTTCCTTGCCATACTTCTTTGCCACTGCCCCAAACCCCCAAGACAAGGATGTGCATGTGGCTCTGAGGCACTCAGAAGTGGAAAAGTTTTGATAGTTTGAAATACCTTTTGCCAGCCGAATTCCAAACCTAACACCCAGGCTTCTTTTCTCTTCTAAACCCTCTCTGACACAGAAGTACCCCAGCCTGGGTTTCTCAACAGTGCTCCTTGCTCTGTTTGGGCATGGGGGAAGGCTCTGCCTGTATCATGAAACCTGTGAGCATCAGGGCAGGTTGCAGTAGGATCACAAGGACCTTAAAGCATTAACCACAAATGTAGTCATTTGTTGGAAGTAAGTAGCTTCAATAAGGTTTTATACTGGTAGAACCCTTGCTGAGAGCACTTAAAATGTTCTAAGCACTGAGCAGATGTTGATTGCTGCACTTGCCACTTGAACTGCCCTGCACCAGGAAGGGCTGCTAGGCGCATTTTACTTGCGGAGACGTCCCTAAATGGCTCCTCTTTTCCCAGAAGCTGTGATGCAATGAGCCCGATCTCTGGGTAGGAGCAGTGAAAAAATGGGTGAATAAGTGGTTAGGTGAAAAAACCCACCCCTACACAGCAACAATGTAGTTGCTGAACTAGCAATGAGTGCTTACCTCATTGCAAAATCCACACTTCAGCCTGAGCTGCTTAATCCAGTAATCCCATTTTAGATCTGGGCATTGTTTTACTCACCACCTTTCTCCATCCTTTCATTCTTACAGCCCAGGGGGCTCCTTTACAGACTTTGAGCTAATCTTCCAGGCGCTATGTACCCCTTCCCTGGATGATGAGGCTCCACTGAGTCACAGCCCTGAGCTTGCAGGTCTCCCATGTCTCTGCAAGATGGTAACCAGCTGTAGGTTTTGGTGATGGCAGGGATTGCCCTGAGCAGGGAGAGCTTTCCCTGGGCCTTTAAAGCTGAATCACAACCCAAGATACAGCAGCTTGAGAAGGGAATAGGGGTTCAAACGCACTCCTTGCCTTTCTCCCTTTTCTCGTAAACTTTCCCTTGAGGAAGGTGTTTGCAGGCTCAGGCAAGCCCAGTGGGCACTGGGCTTGGAGCATAGGATATGGAAAGGGAGGTGAACTCTGTTTGCTTTTACTCCCTAAGCCTCTGTACAAACAGAAACGTGGTGACTAATACACCAGACCCTTTTAATGCTGCAGTTTCGCAGGACTTGAATGTGCATCTCTGCAGCTCAGTGGAGCTGGACCAAAGCACTATCATGAGGATGATGCTGAGAAGAGCGCAAGTGCTCTTCTTATGCTTACACTTTGCAGGGATTTTGAACTGGATGCTGTCGTTTTAACATCTGCCCTCTGCTCCCTGTTGTCTGGATAAAAGGTGCTGAGTATCAGGCCCAACAGTGGTTTTATTGAGAAATGAGCTGAGCCTGGGAGGGCTCCTTTCCTGCAAATGCTTCTGGCTCCTGTCCAGCAAGGCATGCCTGTAAAAAACCACCTTTCTTGTAGGGAGCATCGTGCGGCACTTGAGACCTCGCCCTGTAGGGTGGTGGGGCTTTTTCAAGTTCTCACATGCTCTGCTCTCCTTTGATTCAGAAAGCTGCACGTTGGCGGTCAGCATGCCCTGAGCTTTCTGGCCCTTCACTGGGCTTTCCCTCCCTCCCTCCTACTGTTTGCCTTTCGGCAAAAGGAGGAGTCTTCCCTGTTGACTGGGCTCCTGAGCATAACCTGTCCCTCTCAGCCGACAAATGCCAGGGTGAGTTGCGTCTTAATCCGTGTATTTTTAGACAGTGGTTTTTCTAGACAGTTTGGCAAGATAATGCCTTGACCAGCGTTGCCCTCTGAAGATCACATGGAGTGGGATGAGCTGGCACGTCTCAGGATCTTCCCGGCTTGATGGCCTAATTGTGTTGCCCTCTTCAAGTCCGAACTCATAAATCTGGCTCTGAAGGTTGCAGACAACACCACCCCTCCCTGCTTATCAGGTCTTTACCCTTAAAATGCCACTCCACCCTTTGCGATCATTGATAATACTGACCCAATCTACGTTTTTCTCCTCCTACTGCAATCTTGGTATGTCCATAACAAGACCCCTTCCAAGCTTGCCTTTGATGTTGTATCTTTTCAAGCACATCCTCATGAAAACAATGATGCTAGCAGAGACCTCTCTTTGTAAGAGTGTGGCTGAGTTGCAGCTGGGGAAACTTATGGGGATGAAGAGGAAAGAGGGGTCTGTGTTTCTTGCAGTAGGCTGCCCCAAAGCTGGTGAGGCCATGTGCAGGAACTTGTCACATGCTAATGCTAGGGGTTGCTTGCTCTGCCTGGTAAGCATGTGCCACTGCCTGATGTAATCTCCACCAATATGAACAAGTGTCAGGAAGCAGCTTGTTGGCTGTCTTGGTCAGCTGCGCTTGGGATGCGTATCTCCAGGTACCAGTGTATTGGGTGCTGAGCTGTAGGGCCAGACTTTTGGGTTCAAAAAGTTGCTTGCATACAGCGTTGTTTGCTTCTGCTGCAGTGCTCATCCCCTGCCTTCTTGCAGTGCTGGGAATCCAGCTTGCGGGGGCTTGAGAGAAACCAGACTGTGGACTTTAGTCATCTCTTTATGCAAGATCTCTTTGACCTCTCCTGCCCAGTACTACTGAAGGAGCTACTCGACGCAGCCGCTGAAGTGCACGGGCAAGGAGAGCATATTCCTGCGGTGCCTCCATTGAGCATTCCATCTCTTTGCACCTCACAGGGCTTTGTGTTACTTATATTTTCTGCTGTTGTGTTTCCTTTTGGAAGCATGTGGGGTTTGTCCTGGAGGAAGAAAGAACTTTGATACCTTTGTTGCACAGATTGCAGAGCTTGAGATGCTGGCCTCCGGTGAAAGATCCTTGACTGTGGTTGGTCTTTCCTGCCATGCAGTGAAATGTATTGTGGCAGGNAAGCAAACCCTGGGTTGGGTCCTGGTGGGGATTCTCCAGCCAGGCTACGTTAAGCATCTCAAATGAGGCTTCCATTGGATCTCCAGCATGACTGCTGGTCTGTGTTGTGGCAGCTGTTGAGCTGCAGAACGCCCAGCTGTTTGCTGGGGGCGTGGCGTAGGAAGGCGGTCAGTGCAGCTTTTGCTGCAGGGTGTCTTGGCTGTCCTCTGGACTTGAGAGACTATCCAGAGGACTTGGGACTGGTGGGTACGCTTGCCATGCCCATCTGCAAGCGTTCAGGAGCTCACAAAGCCCAAAGGCTCTGGTCACCTCCCTGAGGTCCAGAGTTGTTCTCTCATGGTGGGGTCACCTCCCTGAGGTCCAGAGTTGTTCTCTCATGGTGGGGTCACCTCCCTGAGGTCCAGAGTCGTTCTCTCGTGGGGGAAATCAGATGAAGCTGCCTGTGCCATGTCGATCTGTGTGTCTGTAAGGGCTGTTAAGAGACCTAACATGTCTTACCAGGTCTTTGGTCTCAGTGGGTCCCTGGGTGTGAAGTGCTCGCCTTTGCTGAGATTGAGGTTTCTCTGGCTTTACACGCGTATGGAAGAGCTTGTGGCAGAGGAGGTGCCCATTTTGTACATTGGAGATCTTTCCTGTGTGAATGAGCAGGAAAATGTTTCCTGCTTTACTGTAAACATCCTTCCCTCTAAAGCAATGTTTTGTATTTCTTGCGCTTTCAGATTAGACTATCTGGAAG
This sequence comes from Steatornis caripensis, assembly GCA_013398225.1. Taxonomy (NCBI): domain Eukaryota; kingdom Metazoa; phylum Chordata; class Aves; order Caprimulgiformes; family Steatornithidae; genus Steatornis; species Steatornis caripensis. Next base: position 94,622 of record VZSC01017079.1, read on the forward strand.
ACTTGCAGCCCTTTCCTTTCTTCCTCCCACCACGTAGGAATGTGTATCTTGCTACTGCATGTTAGGAAGGAATTAATGATATTAAAAGTTCTCAGTCTCTTACAATATATAAGCTGCTGTTCTGTGATGTAGCTGGAACTGGTGAAATCTTTTCAGGTCATGCTGCTGCCTTCCTGTTTTGACTGACAGGGCTGACTCCTCCTGTGGAGACTCCAGACAGGTAGAGACGAACTGAAAAACCTCCGTGGGCTCTCATAGCATGGAGGAAACATTCCTGTCTGGATCTGTGCTGTTGGAGGGGCAGAGGTGGCAGGAAATTCCCTGCTATTACAGCTGCAGAGCAGCTTAAGTGATGCTTAGCATAGTGCCCAGGGTTGGGGGTGGATGTGTACACTATGGGCACACACGTGCTTAGCGAGGAATTAGCCCCTTGTGCTCCTTGGGTGAGCTGGCAGGCTACTTGTAGCTGCTTTCTTCTGTCCTTCTGTAATAGCTCCCCAGAGGTCTGCCTTGGGTTTGTCCTGTAGAAAGTGACTGAAGACTTTAGTGTCAGATGGTTTGGTGGATTGGTGGACAAGGCATGTTTGCTAATGCAGTCAGAAGAACAAGGGTGGCTTGTTTCCTTGCCATACTTCTTTGCCACTGCCCCAAACCCCCAAGACAAGGATGTGCATGTGGCTCTGAGGCACTCAGAAGTGGAAAAGTTTTGATAGTTTGAAATACCTTTTGCCAGCCGAATTCCAAACCTAACACCCAGGCTTCTTTTCTCTTCTAAACCCTCTCTGACACAGAAGTACCCCAGCCTGGGTTTCTCAACAGTGCTCCTTGCTCTGTTTGGGCATGGGGGAAGGCTCTGCCTGTATCATGAAACCTGTGAGCATCAGGGCAGGTTGCAGTAGGATCACAAGGACCTTAAAGCATTAACCACAAATGTAGTCATTTGTTGGAAGTAAGTAGCTTCAATAAGGTTTTATACTGGTAGAACCCTTGCTGAGAGCACTTAAAATGTTCTAAGCACTGAGCAGATGTTGATTGCTGCACTTGCCACTTGAACTGCCCTGCACCAGGAAGGGCTGCTAGGCGCATTTTACTTGCGGAGACGTCCCTAAATGGCTCCTCTTTTCCCAGAAGCTGTGATGCAATGAGCCCGATCTCTGGGTAGGAGCAGTGAAAAAATGGGTGAATAAGTGGTTAGGTGAAAAAACCCACCCCTACACAGCAACAATGTAGTTGCTGAACTAGCAATGAGTGCTTACCTCATTGCAAAATCCACACTTCAGCCTGAGCTGCTTAATCCAGTAATCCCATTTTAGATCTGGGCATTGTTTTACTCACCACCTTTCTCCATCCTTTCATTCTTACAGCCCAGGGGGCTCCTTTACAGACTTTGAGCTAATCTTCCAGGCGCTATGTACCCCTTCCCTGGATGATGAGGCTCCACTGAGTCACAGCCCTGAGCTTGCAGGTCTCCCATGTCTCTGCAAGATGGTAACCAGCTGTAGGTTTTGGTGATGGCAGGGATTGCCCTGAGCAGGGAGAGCTTTCCCTGGGCCTTTAAAGCTGAATCACAACCCAAGATACAGCAGCTTGAGAAGGGAATAGGGGTTCAAACGCACTCCTTGCCTTTCTCCCTTTTCTCGTAAACTTTCCCTTGAGGAAGGTGTTTGCAGGCTCAGGCAAGCCCAGTGGGCACTGGGCTTGGAGCATAGGATATGGAAAGGGAGGTGAACTCTGTTTGCTTTTACTCCCTAAGCCTCTGTACAAACAGAAACGTGGTGACTAATACACCAGACCCTTTTAATGCTGCAGTTTCGCAGGACTTGAATGTGCATCTCTGCAGCTCAGTGGAGCTGGACCAAAGCACTATCACGAGGATGATGCTGAGAAGAGCGCAAGTGCTCTTCTTATGCTTACACTTTGCAGGGATTTTGAACTGGATGCTGTCGTTTTAACATCTGCCCTCTGCTCCCTGTTNCTGGACCAAAGCACTATCATGAGGATGATGCTGAGAAGAGCGCAAGTGCTCTTCTTATGCTTACACTTTGCAGGGATTTTGAACTGGATGCTGTCGTTTTAACATCTGCCCTCTGCTCCCTGTTGTCTGGATAAAAGGTGCTGAGTATCAGGCCCAACAGTGGTTTTATTGAGAAATGAGCTGAGCCTGGGAGGGCTCCTTTCCTGCAAATGCTTCTGGCTCCTGTCCAGCAAGGCATGCCTGTAAAAAACCACCTTTCTTGTAGGGAGCATCGTGCGGCACTTGAGACCTCGCCCTGTAGGGTGGTGGGGCTTTTTCAAGTTCTCACATGCTCTGCTCTCCTTTGATTCAGAAAGCTGCACGTTGGCGGTCAGCATGCCCTGAGCTTTCTGGCCCTTCACTGGGCTTTCCCTCCCTCCCTCCTACTGTTTGCCTTTCGGCAAAAGGAGGAGTCTTCCCTGTTGACTGGGCTCCTGAGCATAACCTGTCCCTCTCAGCCGACAAATGCCAGGGTGAGTTGCGTCTTAATCCGTGTATTTTTAGACAGTGGTTTTTCTAGACAGTTTGGCAAGATAATGCCTTGACCAGCGTTGCCCTCTGAAGATCACATGGAGTGGGATGAGCTGGCACGTCTCAGGATCTTCCCGGCTTGATGGCCTAATTGTGTTGCCCTCTTCAAGTCCGAACTCATAAATCTGGCTCTGAAGGTTGCAGACAACACCACCCCTCCCTGCTTATCAGGTCTTTACCCTTAAAATGCCACTCCACCCTTTGCGATCATTGATAATACTGACCCAATCTACGTTTTTCTCCTCCTACTGCAATCTTGGTATGTCCATAACAAGACCCCTTCCAAGCTTGCCTTTGATGTTGTATCTTTTCAAGCACATCCTCATGAAAACAATGATGCTAGCAGAGACCTCTCTTTGTAAGAGTGTGGCTGAGTTGCAGCTGGGGAAACTTATGGGGATGAAGAGGAAAGAGGGGTCTGTGTTTCTTGCAGTAGGCTGCCCCAAAGCTGGTGAGGCCATGTGCAGGAACTTGTCACATGCTAATGCTAGGGGTTGCTTGCTCTGCCTGGTAAGCATGTGCCACTGCCTGATGTAATCTCCACCAATATGAACAAGTGTCAGGAAGCAGCTTGTTGGCTGTCTTGGTCAGCTGCGCTTGGGATGCGTATCTCCAGGTACCAGTGTATTGGGTGCTGAGCTGTAGGGCCAGACTTTTGGGTTCAAAAAGTTGCTTGCATACAGCGTTGTTTGCTTCTGCTGCAGTGCTCATCCCCTGCCTTCTTGCAGTGCTGGGAATCCAGCTTGCGGGGGCTTGAGAGAAACCAGACTGTGGACTTTAGTCATCTCTTTATGCAAGATCTCTTTGACCTCTCCTGCCCAGTACTACTGAAGGAGCTACTCGACGCAGCCGCTGAAGTGCACGGGCAAGGAGAGCATATTCCTGCGGTGCCTCCATTGAGCATTCCATCTCTTTGCACCTCACAGGGCTTTGTGTTACTTATATTTTCTGCTGTTGTGTTTCCTTTTGGAAGCATGTGGGGTTTGTCCTGGAGGAAGAAAGAACTTTGATACCTTTGTTGCACAGATTGCAGAGCTTGAGATGCTGGCCTCCGGTGAAAGATCCTTGACTGTGGTTGGTCTTTCCTGCCATGCAGTGAAATGTATTGTGGCAGGATGGCCTGCTAGGTAGGGCTCGCCTCCTGCCATCTGATGCACTGTGAAGTCTTGGACATGGCTGTTGAACATTGGGATTGGTAGTGCCAGATCCAGCTGATGTGGGACCATGGTGAGGAACACTCAGTGAGTTGTCACCTAAGGGGTCCAATGTCCTAAAGCTGCACGCTGAGTTCTGGGTGCTCTTCCAGGCCTTTGGGAGGTAGTGGATCATGTTTCTGCTCTTTGGGACTGTCACAGAGGTAGTCAGTGATGAGGTCTGTATGCAAAACTTAGAGATAGCACACTGTATCCATCAAGGCTGGTGGAGAAGAGGCAGCAGGGGGCACCCAGAACTTGTCCCTGGGCTGCAAGTTGCTTTCCTTGTTGGGAATCCACTGGAAGAGTTGCAGCTTTGGTCCTGGCTGATGTGGAGCTGCAGTGTGTCACTGTGTGAGCTTAGAGTCTGATTCAGGGATGGGCTCTGGCTTTGGGATGTCTGGCACAACCTCTGTTTGTTTTCTTTCCTAGGATGCCTTCAGCGATCTTGCCTTGTTCTTCTATGACAAGCATGGTGGGACAGTGATTGCAGTTTTGTGGAAACCTTTGAGCTTTCAGCCTCAGCCTTTTAAGGTGAGTTTTTTTTACTCCTATTTTAAGCTTCGTGTTACCTTTATGCCCTGAAAGCTTGGAGGGCTTTTTTGTCTGTGTTTGTTTGCTTTATTTAACTCTTATTAGCCCCAAAGGCCTTTGAGAAATGGAGCTCGTACTTCTGTGTCTTCTTAGGAAGGGTGAAACTAAGACAGGACTGTGGCCAAAGTGTCCCCAGTCATCAGCAGAGCTAAGAAGGGAACGTGTGTCCCTGGACAAGCCCTAGCACCATGATTATGGGTCAGAACAGAGCTCGGTGTCCTTCTCTGGTCTCCTCCTGAGAAGTGGGCGATGCCTTGTTACCCAAAGACACTTGGTGTGTGCAGCAGGCTGTCCTATTCTTGTGGCTTTGGTTGTCTTACTCAGAAATATCCAACCTGCAAGAAGCTGGGGTGGCAAGCCTAGGTTCATAGTGCCCAAGTCCTGTCGATGTACGGAGATGTTTTGCAGCTGTACTGTGTGGGTTGGCAAACTCTAGAGGATGGTTAAGCTAGGTGTGAGGGATGCTGGAGTGATTAATGCTGCTTTCTATGAAGGAAAGACGCAGAGAAACCAGTGATTCATGACTTGAAGTTGGCAGCCCAGGCTCTTCTGCTGTCAGTCCCTGGGTGATGTATCTCCCCTCGTCATGGCCAGAGGGCATTGGCCATTCAGCCTAGCTGCAGTTGTGAAACCCAGTTATTCACAGCAGTGAAACGAGAGGAGGAGATGCTTGCATCTGAGCTGAGTGTGGCTTGATTAGACATGAGGTTTTTTTTTTTAACCCTGGTGGAGCCAAGGATCTTTTGCCACTTGAGGTTTTGACACCCAACAGCAGAGCAGAGAAGAGCTCAGGCAGCTCTTACTCGGGATCATGGTGTGGTCCCTTTTGCATACTGCACACCCCATCTGCTCTGCTTATGCAGGCTCCACCATGTACCTGCGCACTCTTTTCCCATCACCACTGTGCCCCTGGCCATCGCTTCTCTTACTCCCTTGGTGTCTTTGGAGTGTGGCTCCAGGGTAAACTCTAAAAGGGGCTGGAAGGGCTATTCTTGGAGTTTATTAACTGTTAATAATGAGCAATGATGGTGTTGAGAGGTGAAGCTTAGAAAATTGGGTGTAGTGGTGTAGTTGGATGTGACAAGGCAGGAGAGCAATTTACTTCTATCTGGGGCTTGCAGAGGTTGCAAAGCAGCTCTGAGTGGGTGCTGTCCTTTGTGCAACGTTCATGTGTGTCCTGCAGGTCTCCAACATGAAAGGAAGGATGGTGACAACTCTGAACAATGAGCTGGTCTGCGTTCCCAACGTGGAGGCAATTCTGGAGGACTTCGAGGTTTTGGGAGAAGGCTTGGTCAAAAGTGTGGAAGCTCGTATGGAGAAATGGACTATCTGAGGCCACTGAGAGGTGTCAGAGGGCTCTGTCCTGAAGCAGAGTTTGCTCACTCTGGGACTGTTCCTTTTTATAAATCAGTCCTAGGAAAGGCTTTCAGCTTTTTAAATCCCAGAACTGTGTGTTTTACTCTATTTATCTTTATATGCCTTGTTGACAAAAGTGAAGGGACCTGCTATTGTTTTCAAGAATGCAAATGGCTTTTTATTTTGAAGAAAATATAAAGATGAGATAAAGTTTTTGAAAATGTTTCTGTTCATCCTAGGAAACAAAGCTGTGTTCATGTGAAAATGTCAAGGTTTGAAAATTTCAGCTGAGGTGTGCATTGGGAAGGTAATTTCCTAGTTAGAGAGTTCTTAGTGGCTGCCGTTACCCCAGTGGTTAGCAAAACCAAAGGAATACTGAGCCATAAGGGTGGTTGAACACTGGCACCGTTTGCCCAGAGAGGTAGTGGAGTCTCCATCCTTGGAAATATTAAAAACCCAACTGGACACAGTCTTGGGCAGCCTGCTGTAGGAGACCTTACTCTGAGCAGGGGCTAGGATTAGGTAATCTCTAGAGGTGCCTTCCAACCTCAGTTCTGTAATATTTCTCTTGTCTGAAATTATTATGGGACTCCTGATGAGGAAAGAGAAAGAAGTAAGAGGGAGCAAATGCACTAGTCCCGCCCCTGTCTTCTGATGGAGGCAGCGCACATGTTCCAACAGCAAAGCACGGGTGAATCACATACAGAGTAAATAAATCAAATGGACTTGGTGACAACAGATGTTGCAGAAACACAAAACAGATCAAACTTGGAACGACAACTGGATGTTCATGCAGTTTGATAACTGTAGACAGTTGTAGCATGGTAAGGAGCATTTCAAATGAGATGTTAAATCTGTTGCTTGAAGACCTACTGGCTTTCTGGCTGCTGGAAGTGGGTCTGAGGCTTTATGGAGGACGTTCATGACTTGGTTTTCGAATGAATTAATATCAGCTCTATTAAAATCACAAGAAACATTTTTCTCTCTTCCCTGTGGCAGTGACTGAAGGAGGCTGTAGGCAAAATCCTTTGCTCATCCTTTGCTTGCAAGAGTTTTTTGAGTACATCTAAACCGAAAACATCAAAGCACTTAGTGTGCAAAATGGATACCAAACCTGAGAACAAAGTGCCACTTTCTGTTGCTATCGTGACCCTTGCAGCCTAAGCTGCTGCTGGCACATCCATTAGCAAATGAGATGGCAGGCAGTGATTTTGACAGGTTTCAGAAGCACTTAATGAGGGATTAATTTTTAAGCTTCTCTTTGTTCTGTTTGATCATCCTCTAGATGTTGGGATTGCCCAATTTGCCTTCAGTGATGGCTGTGATTTTCCTCGGTAGTCAGATCACTCCTGCTTTTTGTGCCTGTCTGCCTTCGCTCTGAACGTGCAGTTTGACACTGGGACCCTGTAAATTTGCCAACACAACTGTTCGATAACACACGAGCTGCCACACTGGTTGCTTGTGCTAGAGCTCTGCCTCCTCCCTTTACACCCCATTCTGCCCTTGCTTTTCCCCTTGCTGTGTGTTGCAGATGTAAATGGTTTTGAGCCAGGGCTTTTCCCTAGGTCAGAGGCGTGTGCCGAAGCCTGTGTTAGCTCGCAGCGGAGCAGAGCTTCTCCAGACCCACTGCTGCACTAGGTGGACTGGAAGGTCCTGCTCCCTGTTCCCTGGGGCTCTTGCAGAATGCGGTCCCTCGTTGGCTTATTCCCTACCTGGAAATATTTATGGAGAGACGGTATCTGCTTTTGCAGCTGAGCAGTGGCATAGTTCCTGCTGCGCTGTCCTGCCCAGCTCCCGTGGTGGGGTAGCTTGTGGCAACTGTGAAGGACATGCTGTGTTGGGGTAGCCCTGCAGTACCTCTGCTTTTATCTGCTTCCATTACACTGCAAGGTATCGTATTACTACTCATTTTTGCCTTTAAAAAGACATAAAACTATGTGTAGCTTTGATGTACTGTGTATTGGATCTCATCTCTGCTCCTCCATCCTCGGGTAAGACACCGCTGTTTGCAGCATGCAGCAAAGGGCCAGGAAGTGTCCAGGCTAGCCATCTGCAAACATAACGATGCCAAGTTAACTGATGATAAATGAACTCGCTTGTAACCAAACCCTTGTACAAGTACCAACCTGCTAGTGTTTCACAAGGTAACGCCACTGTGCTCAGCAGCCGTATGTGAGCGTCGGTCAGGCCTGTGCTGCAGATGTTTGCTGATGTAAAGGTCTGGTTTGCTCACAGATACTGGTATCTCAGCAAAGGCCTTCAAATAAATGCACTTGAGACTGGCAAAACTGACTGCTGCCAACCCTGCATACGTCTTTGCCCTCTGCTTTGAGGGATACGTCCATGTCAGCAGAAGTTACACAAGGAACACGTTATCCCAGCTTTGCTAGCGGTGCTCCTCATGTTGCCAAAGCTGTGGTTGATCCATGGGCTCCTGCCTCCTCTTTCAGGGTAAGAATAACTCCTCAATACCTCAAATCCCCCGGTATCCAAATATTTAAAGGCATCTTTGAGTCGTTCTGGAGCTCTTGTTTGTACGGTCAAAGATTGCAAATGTTCTGGGTCATATTTTATCATCTGCTAAATTTAGACTCCTGTGGCCAATGGGGGTGGAAAAAACCACCTTGAAATATAGCTGAAAAGTCTGGGATGTTCTTAGGGACTGGGTGTTGGTGCACTCTGTTTCTTGAGCAACAGTTGGTGTCTAAAGCAAACTGCAAAGCACCTCTGCCTCAGGAGCAGAGGGTCCTTGTGCCTCAGAGCGATCTGGAAAGGGAGGATCCAAGGGAAGTGGGGGGTCTCAGGTACATAAGAAAGGACATGTGAGGCCTCTGTTGCAAACTTTATCTCCTGTTGCCCGATTTATTGCTCTTGTTGGTGTACTGTGACTAATTTCTATTGTGGAAGCTGGGGTAGGGCCTGGGTTACTCAGAGCACGCTTGTTTGACAGCCTGTGCTGGGTTTCCACTTCCAGAGCAGTGAGTGGGCGCTCGCTTGCTTGCAGGCGCTTGCTTAGCTGTGGTCCCAGCCGTAAACAAGAGCTGTGCAAACACAGAGCTGCCCTGGAGAGCCCTTGCCTCGTTATGTTGCAAGAGGGACAAGGGAAGGGGAGAGAAGCACCAGAGCTGTGGTGATAGTAACAGGCTTTGATGTGTGGCCACTGCTGGCACGTTTATTTTGCAGAGCTTCCTTTGAAGCTCTTGACGGCGAGTCTCCCATGCATCTTGGGGTGAACACTAACAAGGATGTGTTTCCAAATCCAAGTCTGGGCTAGAGTGATGATACACTTAGCAGGTGGATGGAGTCAGCCAAGACAGGGCTCAGCAGTATCTGCTTTCTAGCAGACCTTTCCAAAAGCTGCTGTGACCTCCTCGGCCTTCACCTGAGCCACTCTTTGGACAGCTTTCTCCTAAAAGGATCGGCTCATGCTTTGCAAGGATGCTCCCTGAAAAAGGTGCTGGTGCTGGCTTGGAAGAAGGGGCGATGGATGGAGCCTTTCTTCTGCCACCAGACCCCTGCTTGCCAGGCACCCTTGGTATCTTTGAGCAGCAATCGCAGGATTTATGAAAGGAAGCTGGGGAAACAAGTCGATGAAACACAGCTGGGATGATCAGAGCAGGTTGAGTGCTGTGGGGTTTTCCTGCCTGCTGAACTGTTCAGCCCTTGCTCATTGGGGCCGCTGAGCTCTTTCAGAGGTGGTTTGGGATCTCCGTGGCTGTCTGACTTCAGCCTCATCCCTTGAAGGCAAGAAGCACATGTGTCCTGGAAATAAAGGCACTTGTAGGGAGCATTTTGCTGCGGCACCCACAATCACTGGTCATTTTTGAAAACCTGTAGGCTAAATGTCCATGTCTGGCTGGGGAAGGAGAGTTTGCCGCTTTTTTGGCCCAGAGCGGGAATATCCTCCTCTAGTTCGCTGTTCTCACAGTGGCCATGCTACTTGGCTGGGGTCTGGCTTGTTTCCCAGGGTTTCTGTTATCAGGAAAATGCTCCGGACCTGAAGTGATTTTTCCTGGCCAAGGCAGCAGCTTTCTGGAAGCACCAGTAGCGAAGTGGCTCTGGCAGGTGGCNAGAGTTTGCTGCTTTTTTGGCCCAGAGCGGGAATATCCTCCTCTAGTTCGCTGTTCTCACAGTGGCCATGCTACTTGGCTGGGGTCTGGCTTGTTTCCCAGGGTTCCTGTTATCAGGAAAATGCTCCGGACCTGAAGTGATTTTTCCTGGCCAAGGCAGCAGCTTTCTGGAAGCACCAGTAGCGAAGTGGCTCTGGCAGGTGGCAGCTTTTGATGTGCGTGGTCTCCTTGGGAAAGCAGAGTAATGCTGCTCAAGGGGTGAGGGTACAGGATGCGTACAGGGAAGGGAGAACCAAAATGTCGGGAGGGGCGGAATTGAAAAATGGGAGAAATGTGGTCCGGAAGGGGGCTGGGGCTGGGAAAGAGACGCTGGTCGCTGGCACCTGAGGACTGTGGCGTGGGAGGAGGAGGAAACTGCAAGTTGCTCAAAGAGTACAAACCTTGGCTGGCGCAAAGATGCAGCCACCAGCGCCACGAAGTCTTTGCTCATACCCAGGTGCTGAAGGCTCAGCAGACATTAAGAGAAAAATAAGCATCGGCTGTGAGCATGGTGGGGAGGTGCTGCATGGCTGGTGATGCCATGGTGTGCTCTTGCAGAGGAACAAACCGGGGATGCATCAAGGATCTCCCTGTTTCCCCGCTTGCCTGCTGAGTGCTGCGACCAGGTTCAGCAAACTCGCCTCTTCCCACCAGAGAGCAAGAGAGCGGGGATCTGCTCCTCGGGGCTTCATCTGTGGTCACTAACAAGGGTGCTGAGGGCTTGCGTTTGCTGTAAACCAGCATGGAAATGCTCGTGCTGTGCGCTGGTGGCTCCTGTGCTGCTGAAGGTACGAGACACACGGTTCCTGCTCATGTTGCTTCTGGATGTGCCTGGAAAGGCTGAGGGAGGTACCATCGAAGGGCATGCCAGGAGTCTGCGAGGGTGTTGATTTATTACCTGGAGTATATCCCTTTTGGCTAAATTGCCTGTTGTTTCCATGCATATTAAAACACTTTGAATCGCAGTGTCTGGGAGGACTACAGCGGTGGCTCCACTGCCCTTCGAGCTTGTAGCTTGCTGGCTGTTCCCTGCCAAAACATGTGGTAGCTGAGCTTGGTTTTGCTGAATACTGACCTGCCTTCTGTTAACGCAGGGTGAGGCTGTGGCTGTGGGCTGGAGATGCTGCCACGGGGTAACCGTGTCCTTCTGCGTGCTTGGAGACCGCAGTGGCGTTACAGGGCGAGGGATGATGGGTGTCGTATTGCTGGTGGGAAGCCAGCTCCCGTGACACCAGGGAGCAGTGGACCTCATCCCAGAGCGAGGACGCCCTGAACCAAAGGCAGAGAGAGCACAGGGGCAGGTGGTGCCAGCTTTCCTCCATGCAGTGGGGCCGGCAGGGCTGCCTGCTGGGAGGGGTGTCCTGCAGCGCAGGGCTGAGCCAGCTCTCGCTGTTACGCCTTGTCAGTGGGGATTAGCCTTGCTAAAGGCTCAGCCAGGTGGAATAACGGGCAACCGAATCCCAGGCTCCCTCCCACACCAGCCTGGGGCTGTGGAAGGGTAACCCTCCTCCTGCAGCTGGAGCACCAGGATCTCGTCCCTCTTCCCCTGGCAGTCCCATCCCAAGGACTTTTCCTTTCCCCTACACCTGTTAAAATAGACCCCCGTGCCTCTCCCTTGTGTGGATGCAGGGCAATATATTGGCCTGCCTTTTACCTTGTATTTATATAGGTATGCCTGCACCTTTTCCTTCACCTTTGTGAGGGTGTCTGGGTACCTGCTGGGAAATGGTGGGATGCTGGGGAACCACACGCCTTTCTGTGGCGCAGGTAGCTGGGGAACCAGTGGCCTGGGCCATATCGTCACTAGCTGGTAGCAAAGAGCAGGGGCTCCCAGCCTCCATCCCTGTAGCTCCTGCCCCTGGCGCCTTTCGACCCAGCCGAAAGCAATTCCCTGAGTGAGTAATACTCACAGCTCCTGCCCCATGACGGTGACGTTTTTCATCAGAAAATGCAATTTGTATAGCGCCAGCAATCTGCCACAGCCCATCGGAAAGAGGCCATGAGATACTTTCCCAGCCCTGAAGCACTGACGGTGGGAGGCAGGCAGAATGAGACATGGAGGGCGTGAGCAGTGGCTGAGGAGGGAGTGTTGTGGGGAGCGTGGGGTCCAGGGCAGCGATGCGGTGGTACGTCACAGCAGTGGGTCCTGCTGTGGCAGAAAAGCCCTGGAGTGGCCCCCAAAATAGGGGGCCCGGCTCCCTCTCTTGTTCTTGCTGGCTTGCATCAAGATGAGCTTGCAGAGCCCCTTCTCCCGCCGTGGACACGGCCTTGTCTCACGCCTCAACAAAAGCATCCTGAAGAGTGTTTGGCATCCCTGCTTGCCCTGGCAACGTGCTGTCTGCCCCAAGGTGTGGTTGTGGCACTGATGCTGCCGCCGTGCTGGTGAAAAGCAGTGCCAGGGAGCAAACCTGACAATTTCCCTGCACGGCTGCACTCTTTGTCACCTGTATGCAAAAAAGTGCTATAAAAATGCCTTACAACCACGGTCTGGCGATGTGGGGACACGGCTGCCTTTATCCTCTCGTCTACTCTCATCTCTGGCTGATGTGAGGCTTGTGGAGGTGATAAGGCAAGTCGCTGGTAGAGCTGGGAGCAGGGACATGGCTCCAGCTGCTCTGTCCCCTCGTCTAAGGAGGAGCTGACACTGCCTTGGGGCTTTGCACGCTGTGAAGAGCAGAGCAGCATCTCACAAATAGCTTGTTCCCAAGCATTAAAATATTTCCATTGCTTGCTGCTGCGTCTGAAGAATAACATTCAAAACTGCGAAGAGGGTTTTCTTCCAAGGGGCGTGGGGTTGCAGGCACTCGGAAGAGATCCAAGATAAACTATCAGCCTGTAACACACTTCTGCGAGGCCCCTCCTGCACCTCCCTGTGCCCATGTGCAGTCACGGGGCAACTCTGTGGACATGGGATGCTGTGAAGCTGCTGTCCCTCCTGTGACAAGGCCAGAAGAGCCCTGCCAGAGCAGAGGGATTTCCCCCAGAAGGTGGTCAGCCTTGGAAACAGGGGATGGCCTGGCTAGGATTTTGCATGGGGGAAAATTTATTCGGTAGTGGGAGAGGAGGACAGGATGGAGAAAACCATCTGCTTAGCAAGGAGCAGCCCTGAATCCATAAGCCGCAATGTTTTGGGGATGCAGGACAGGAGATGGAGTGGCGGGATGCCTCTCTGCAGCTTCTGGTGGCAATGCCACCAGTGGGGGAAGAGAGTGGTCAGCATGGAGGTGCCCCTGGGGCCATCGGGCAGCACGGGCATCGCAGCAGGTCGGGCTGGTGGTGGAGGGGTGCATGGCCTGCCCGCTCAGGTCCCAGCTGTGTTTTGTGGCTTGTGAGCCATGGGCCACCCCCATGCACCTCCACTGCATCCCCAGTGCAAGCTGGAGAGGGGTGGGCTCCCTGTCACCATACAGAGATCATGCTGAAATCTGGGACCTGCAGGCTGCCAGGACACTCCTTTATTGCAGGGTGAACCAGCTCCCCTCCATCTCCTGAACCAGCCCAACTCCTCCAGCCTTGGAGGGCCATGGGGCTGTCTGTGCTCCCAGCCTGATCTCCCGGTGCTGCCCTGGCCATATCCCGCAGCAGTGGCTGGGTCCTGCTGCTGAGGCTGATACTGAAACCCGGCAGCAAAACTCAGCCAAAGGACTCACGTGTCTTGAGTTTCGTCTGAAACCACAATGCTGTGGGGAGGTTTCTGTGCAAATCTCGTCAACCTCCTCCTGGCTCATGCCAGCACTTCCAGCTACCCTTTATTTATTAGTATTAGTTTTTCTTCAGGAATTTTGGCTGGGCCACGTGAACTGGCAGTTCTCACTCAGGCTGGGATTTACAGCTTGAACCGGTACCCCTGGGGCAAATGGGTCTCGATGTGAGCCAGGGCAGACCTCAGCTGTGCCAGCACAAGTGCTGCAGCCCTTGGGAAGGTCTTGTTCTCCTGGAAAAAAACTCAACAGATTCCATTGGGAGCTGCCAGAGGCAGCAAAGGTGAGTTCACAACTAGAGCAGCCATTTGGTGCTCCCAAGAGGAGAAAAGTGTTTTGCTTGTCTCTGAATTGCTGCGTTTTGAGCAGCTCTGATGAGAAGCGCGGTGTGCACGGCAGGAGTGTTGCAACACGCTGATGCCAGGTGAGCCGAGGTCTGTTTGGGGATCACCCACACTGAGTTATCAAGAAGACGTGGATCTAGGCCCCGTGCATTGCCAAAAAAAATACCTAGCCTGGGAGTGGGTGTGATGTGCATAGATGAAGCACTGAGAGGAGTGTAGAGCTTGCACTGCCCTCTGCTTTGCCCAAGCTGCCTCCATGTTGCCTTCTGTAGCGTACCCGTCTCCAGTTAAACCCTTGGGCTTCGGGTTACCCTTGCACTGCCCACTAGGACAGACTGAACCTGAATTACCCCAAAAAGGTCTGCAAAGCCCTGAGAGGAGAACCCCCCGCATGAGCTGTACCCATCCATCTCGTGCCTTGAGCCTGTTTGTCCGCTTGGCTGGTGAAGCAGCGTGGGGGGGGGGGCAGCATCTACCTTTCCACCGACCTTCTAGGGGACCTGGGTGACCACTGGGGTGGGAGCAGAGAGACCCTGTCTAGGCTCCTGAGTCCTGTGTGTCCCACAAGCACTGTCATCTGGAATGCTGCTTCTGCACCCCATCACATCTCCCGAGACATGGGAGAAAAGGCTGGGAAGGGCAGAGCAGGTGGAAACTTCTTGGGCTGCTCTCTCTGCAGCAGCACAAAGGACACGGGCTGCCTCGAGGGCAGGTTTAGGTTTAGTCTTTCCAGTGGGAGTGTGGCAGTAGTGTGAGAATTTCCTGTGTTCATCTTTAATCCACCTGGATTTTCAGCAGTAACACATCCAAGGAGTGGTCTCTAGGGATGGTCAGATGCTGCCTGCGCACAGGTAGGGTCCTGGCTCTGCAGGAAGGTTTGTCCTTACCCCATTAAGCTGGGACTTCAAAGGGATATTGCTGAGTATCACACAAGACATGCGGCTGGGGACCATGTACCAGTGCTGCCATGATGTCTACTCCTTTTGGGATGAACTTTGGCTTGTGCCCGGGGGCTGCTTGTCTCTTATCCTGCAGAAGATGCTCTGCCTGCATGAAGTGGCAATGCCAGACTGTCCCCTGCATTCAGGGGGTGGGAAACATCAACTTTACTTCCCTGTTTTAAAGCAGAGATGACTCATGGTGGACCTGTGCTTTCTTGCTCTTATGTGCTCTCCGGTAAAACAGACAGAGAGGCCACCCCTCCTCTCCACCCTCACCTCATCTCTCCATAACCCCATCTGTGGGTAATCCCCTGCAAAAAGGGCTCATCTCCCCACGTCTGAGGTCCTGACTCTGACCCTGCCATGCCCTGGCTACCTGCTGGGGAAGTGGCTGCCTTTGGAAAGGCAAGACTTCAGACAGAGGTGGGATGGTCGAGATGGCAGCAGCAGGAAAAGGTGCAAAATCCTAAAGGAAAAAATACAAGATGTGCGTTGGGCACCACACCATGGTGGGGCCATCCCTAGGAGCTGTGAAGACCAACAGATGGTCGCTGGCCAGCAAAGGCTCTTTGGTCACCTTTTTGAGGTGGTGAGCTTATTAACGCCTAGCCAAGGAGCTCACAAAGTCCTGGCTATGTTCTGTGTGTGTATGTTGGCCAATAAATAATTGCTTTACACTTTTAAATCCAAGCCCATTTTCCATGCTTGGCAGGTTTGATCCATCCAGACCCCTTGTAAGCAAGCTGAGCATAGTCACAACATCCCACTGCTCCTTCGCTCATCCCCTGTCCTGAGCATCTTGTGCATGCTGGGGACAGCACTGGGGGTAAGGGAGGCTGTGTGGGGCTGAGAAGAGGTACCCCAGCATGTGTTCGACAAGCAGGACTGGCCACTGGGTGCTGTAGCCCACTGTAAGCTGGCTGCTCTGCCTGTGCTACCTACCTTGAAACTGCTTGCCACCACCATACTCTGACAAGCAGAACTTGTGTGAGGTGTCCCTGCCCAGCACTGCACTGGGTGGCACAGCCTTTCAACCAAGATTTGGTGTGGTTGTGAAAGCAAAACCCCCTCCCACCAAGCAGGATGGACAGGCTTGGGGTGGGAATTGCTAGGTTTGGATATATTTGGCCTGGGTGATGCCAGCGGTCAGCCTACATCGTTACGGTCCATCTGCCTTGCAGATCTCTGAATGTCAATGTTTGCTTCACAAGAGTTAGCAGCAATAATGCCAGGAATGGGACATAGCTGTGTGACCTGGCCCGGGCTAAGGAACCTGATCTACTGCCCACGTTGTTACCTCAACCCGATGCTGTCTTGCCTCATTACCTCCCGTTGAGTGATCCTAAAATGTCCCTTCCTTCTGCAGTGCCCTGTACAGTGGAAGTCAGGTGTGAGACCACTCGCTTTGCTGGGCACGCTCCCCATCGCAGCATTTCCTGTGAGGGGTTTCAGGTGGCTTCCCATGGCTCAGCTTCCCCAGGGTAAAAAAAAGAGTAGGGGAGACTAGTTCTGAAGAGAGTTGCAGTGCCTTGAGATCCCTGACACCTTACTGAGGCTATTTTTCCACCATTGTAGTTGTCACTGCCAAGCACTGAGCCCTTTTGTGGTGTGAGCCCCCAGAGATGTTCCCAAGGTTACGTTTTGGTGGGCTGTAGCGTGAGATCCGCAGGCTGGTCCTGCAGCTGGGCTAGCTCTGCTCAGTAGAGCTCACCACAAGGACTCAGCTCTTCCCTTCCATGTGCAAGAATGTGGCAAGATAAAAATGCGTATTCCTCCCCCCACTTTCATCCTGAAATGCTCCCTGACATGCTGGACTAATGAGGACAACAGATCTGCTGCTGTTGATGCTTCTATTCTCTCTAATTTGAGAATTGCCCACGGCCGATGAGAGATCTGGGTTGTGCACGATGCAGCGGTAGATAGCAGTGCTCACACACAGATATGCAGGAGGTGGTTTTTGGCCAAGGGAATCTGCCAGTTATGAGCGGGCTCAGCCCTTGGAAAAGGATCTCTATCAGTTCCTGTTTGCACGTTACAAGACTCTCCCTGGATGACTAGGTACTGTTTGCACTTAGCCTGATGAGCTGATCTTTCTCAGGTTACTTTATTTATTTATTCCCCACTTTGATCATTGATCTCAATGTGAGAAAGAGCCAGCCCCCACATGCAGAGGTAGGAGAGGGCACAGCACCAACTGAAGGTGCAAGGAGTGCCTGGCTGACCTGAGGAAGAGGTGGTGAGTACTCCCGTGTTACATCCATGATCTGTGTACTCTGCACATGGCTGCCTATGCCTGATGCCTCCAGAAGATGACAACTTCCCTTGCCTTGTAACACTTCATTAGCCTTGACCAGAGGCTTCAGAGAGGAAGATAAGGAGGTGTCGGAGCAGCAAGTAGTGCCCCAAAGCTCTAGCAGCAGATGAGCAGTAGATTAAAAAAGGTAAAAGGTTGAAAAAGATGACAAGGAAGAGACTCTCTTGCTGAGGTGCCTGACAACCTGCCTCCCCCTGCTCTCAGCATCACACTGATGTTTCTCCCATGCCCTAGCAAGGCAGCAGCAAGAGCAGTGGTGCAAGGAAAGCCTTCCCTGCCTGTCTAATGCCATGTGCATGGCATCACCATGTTGGCTCAGCAGTGTTGCTTGCGTGGGTTCCGTAGTGAATGCTGCTGCTTCTGCTCTGATCAAAACCAGACACATGACCTTTTTCGCAAAGAGTGTCTGCCAGGCAATGGATCCCCCACAAGGCACGGTTTCTGAGCAGCAGAAGTGGCACTAGATCCAGAGGTCTGTTGGCTGTGTTGGACCAGGCAGTCAAGCTCTTGCCTGGCGCAAAGCTGGGTGCCAGCCCTCTTGCCTTGGGCTTCCTACGTTCGCATGGTGTGGAACATTTCCGTCATGGCTTTACACTGTGCTTGACCCTCTACGTGTAGATTAGAGCCCCAGAAATGTCTTAACGTGTGTGGTAACAAATAAATATGACAGAAAACTGCTGTCAAATGTTTTATTGCTACAAGAAGTATACAATGATGTCTGTATAATTAAGTCAAATGGTAACTATCACTGTGAATGTCACAGTATCTCCCAATATATATACATATATCACTTTCCATTGCCATTCCTTAGTCAGGCACTGGACCCCAGGAAGGGGAAGAGGAAACATGTTCTTTATTCTGCTGGAGCCTGGGGGTGGGTGGACACCGCTATGGGGCTTCTGCGGGGCAGCTTGTCCCACGCAGAGGGTGATTTTGGACTTGCGACCCACAGCTGCTTGTGCTCTCTAAGAGCTCCCCATAAATCACTCTGAATCCAGTGGGTGCTTTAGTGACCTTGCAGCAGCAATCAGATCTTTTCTGTGCTGGTCTGCAGGTGACTCCAGTGTTGCTGCACCTGTGTCTTGCGGTCTTCTGCCCCATGACCCTTCCTGCACAGCCCGAGGCACAGCAGCTGCTTTCTGATGATTTTCAACCAAGGCATGGAGAGCCCGTGCGAGGCTCCCCTGGGATGCCTGAGGAAGGGGACTGCTGTGGGACAGGGACACCTCTAACCCCAGTGGCCTTTCTCATCTGGAAATATGGTATTAACTGCCCTGGCCTCTATACAGTGCACAGGAGGGGAATTCCCAAAATTCCCAAAATGCTCCACTCTGAAAATGGAGGTCTTCAAGCCAAATACTCACCATTTCTGTCCCCCTTAATTCCAGGCAGGAATTCCCCCTTAATTCCAGGCAGGCGAGGGTATGTAGTCTCAGTTTGTGCTCTCCTACAGCTAGCTGCCTTTCCTTCCCTGGCTGCTTTCCTATTTTCACCTTTTTACCTCTCTATTCCATCCTGTGGTTGCAGGAGAGCCAGGTCCAGCTCCCTTTCCACCTGCAGAGCCCTGAACCCAAGTCTCTTCTGAAAGCTCAGCTGGACTTGAGAGGGCACTGAGGTGAAGGGCTCTCACCAGCTCTCCTGCAAAAGGCCCTCTGCCGTGCTTTTTCTGGTGCACGTGACTTGCACTTTCTCTTTTGGGTTATTTAATGCGAAGTGGGAAAGCTTTCAAAGGGAGAGATGTAGAAATCTCACCCATAGCCATCTGACACTCATGGTGACAGTTTCAGCACAGGGGATGGTCTTTTCAGTTTTGGGTCTGATTTCTTCAGGGAGAGAAGGGATTTGATATGAATTCCTCTGATCACCAGATAAAGACCACTGGGTGAAGGAGGTCAGTGCTGACTCCTCTGCATTATATTGGAGGCTTGACAAAGCCTTAGAAGATGGACTGGTGGGCCAGTGCCTTGCCAGGAACCCTTCCCATGCACTGCCTATGTTGTGCCAACACAGTTGTTTGGCCAAGTATGTGCCATTAGTAATTTCCATTGCTTGGCTTTGGTGAATGGTTTCACCCTGAGAGTTTTCATCGTTCTCCTCTAGGTCTCATTCTTTGATGCAAAGTGTATTCATGGTCACTGGTTCTCTCACCCAGGAAATCCCTGGTGTAGGAAGGCCAGTGCTGGTCTGCATTGTCTCTGCCGTGACCCAGGGATGGTGTCACCGCCCCTGCACATTTAAGCAATCATGTGCTGCTACCCATAGTGACGAAAAACCCTGCGAGGCATCAGCCTGCGTATCAAACGGGATTCTGACTGTCACTGAAGCATGCCAGGAGCAAATATGAGACCATTTTGTCAATTCTGTTGTCTTTCGTTTGACTTTGATGGGAGCTTTGTGTTAGTATGAGCTTCAAACTCTGATCTTGATAAGAATAAAATGACCCCATGATTATCTCCTCTTGCATGGGTTGCAGTGCACAGTCTGTTTGTGTTGGTAACAAGCAAGGATCTCAATGCACCATTTGTGTGAGACAGAGGTGTGGGTGGCGTATCAGTCTTTCTGGAGAAAGTGAGCGGAAGCACCTCTTCAATGCTGTTTCGCATAAATGGAGTTTTTGGTGCAGGCACCGCCGGGGCCAGGTTTCCCTGGTCACGTTGCAGAACCAATTTCCTGAACGAATGATCAGGAGGCAAAGCCAGCCAAAGCGTCCCACAGATTGACATATCATGTCTACCCAGGGAGTTTTGCTTGGAGTATAAAAGCCCTCAGCTTTCTGCCAGGCACGGGGCCAGCCATCGTTGGGAACTCAGTGCCTTGTGCAAGAGCCCTCTTGCTCTTGCATTACACACATTATCTTGTTGGTGGCACAGGCTTGCTTTCCACCTAGTGACTCAGTGGAATAACCTTGGCACAGAAAAGCCTTTGTGTACTGAATAACCCCTAGATAACACCATTTTTGGAAGTAAAGGAGGGAGAGTGGGAAGAGTAACATGAAACAAACCCCTTGCCTCTGCCACTCGCCCCAAACCCAATTGATATCGCAGTGGCCACTGAGCTCAGGCTGGCTCCAAGTGTATGAATTTCTCCTGGTTCCACAGCCAGGCTTTGGCATGTTGATCTGTCCCTGCTACCTCCACTCCTGAGGACATGTTTGACCTGACCTATGGAGACCTTGGCTGTAAAAAAGGTCTCCTGAGTTATCCTCCCTATTCACGTCACCCGACGAGGAAAGCTGTCTCCCTGTGCACACCTGCGTGCCCCGTTGTGCCTGTGGTAACTTCTCCTTGACTCATTCATTTCTGCAGAAGACAAGGTGGGAAATTCCTCCCTGGGCAAGGCTGGTTACAGGGAACAGTGCTCTGGCTCCCTTTCCACCTCTCACAATTTTCCTCTTGATTTTATTGCGCAGGGCAAGGTTTCTGGGGTTATTTAACCTAAATCTGCTGCCAGCTGCATTGGGATGTGCCAGAGAGATGTAACACCCCTCCATCTGGGTGTCATCCATTTGACCTGACTCTGTGTTCCTATGTTGACGGCTGGTGCTTCCAAGGCTCAGAAATATCCCATGATGACTTCTCTGCACCACCCTTGCTGTTTTCCACATCTCCATCTCACTTTTCAGAATATCACCTCCCATTTAAAAGCCCAGCCCAGCAGCAAAACTAACTATCAAAAAGGGCATTTATCCTCTTCTTATACCTTCCAGTCTCCCCACTGGCTTCTCCTCTGCAGACCAGACACCATGGACGAAGCTGTTCCCAGTGTTTCTCTGCCTCTGGGCCTTTCCATAGTACTTCAAAGCACAGCTGAAACCTCACTGTTTGTTTTCAGTGTACAACTCCCCTATAAATTTATTACTTTTCCTTTGTAATGTACACTATTAGCACTAAAACCAGCAGCAGTAACAAACTGATTTCACTTGAGATCCCTTCTGATTCGATCTGATCCTTCTAGGCACTTTGGAAGCTTTTGCAGACTTTTCCTGTCCTGAAGTGCTTGCAAGCTCAAAATCCTGTTCAAGAATTGTTGAAGCTTGTTGAAAGCGTTGTACTAAAACCACAGGTAGCTTCAGGGATCTACAAGAGCAAGGTTTTCCAGGAGATGAAGCAGGTCCCACCTGCCGTCCCTGTGGTGGATTGATTACAACTGCTGCGTCCAATTTAATGGGGTCCTTGTGTTTTAAAATCTATGAATCCTAAATCCTTTTCTTGGAAAAATCTGAATATTTGGGCACAGAAATGTGACCTTTGGCCTCTGTTGTATGTCTTGGGGACATGTCTGGCACCAGACTCAGCGTAGTATTCACACTTTGTTTTGGTTTCCACCTTCTGGTGTGAAACCTGTTCTTACTGTCAGCATTCAAATGCTCTCCATGACTATTTCCTGCTAACTAGAAATCAGAAAGTGTCAGAAAAGAAAACCAGGTCTTTTTGAGCAATATATTCAATCGAAGTTTCTCATTTCTCCCCTCCAAGGTGTGTCCGGCAGCGGATGGATACCCCCTGCCTCTGGGCAACCCGATTAGAACCAGACGAGGTTAATGGTGAGGTGGTAGTAATTATAGGTCTGCTTTCTGTTGGACATATAACCCTCCCTCCAGTTCAGGTAGCCTACAGGTGGGCTTGGAGCCAAAAAGTAGGGCTTGGCTGGGAGTTGCTCCTCTCGGGCCAGCTCGGGGGTGGAGGTGCACTCAGTGGACACGTTTGCCATGTGCGTGCCACGCACCTCCCTTAAGAGAGGAGAGCATCCTCCTTTTTGTTTCCCTTCCTGCTGCTCTTCGGATTAATTTTTCTTGGTGTAAGGGAACTGAGTGCTGGCTGATTGGGCCACGACCTGAGTTTTATATAATATGTTGTGCAATGCACTTTATGTAATCAGAGGTTTCTTATGTAATTTATTTGCAGGGCATTCACTGAATCAAGGACAGGACTTGATCCCTGTTATACGGGAGAAGGCTAACTGGAGAGGCACAGATAGGTTTGCTGTTTCTGGGCTGCTCACTGCCTGGGAGGGTGTAGTGACAGAGGGTCAGGAAAGCAAATCCATGAAGCTGTGGCTTAGGTGGTTCTCGATCCATGTCCACCTCCAAAAAGATCTCTCCATTCTCCTTAGAAAGAAAGAGGGCAGGGCTTGGGGTTTGTCCTCCTGAGGGCCAGGTCTAAAGCGGGCCCAGCTTCCCCCACTTTCCACCGGTTGTAGTGAGAATCTTAGGCATGGCTTTCCCCTCACCATTTCCTCGCCAAGAGGGCTGGATTGTGCTAGAAGGTGGGTCAGGAATGTGAGGTGAGGACGTGATTCAGGCTGTGAGCTGAGGATATGACCCCTGCGGCATAAGATTCAAATCCAATTCCTCCTAGCAGCTGCAGCCTGAACGCACAAATCGTGCCTGCTGTTCATGCTGCCCACTGAGGTGGATAATCCATCAATGGGGCCTCATCTGTGCCCCAGGAGTGGAAGCATCCACACCCAGGCTGCGACGGAACAGCTAATGGGCTGGAAACAGCCAATGCAGATGACAAATGAAAGAAAAATAGCTGTGGGGACCTCTCATGAAACAGGCTCTGGCTCTGCAGCACTGCTGGGTCCTTGCGTGGCCAGCATGTGAGTTGTCCCGAGGCATTGTCAAATGGGGTGCTGCACCATCCCAGAGCCTTCCCGGTACTCCCATTAGTCCTCTCCAGCCTTCCTCCCCTCCTGTTAAAGGAGAAATTGGGTCCCCCTAGCAATCTTGAGATTGCTAGGGATGTGCTGCAAGCATCGCCGTGGCATGGCATGGCTTGCACAGCCCAATGAGGTAGGACAGCCCTGTCCATCTCACTGGGCACCCAGGGCCCACACAATTCTCTTTCGTGCTACAGAAGCTGTGCATGTAGATAACACGGGATTTTATATTCTTTTGTATTCCTCTAAATTTGAAGTAATTCACAAAGGCAGAAGAACATGACACCTGGCTGTGTGTGAGCTAGGAGGCTGACGGGATTGTCAGGCGTGGGAACAATGATGTCCTGCATGAAAAACTACAGTGGAGAAAGCTGTAGTCTTTCAGGTGCTAAAGGACTTTCTCCTTAGTCAGTTCAGGTCTAATTAGTAAGGGAGATGCTAGCGATTAGGAGACCCTGATACAAAGCAAAGAAGATGTACAGGCAATTTGATGGACCTTTGTTCTGTCTTCATCTGTGACCTGAAAAAGCTGAGAGGTTTGATGCCACTTAAAAAATTCTTCTGTGTGAAGAGAAATAAAAGAGGGAAATTTCGTGATATGGGCATTACCAGATCCTTCACGGAACTGCTTGGCTTGTCCTTATCACCTCTGCAGGAGGTGGAGTGCCTTGGTCTCACTGGTGAGCATGGTCTGTACAGGACACCCTACATGAGATATCCCACACAGCTCTGGTCCATGGGGCATTTCAGAGTAAAGGTATTCAGTCAAAATTCTCCTAACTTATTTCTTTTGATAAAGCTAGAAAAATGCCTTAGACTTTCCCTTCATCCATCCTCCTGTTTCTTGCTGCTATTTTTTATGTAATTTAATATTTTGCTGAAGTGTACATGAAAAGTCAGGATGACTCTGATGAGTTTCCTGGTCACCTTTCTCAAGAGACACCATCACTTGGTTTATCCATCTCACTTGCCAAGCAGCCAAGGTGTAGAGCCCCAGGTAGATGCTGAAGCTCCAGCTTGCTGGGAGATCTCAGGGTCACCTCCCTCCTCAAGTGAAACGTGAAGTGAAAATGGATCTTGTGTCAATATGAGATTTTTGCAGTGGGGCATGTTGTGCTGGGTAATAGCTCAGGCATTAGGAAAGACCTCCTTTTGCTTTTGCTTCTGGGAATACCTGCCTGAATTTCCTTGTTCCTTGGAGATCACCAGAGCCACGTGGTGCCAGCATTGCTATCTCATACTCCTTTGCACAGGCTGTTATGAGACATGCACTGTTTTGTCTGCAATTTCCAGACTGCCACCAAAGAATGAGGAGGTGTTGGGAGAATTTCCTACTCGGAAATCAACGACTTGGATGAAGGGACAGAGTGTACCCTCAGCAAGTTTGCTGATGATACAAAGCTGGGGGGAGCGGCTGACTCACCAGAAGGCTGTGCTGCCATTCAGCGTGACCTGGACAGGCTGGAGAGTTGCGCGGAGAGGAACCTGATGAAGTTCAACAAGGGCAAGTGTAGGGTCTTGCACCTGGGGAGGAACAACCCCATGTGCCAGTACAGGCTGGGGGTTGACCTGCTGGAGAGCAGCTCTGCAGAGAAGGACCTGGGAGTGCTGGTGGACAACAGGCTCACCATGAGCCAGCAGTGTGCCCTTGCGGCCAGGAAGGCCAATGGCATCCTGGGGTGCATTAAGAAGAGTGTGGCCAGCAGGTCGAGGGAGGTGATCCTCCCCCTCTACTCTGCCCTGGTGAGGCCGCATCTGGAGTACTGTGTCCAGTTCTGGGCT
>VZSC01017079.1:119234-259710 GCA_013398225.1 Steatornis caripensis
CCCCCGATATCACTAGTCACAGATTGAATAGAAGTTGTCAGAAAGTTGTCTACCCTGGTGTTCTGGTGTCTCTGTGGAGATGCTGAACTAAGCAATGTTTTGAAAAATTCAGATTTTTTTTTCCTTGCAGTTGGTATTATGAAGTTCCATCTGCCAGTGTTGGAGACCTCTGTACAGTCATCATGTCCAGCCCCATCGGCTCTTTGCTCACCATTTTTGTTAGGTTTGACCAGAGAGAAGGAATGCAATCCGAGGAGGATGGTGCAGGTTTCATTACAGATGAAGGAACAGTCCTCTGTGCAAATAGAAGAGAGGCAGACAAACACTTGGGTAGATTGCAGCTATATAGAAAAGGCGTTGCAGGTGGTTATGGTACTTACCAGCTGACCATAAGTCAACAGAGTTATGGTGTTGCAAAAAAGAAAGGAAAAGTTAAACATCCCTGGGATGTATAAACAGCACCGTTGTTTGTAGGACACATGAAACAGTAGTTCCAATGATCTGTTAGCGTATACCATGCCTACATGGCAGTAATATGACCAACTCTGGACACTGCCCTTCAGGAAAGATATGTACCAGTGGGAGAGAGTCCAGAGGAATGCAACAGAAGCGATTGGAGGGTAAGGAAACATGATGCATGGAGAAGGACTGATAAGACCAGGGTTGATTAGTCTAGAGCGCAAGGACACTGAAAGGGGCTGAGAGCCAATTTCCAAATACATTCAAAAATACTGTTGAAGGAAGCTGTTCTCTCAGTTGAACGTGCATAAAGTTAGGAGAGTAGTTGTAACAATAGAGATGGAGGGAGTGAAATCTT
Source organism: Steatornis caripensis (assembly GCA_013398225.1). Taxonomy (NCBI): domain Eukaryota; kingdom Metazoa; phylum Chordata; class Aves; order Caprimulgiformes; family Steatornithidae; genus Steatornis; species Steatornis caripensis. The sequence continues at coordinate 120,052 of VZSC01017079.1, forward strand.
AGGGACAGTAGGATAGACTGGTGCTGGAATGTGTCATCTGGGTAAGCTTGAAATTCCTAGCAGGGAATCTCAAAGAACAGGCTAGATAAACATCTCTCCATAGTCACAAGGATAGGGGTGACCCCTTGGCTCTTTCAAGGTCACTTTGAATCCCAATTGTCTACGATTGTGTAACTAACTAGTGCTAACTTATGGTCACTGATATTTAATATATTCATAAACACAGTTGAGAAGGGAGTGAGCAATGAACTATTTGTCACCTAACGGCTCACTTCCTTTTCTGGATTAGTAAAAGTATATTGCACAATACTAATCCACCAATCCAGCTCCAAGTATTGACAAACTAACTGCTAGGCAGAACTCTCCAAGTCTGTTTTTCTATGATTCTGCATCACAAGACTGACATGATGATTCTGGGAGGTAAATACAGTGGTCTCAGATAGTTTTCCTTTTACAGCATCTGATTTCATCCTGACTTTTCACAGCACTGATGAACTAAACCTTCCTGAACATCATCTACCTCTCCCTTAATTGGCACTGTCTTGGATTTTACCTTGTAGCAGTGAGACAAAAGGTAATTCCAGGAACAGCAGGCAGAAACCTTGGCTGTGATGCTAGTGCTGTTGTTTGACAAGGATCTGATTCCTCTTAAAACACTTGCTGTGGCTTGAAGAAAGCAAAAGCTGTAGTTACTCACTGCAATACCTCTATTTGCTAGTGAGGAAAGATGTTTGCAAGCCAGTCAAAGCCTTGTTGTATATTTAGATTTTTTAGAGAGGCAGTGCTTCTTGCAGAGGACTTCACTAAGAGGCAGGAGAAAGAGTGGTAGGGTTGATGGACTTCGAAGGTGGTTTGAGGACAGTGTATTGAATGAGGATGAGCCAGGCGAGGTGAGACACTTGCACTCCACATGGGCAGATTCAGGACCTCTGTAATTGCAGCGCAAGGGCAGGGGCTTTCTTTCTTCTTTTGGCTATCTTGGTTCTATTCCAGTTACAGTTACTGCAGTTCATTTGCAGTTTTAAAAGCCTTTGGTAAGTCGAGGTGCAATTTAGAAGAAGTGGGGCCATCATTATGTCTCCAGCATGCGATAACCCATTGCCCCACATTCGCTTCACAGCATTGATGAAAATGCATCTCACCTCAATGTGGACACCACTCGGCTCACTTATATGTGCTGACTGATTTTTTTTAACAGAGTCTCTTTTAATCGTGGTTCGTGGACAGCGGGTTTCCACTCCAGAGGGTCTCCAAGATATCTTTGCCCAGGACTTATGGGGCAGCATAATCAAAGGCAAAGTGATTTTGTAGGGTGATTTTTTGTTAAAGTAAGCAGAAAGCAAACAATGTTTCATGCTAGCTCAACCCCTTTGCAGAAAGGCCTTGCAGGGATTACAGATCTAAGCAGGCTCATCCTTTTGCCTAAATTAGTAGAAGAGCTGCACAAGTATCATCAGTAGCTAAGAGGCTTCACAGGCATGTCAAGAATAAACTTAGGTTGAATGGACAAACAGAAGTGCTATTAATAAGTCTATGAAATCAAAGAAATCCTCTAAGCCTATTATTCAGAAGAAGTCATCTGAAGACTTGTCTTGAGATAGCAAATCTCAGTAACTAGCCAAAGTACAATCAAATTCTACTAGTTTTCTCTCCAATGGAAATTTTGTTTGTGTTTCATCTCCAGGAAAACATGTCCCAGTCATGAGATTAACAGAGATGTACTGAATTAACCAGAATGCTTAAAAAATCCATTAACATCTATAAAGGTGTCATCTGACTTGTGACCAGTGGTTTAAATGCTTTGCCCCACCCAGAGTTCAGAAGTCTCTGATATGTCATTTTGCTGAAACTTTGCTGAGTCTGACAATTGTGCTATGTGATAAACTCTTCTATTTCTGTTGTTCCTCTTGCCGATGTTGTTTGCAGAGAGGGTGTGATGAGTGCTGAGAGATGGGGATAGAGGACACATTTACATATTCAATTCAGAGTTTTTTTTATGATCACTTCTTTCCAAAGACCCATAGAAGAAAGAGAATCAAATTCTTTTATACTGGTCTGGATTTAAAGCAAGCTGCTATGTTGCCTCCATGTCCTTGCAGTGTCCTCATGGGGTTAACTTGTTGAAATTTTCAGCTCATGGCTTTGTGGACTCATTCCTACAGAAAATATTTTTATTTTTCTTGAGTAGATAAATTATCTGAATGGATTCAATTTGTTGAGATGTCATTCTAGATTTTTTTGGGTCTTACAGGAGTGGAGAGTTTGTTCCAGATAAACTGGACAAACTTGACTATTTGTATAAAAGTCCTCCAGCATGCAAGTTTTCTTCTTAATGCTGTTAATTCTTGAAGAAAGTATTGACACTTACTTTCTTTTTAAAAATCCCACCATCTTTTCTTCCAACATCCTTCAAATCTTTCTGAATTTTCTAACAAAGATGTCTGTGCACTGCCAGACAAATTTCTTGATTCTTATAAATAGTCAGTATTCTGGTGACAATCATGATAACAGTTGTTTTTTTAGGGAGTTTTCCATATACAACATGAACCCTCCTAGATTTACATAAAAAAGCAATGAAGGGGTAATTACACAAAGTTTTGTATAAGGTGAAAGAAAATCCATACTAAACTTCTTCAAAGAAAGAATTTTGTCGTCACGACCAGGCTAGTTAGAGTCTTGAATCAAAGAGACAGTCAGCACCTGTAGAAACTTTTCCAGCCATTTATCAGTCTGAGATATTTGGGCGATAGAAAGTACCTCTAGAAGAACACACTTTTCATATAAAATCTGCTGTGCCTTTTGCCCATACTTAAACTAGTGCATTTCTCTAGTAATGTCTTTCTCAAACCAGCATCTTTCTCAAGCAGAATGTAGGCTCGTGTTTTTCTGACATAGCTAATGGCTCTAATGGCTCTAATAACACCCTCCTACTTCTTTGCTCCCAGCCAGCAAGCTATACAATATTTCTTGCACAATGACAGCTCTCTGAAAAACATAAATGTCTTACAAAGCTTACTTTCCTCATGTAGATATTGTGCCTACGCTAAATCTGATGTCTTGTATGTATAGGAGTTGCCTTCCCATAAGGAGACTAATTATTTCTTTGCCTTTTGGACCAAAGGGTCTGTGGTTTTATAACCTGCTCTGTAAATCAGCTTTGTAAGTTGCATGTAAATGTTATTTTCTGGCTTGTGATTGAGTTCAGGCAAATGTTTTGATCTACTATTTTGCATCTAAATTACTACATACTGCCGCCCCGCATCTCGACTGGGAGGTGGCAATTAACAGAGCTTCCTAAAAGACATCTCAAGCCGCCTGTGGTTGTCTGTGTTTCCTTGTCCACCCTTGTACAAAGGAGATTGAATTCCTCATGGTTTCAAAATACTGCACCAATATGCAAGCACTGGGTTTTAAATTTTCTCCCATCAGTGCCCCAGTTTGCACACACCACTGAGCTGGGGCAAATGTCAGTCTCAAGAGGTTCAGCAAGGGCAGGTCTTAGCACTGGAGACCCAGGGAGTGCCAGGTCCTTGTCGACCCAATGCTACAGAGGTGGGAGGTCTTGAGGAACCTCATTCAGCCATGCATGGTTGGATGGAGCTGGAGACGAGGCACTGTGGCTGCCCTGGGAAGCACGAGCATCTGCTGATGAATAATAATACTCTTGTGTCATGACTTGGCAGGGTCCCTTCAGTGTGGAGTGAGGACAAGGTGAGGTGGCACTGTGCTGGCAAGGGGATGGGTATGTGGAGGCAGGCTGGCCCTGGGTGCCCAGTGTCTCAGCCCAGCTGCGTCTGGTAGCAGAACTGGGGGTGGCAAGGAGAACAGGGACCTTGTGGCGAGCTCAAGCAGAGGGGTGCTACTTCCATCCCTCCTTGCTGAATTACATGCATCATGTCATTCAGGGAATTCGTCAGGGAACTGAACTGATGGGGTGACAGCAGCTCCTTGCTTCTTCCATTTACCTTGCTCCCCTTGCTCTTTTGGACTTTCCGTCAGCCCCTGCTAGATGCCTGCTGCTGAGCATGTGCATCTCTCTGGTTCCCAGCCAGGGTCTTGCAACCTTGGGTTTATTCTGGCCAAGCACTGGGGGAAAGATCTGTTGTGTAAATGAGTACTGACTGGTGGAAACCATGAAATCCATGTCTGTGTGGGCAAAGCTGACGTCTCTCCCATGCAAAACCCTTGCACACACAGTGTTGTTTTCCCCTAAACTTGTCAGCAACTTGCAAAGCCCCCAGCAAATGCAGCCACTCTGGCATGAAACCTTGGGGAGGACTTGTGAAAGTGGGTCGGTGATACCAGTACACAGTGGGAGACCACAAATACTGGCACCAGCACCCTGGTGATGCCTGCAGGACCCTCATTCTCCCTGGCTCGTGTGGGTGCCCCAACCCTACCTGCATGTCTCTGCCATGGGCGATGCTTGTGGTCTTCATACTGGGCTTCTGGCAGCTGGGAGCTGTGCTCCAGGCAGGTTGAAACTCTCAGCAAGCCTCTCAATTTGAAACCTCTGTCTCTTTTTGCTGATTTATCCTGACTCCCTCTGGCTTGTCAGTGCTGTTTCAGAGGCGCAGTGCCTGCAATTGGACACTGCACTCCAGCTCCAGCTCCATCAGCACTGGAAAAAGCAAAATAATTACTTCCCATGCCTCAGTTCTGTCTCTCCTGTCCTTGCCACCCACACAATAGCCACTCTTTTTTCCCTGGGCACTGCAGCCTTTTAGTTTGGTTTATTAAAGTCATTTATGTTCTACTTGAGCCTGTTCTCCAAAGCCCTCCCAGACTGACTTGTAAGCCTCTTCTTTTTGTGCCTGGGAATTGTAAAAACACAGACCAAAAGAATGCCCAAGGCTGGCCTCTCTGAACATCCTTTTGAGATCTTCCCAGATCTGAGACCATGCTTTACACGAAAAAGTTTCCGAGCACAGAATTTTTTTAACCAGAACTGCAGCCACTCTGTTGATTTTGTATTAGGATTTCACGCAAGACAATGCCAAGAGTGGTATCTCATCACCTGATTCCTCCCAGACCATTAAGTAATCTGACAGGAAATAGTTTTGTTTTGACGTGATTTCTTCTCAACAAACCCATCTTGGCTGCACCTATCACCTCATTACATTCCCAGCACTTACAAACAGAACAGTTAATACAGCAGGCGGAGATCTTTCTGGGTACAGAAGGCGGCTTGACCAAGATGAGGTTCCCGGTGTCCTCCTGGGCCTGCTTTTTAAAGATAGATATTGTGTTTACCCTGCACCAGTCCTATGGGAATGCCAAGAGATCTGAGAGATTATTACTAATGGGTCCAAAGTGTCTCCAGCTACTTCCTTAAGTACCCCTGGTTTATTAGATTCTGCCCACTGGGCTTCAACCTGTGTTTTTCCTATTCTGGACTCTTCTCCCGTCCCTTATTAACACTTTCTGTTGTTGGTAGCTTGTCCCAGTTAACCTTTTCCTACATCTGAAGCATGGTACAGGACATACGAGCTTTCACTCAGTCACTTGCTAATTGTTCTCTTTTCCTGTAGAAAGCAGATCTGCATTTCTTCATCTTCCACTTACTTCCAGTGTAATTCAAGGACCTCTGCTATAGAGCCCTCTATATATCTCACTAGCTTCTAGTTCTTTTCAGGTTCTTCAGCCTGTCTGATTTTATCCCTGCTCGCCTGGGCCTTTCCATCATGCTCATCATTACTCATGTGACAGCATTTCCATTTCTTGTACAATCCCTTTCTGATTCCCAGGTCACCAACCAGTGTCTGATGCTGTCGCTGCCATCTCTCAGTGTACTTCCTCTCTCCCTTGCACACCAGGACAGTTTGCCTTTGTACGCTTAATTAAGGGCATGTTCATGTGATTGCAAGAGAATTAAGCCAACACATCATAAGAAATTATTACCTGTCAGATGAAACATAGTAAGTGACTCTCTCCTTCTGTTTGAGCCTGTCCCAGTTGTGAAATTAAATGGGTTAGTTTAAAAACCTTCATGGCTGGGTTAAGCAAACTGTTTCTATTGCATTTGCAATGGACTATTCTTTTGTCTATAGTCAATTATAACATCAGCTTATTGGCAGTAATGCCTTCTGATGCACTAAGTGATCTCTTGTGATGAGTAAACATATCCATAATGTCACACAAGCTCTCTTGCACTTGCGTTATTGGTTTAGATTTTTTTCCCTCCTAAGATTAATTCCCCAAGCTTGCTGACTGCTTCTTTTCTGAAACACATTATCCATGTTTGAAACCTCCTCTTTGGAGTCCACTGTCCTTATTCTGCTACTGCCACACATCATCCAATAGTACAAATGCCAGGGGAAGGCTAGCGGAGAACAGTTCGGTTTGAACTGATTTCAGTTTGGACTGAGCTATGTATGGAGAAAAACAAAGTCCACCTTGTCTTTTCTGCAGTGGCCTCCTCCAACTGGCAGAGCACAGGGGAGAGTTTCTATCTGGTGCCCTAAGGGCAGATGTCAGTCCTGTCCCTTTTGACACAAAGGCATCTTCCACTGTGAAGTCCTTCGTTAGTCAGATCCAGTAGAAATCTCACAGAGGAAGAAGTTGTGGGATCTGAGGGATGGTGGAAGATGAGGATTAAGTGTCCTCAACTTCACAAGAGCACTCGTATTTCCTTTCTTCTCCTTTCCTCATCTTGTCATGCATTTACCTTACAACTTACACTGCGGCAGGAGATCCAGCTAGAACAGAGATCAATGTCATGAGTAGTTCAGATATTTGCATGATCCTGATTTATTGAAGGGTCTAGGACAATTTGCAGGTGTCATTTGATAAAACGTGGCTAGGTCTGGCCTGCCCTCATAAGCAGGTCTGTGTTGGGGAACACAGAAACTCTAAAAGCAGGTCCACTACTACGACTGAATCTGTAGCACTGATGAGATCTTGTTTCTGGTGGGATCTCCTTTCAAGGGCGGTTAAGGGGTTAGCTTCACTGCAATGAAGAGAGGTCAGCTGTTTGGCAAACATAGAGTCGGGGAAGGAGATACGATGCTGCAAAGGGTGCAAAAGACTGTAAAAGCAGTGAGTGTGGGAGCCAGGACAAGTAAGACAATGGATGCAGCTGGGGAGGGGTTGCTCAGATGGAAATCTACCTCCTCTTAGCTAACAAAGCATAAACAGGAAGATGATGTGACTCATCATTTATTTATTTTTGCTTCTTGGACAGTAAGAGACAAATTGGATGTCTGCAATTTACTTTTTGACTCTGCATTCATCACGGGACCAGGCAAGTTCCCTCTGTAATGATCCTTGCCATAATCTCAAGTTCCACGCCCTGGAGTCAGTAGTGTTTATGACCTCTGGTATGTCTCCTCTCAGGACCTCCAGGCAGAAGAGACAGAAAAGAATCAGACTCCAGGCTTAGAGTAGGGCACAACACCTACCTTTTAATCCATTTATTTCTTGTTTAACACAGTTTAGTCCTATTTGTACTGAAGCCATTAGATCTGTTGGTTTAGGTTTTATGATTGAACTAGTGTTATAATGTAGACGTGACCCAGATTTATTCATGGCTACAAAACAGACCTGGCAAGAAGCTATAAGAATAAATTCTGCTAAATTTTCAGTCAAAGATGATAAAAGCACTCAATATGAAGGTAAGCAACTGGTTTTTGTAAGAAGGCAACCCAATAAATGTGGGTCATTTTTTGAGATTTGGGCCCAGACATGGTTGGTAAGACTTTAAAAGTTGGTTCTTCTAGATGTTTTGGAAATATGTGGTTCCAGGAGCTTGAGGGCTGGGAACAGAAATAGCTGTAGCTGTGTAAATTAATACCCCTGAAAAATCATTGCATATTTAAATTGTTTATTCTCTCTGAATGTTTGAGCTCATCTCAAATGCACAATGGGATCCTGACAGTACAAGAGACTCAGCAGAATCTTAAGGGAATGACGGAAAGTAATAAGGAAGAACGTTCCTCCTAAAAGGAGGAATCTCAAGCGGATGATGGAAAGTAATAAGGAAGAGCATTCCTCCTAAAAGCAATGTTGCAACCAAGAGCAAACAGTGTTCCTGAAAGCACCACAGCCATCAGCAGAACATATAGCTGAGCTTCTGTGATGTTGCGGTCGCACAAACTGACTCCACCATAGCCAGGATCAATTTATGAAGAGAAGAATGGGCTCGGTGATAGACTCAAAAGTTATCAGTGTGGGGGCTCACATGTCAGACAGAAGGTGTTTGGGTGCCCGAGTCTCTGAATAGTTTTGGGCAAATGCTCTGACTCCTCTGAACTTTTGTCCGCAATGTAAGAAGGAGACTGCTCCATCAGACTGGGGCCTTCCAGACTGATCATATCTCAGAGACACCCTGAAGCTTAAGTATATTTCCTTAGGCTAGACCTCTTTGTCCGAGGTGGGGACAGAATCAGGAGCTAGATCCTGACACCAGGATCGAAGGGGAGACATCATTATGCCACTGTGTCTCAGGACAGCAGTGATTTTCTGATGGGACCTGCTTGTTTGCTGTATATCTCTCCTGGGGAGTTAGGCAAAAGTCACAAAATAGGAGGAAAAATAAAGTGTTTTATGGTTGTTTTGACATTGGTTCTCTACCATGGTGAATGGTGGATGAAATACAGGACTGCTCAGAGAAAGTGCTGCATCACCATTTCCAGACTGCAACATATGGGATCTAGGAGGTCCTCTGGCTTTTTCCTGTAGTGTGTGAAGGATGTTGTATCGCCTCACTTTTTAGATTAGGTCTGATTGTTTTGGGGCTCTGGATGGAAGAGAGGAAACAGCTTGAGGGTCCCATGGGCCCCCAGCCATAAGCCAACTTGAGTCCTGCAGATACTTCCTGATGTGAAGAGAGCTGTTGGCTGTTGTCATTGACTTGTGCATATTCCTGCTCTGCATCTGGTTTCATGGCACATCATCTGCCTCATCTTTCACCTTACTGAGTAGTGTCAACTTGCATAAGTCCCTTGGACTAGTACATTATAGCTATTTATAGTAACTAAAGACCCCTGAAAGCAAGTGGACTTGGACTTGTGGATCCTGCTTTTGTAGGTCAGAACCATGCCTATGAGCATAACCATTTTCCTAAATAGGTCCTCCTTATCCAGATTCCCTGGCTGTATTTCCCTGGATGCATGAGTAGGATTGCTGCTCCGGCTGATGGCAGTATATGCGCCTGGCTCTGAACCGACCTGCAGAGAAAGTCACTGTAGCTCAGAGTCACCTGGCATCCTGCAAGCAGCCAAGTAGGAGCCATAGCCACAGGCTTCCAGGTCACTTTTTCAAGCCCTCACAGGGAAGATAATTTTACATGCCAGTGGAAATGCTAGGCTGCAATTTGAGATGTTTAAGGATGTTAGAATGCCTAAGGGATTCGGTAGGTCCTCTGAGGTCAGATGGTAATTTGGAAGCACCTATAAATGCTGGAAAACCTTTGTAATGTAAAGCTCTTCATTGTCCATGGCATGGATTTTACAAAACCAATCTCTGCTTTCCTCCATGAACCTCTAGGACTCAGTCTGCCCTTTTCCCAATACTCCTGTGTTCCTCCATGTTTTCTCCTCCTCTGTCTCCCGGTGCTCCTTACAGAGCACAACTGCTCTCAAACCAGCAGTGTGAGACCTTCACCCCTACTCTGAGGCCTCAACAAGTTCCATCAAGCCCAGTGCCCTTCATCCCTCTTCAGAGTCTTTCCTAAACCTGTCTACCAGAGTTTGCCTAGAGTTGTCTGTTTTCCAGCAGAGTCAATCTCTTTTGCTCCATCAACATGTTCAGCCATAAACATCTGCTAATCAGAGGACATCACCTATGTGATATCCTAGTGAAGCTTGTTTGTGGAATATCCACCCTGCTCCAGTCCTCTGACCACCAGCTTTTTTCAAAGTCCAACTCCAAACTCATTTCTATCATCTTGCAAGAATTTGACAAAATATTAAACTCAGTTTCCTCTCCACGTGTCTGCCAAGTTCTCCATGCCTGGTTGTTCTTCTCCCTGCCTCTTCCTCTCCTGCCCCTCACATATGGTTTGTTAACTTTGACAATGAGGTTTTCAAACACACTGTGAGGGTAGCCTATGCCTACAAAAATTTTGTAGTAACTCATGGTAATTTATTAGAGCCTTAACTACAGTAATTCTCTGTGGTACAAGGTATGTACCACATGAACAGGATTTTCAAACATGTGAATGGTTGCTAAACATCCATTTTCCCAACTAGATCTTTGGCAAGATGAGTTTTTACTCATCACCATGGACTTCCAGTTTGCATGGTTTTGACGCGAGTACGGGCTAATTTGGCCTTGGCCCTGCTGTGTCAGGTGCTTTTGCACATGCACACGTACACATGCACACATACACATGTGTCACTGTACAGGATTAACTGGACTCTATGCCTCTACCTTTATCAGCCATCATCCTCTTTCTGAGTCATGGCTGAGGCAGATAAGCAGCTAGTTTTGCTGTTGGCTTAATGATAATAAGTAAACAATAATTAATGTTTTGCAATCATATAGCTCCTTGAATTGGATGATCTGAAAGCACTTAATTAACATTAATTAGTCATGATTGCATAGCCCGTATGAGGTAGATAAGGTTTTATTGTGCAGAAGGGGAAACTGAGGCACAAAGGAATACCAGGACCAGGCAGGCAGAACTCCTGTCAGAAGGGTTTGCAGTGCCTTGGTGCTTCTCAAAACCTGCTGCAGCTGCATTTTGAAGACACAAAAGACAAAGCTGGGGCTAAAATGTGGAGGGTAAAATCCCGCCCCCCTGATGTTCAGGACAGAGCCCCATAGGGTTAACTGAGACCTCGATTCCTGCTAGGTTGTACCTGTCCACTGCCTTGACTTTTCCTACTTTTGCTGCTGTTTGATACTTTGCAAATCACGAAGACCCCAGTGCAACAGGTGAGGTAGACATCCAACAGAGGCAGGTCTAGACCTCGGCTGGATCTGGCCTGACATCTTAGAGGGACTTTTTCAGTCGCCCAGAGATAACATTTGCCAAATCATCCGAATGACTTAGGAGTCAAAGTCCTTGCAAAAGTGCGTAATGGCCACCCGAAGGACCAGATATAGATCAAAGTACTTGGGTAAAGGAAGATGTGTCTAGACATTGCGTGGGATTTGCAAACTCACACTGATGTCTCATATCTGGACCTTGATTCAGTTGCCTAAATGTAGATGTTCAGGGCTATCTGAGATGACCTGGATGTCCTTCTTGGTCTCTGGCTGCTGTTTGGAAGGACAAGGCTCTCCTGAAGGTCCCATGTCACAGAATCACAGAATGTTAGGGCTTGGAAGGGCCCTCTGGAGATCATCCAGTCCAGACCCCCTGCTAAAGCAGGTGTCCCTAGAGCAGGTTGCTCAGGAACTTTTCCAGGTGGGTTTTGAATATCTCCAGAGATGGAGACTCCATTGTCAGATCTGCCAATTGGTTTATGTACCTCAGGGCACCTCAGAGACAAAAACCTAGTTTTGAATAATTGAGTTGTGCCCCAGATATCCAGCTTAGTGGTCTATGTTGTCAGTGCACGTCCAGCATGTGTTTCACAACATCCAAGTCCGTTTCTCTGGGGACATAGCTCTATCTCAGACACTGAGTAATGTGAGGCGAGCACCCTCTGTCAAGTCTTTAAAGTTCTCTGGGTGAGAAGCCCAAGCACTCTGTTGGGACCCTTTCCTATATTTACCTTCCACTTCTGGGCCCAAGTAATTTAGGACCTTTGGAAAAGATCTTTATCTGCCTGATGATCTGTGCACCAGGAACAGGGTCACAGCAGGATCTACTGTTCCTGTCAGAGCTCTCAGTCTCTGGATTATTATCCCTAAGGTTCACTGCATACTGGGTCTCCTCTCCAGAATCGTTCTCACACCAGTGTTGGCTCTGTTAAAATTAGTATCACCAGGAGGATTTGACACCAACAAGTCAAACATTGGTCCCCCAAGACTGTCAGTCATGGTCCTGGTTTCCTTTAAGGTCAACTGACTGGACTTCATTACTTGTTTGTGTATATTCGTTGCCCAGTTAGAGGAGGTCTGCGTAACAATGGTGACAGAAGACCAGGGACAGCTGAGTGTCCCCACACTTTGTAGCTGAGTGCACACAGGAACTGGATGGATCTGCTTTCTCCTCCGGGAACTCCTGCACATCTTGGTGATCTCAGCCAGAGAGAGGTGTATGCCAGGGAACCTACCTGTTATGGGGAGGCACTGTCTTCTCCTCCAAGCTTTAACTTTGCTCACCAGTGTTTTACATGATTAACTGGCTCCAAGCGTGTTGAATTGTCAGCTTTTTATCTTAATGGTCTCTTTGTCAGTGTTGGATGCTGGATTTCAACATGAGCTGAGCTTGAATGTACAGCACCGGGTACTCTGGTTCAACAGACCTGGGGCGCATCAAATGGGAGACCTACAAGATTTTATTCTGTGCCCAGCTGAAGAGGAGGTAATGCCTCTGTCCCATGCTCCCATCTCAAGGAGTGAAGCGGCCTGAATAAACTGTTCCAGCTGGAAGGTGGTGACTGACCTGGGAAAGCCAAGGTGATGATGGTTTTTTTGATTGGGGTTGAACTGTTTGAAGACAAGCGAGAAGCAGCAAGATGAAAACAGATGATGCAAGAGTCCTTTATCAGTCAAACACTGCCCATTGTGCACCCCAAAAGAAGGAGATAGTGGGGACTATATCTTAATGTGTAAACTCAAAAGGTTTTTTTTAAACCAAGCTTGTGTGGGTGAACTTCAGGCTGGCTCTCCTTAATGGAGAGCTAGTTTTAAAGCCTTAACAAACTTCTTTTAATGCGTGTGTCTGGAGTAGTTTTCTGTGATGAAAAAACCCACCCAACTGATCAAAACCCAAGTCTTACTCAGTCCTCATGACTCATTACATCCCCTCCCCTTCCATCAGAGCAGAGGGAGCCCAGGATGAGCAGTTGGTGGGAGGCCCTGACCTCGTTACGAAGTGGAGTTGAAATGTTTTGCCTGAAGGTCTTCATGAGTATTTGCTGACAGCACAGGACAGGGCGAGACTAATGGCTCTCTTGGGGCTCAGCAGCAAAGCCTGTTGTGGTTGATATGTGCTTGTTTCCCCAGATTCATTCCTTTTTGGAGCATCTCCTCCAATCTCTCCCAGTTTTGCTCTCCTCCATATCCCCCTGCCCAGTTCAAGACTCTCAGCCCTTGAGCCCTAAATTAGTGCCTGTTCCCTTCTTCTTTGCCTTTCTGTGGAAACACCCCCCTCTTTCCCTTCCTTAACCTCAGACCCTTTATCTGATGAGCCTCAACTCCCAATTTAAGCTCTTGGTTTAAAATGCCTCTGTGTACAGCTTGCTGGTCCCAGTTTCTCTGCCACTTCACCTGAGTCCGTTATCAGCTGCATGCACGCCTCCTCCCCGGACTCTGTCACAGACACTATGTCCCTGATATGTCTCTCCATAGTCCTCCTGTCTGCCTCCCATCCCTTCCCATGTCCTCCACAGGCTGCAGCTCCTGTTACCTGGTCCAGTCACCCCTGGGTGCCCGCACCTTCTTGTCTGTCTTGGTTTCTCTCTGGGGAACCATGGGGTTGTCTCTCCAAGAAAGGCTTTCCCTGGCATCACATCCCAAACCCCATCCCAATCCCCATCCCTTTCCTTTCCATCTCCTTGTCTGGTCTGCCTCTCGGTCTTGTCCTCTTTGGCAGCTGCAGAAATTTTCAGGAAAGAAGTGGATGGATTTCAAAATTTCAGGGGAGTCTTGTCAGCAAAAATCTGCTAAGTCCCTGCTGAGGTCACCCAAGCCGCACCTGGGCCACACCAGGGTGGATTTTCACCAGTGGGCAAAAGCACTTACCTACATCTCTGCCTCCCAATCACATTTCAAGTCCCAGATCCATGACAAGGTCACCAAAGTTTTACAAGTATGATTTTAAGATGGGCAAAAGCATTGATTTTTTTGCTAGTGTATTTTTGGAAACGCTTGAAATTGTCTTGGGACAGAGAGGTGTGTATATATGCTTGAGACAAACAAACAAGGCAGAAAATGTTCAACCCCCAGCACTGCCTGCTTGGCAATGCTACGGGCAAGCTTGGGAGCAGAGCAACAGGCTGCGCTGGCAGCCATGCTGGTCAGGCACAGCAGAAGTGCTTGTGCAGGCAGATGTTGGGGCCTCACGGGCAAAAACAACCCTGTTCCCTTTGTCCAAATGTGCTTGCTCTGCGACAGGTCCCTCTGCTGCCCGTGCCAGCCAGGCTACCCCTCATGGCACATGAGCACCCAGTGCATCCCACTCCCACCCGCAGCTCAGCTCCCACCGCTGCAGGCAGGACACCCACCTCTCCCTGCCCTGCCCTGGGAATTGTTTCTGCCCTATCCCTGCCCACCGAAGGCAGCAGGACAAGTGGCTCTGCAACCTGTGAGTGCAGGTGGTGGAGGAGCAGGGCAGCGCCTGGTGCGACGTGTGTGCCAAGTGCGTGTGTGCTAAGTGCGTGCGTGCCGAGTGCATGTGTGCCGAGTGCGTGCGTGCCGGCGCTGGGCACCGGCTATGCCTTCAGGAGAGCGTGGGGGCATGTTGGTGTGGCTGCATCCTCCTGATGCAGGCAGTCTGGCTGTGTCCCATGGCACTTGTGTGCCATGAAGGAGGAAGGGAAGATGAGTGGAAGATGACTGTATGAGCCTACAATGGAGAGGATAAGGAGAAAAATCATCTAGACCTTCTGGGTTGGTTGAAATTCTTGTTTGGGTCTTGGATGGGGTGTTTAAGCACGTTCCTTACCCTCTTGTGGGATCAGAAAAGTGTGTCTCATCTCAGTGCGTGGCCCTGCAAATGCATCCTGTCCTTCACTCAGCGGGGCTGGAGGGGTTGTCCGTGCCCTGTGCTGGGGCAGTGCCAGGGCCCCCACTTGGGAAGTCGCTCTGTGCCATGCAGCTCTGCAGTCAGCAAGAGACAACTTGCCCTCAGGCGCCACCATTATATAAGGGAGGGGAGACAGGTTTCTCAGTCATAAAGGTGTTGCACAATTAATTATTCTGGCTCAGCTCTGGATCCCTGCAGCTCAGGGACGCCACACAACATGACTAGTGCAGCACAGACTCAGCCCAGCTGAGCCTCAGGCTAGCAAATCACTTCTGTTTGAATCTCTCTCTTTCCACTGAAGTGTATGCTTCTTTCAAAGGAGTACATGACAGACCACGCTCTGGAACAGCAGCGCCTGCAGTCAATGGGCAGCTAGAAAAATCTTACAGCTCTTCCCTCTCCCCCGAAAGACACACCCCTGCCAAGCCCATGAGACCGCTTGCCCCAGGATAGCCAGCACTGTGCTGTGGAAGTTCGAATCCCCATGCCCGGGCTTCTCATTTGTATTTGTTTGGCTCAAGGCTAAAAGCCGTTTGGCTTGACATGCCTTTCTCCTGGAAATTAGAGACCTTGTATTTTTCTCCCCACAGTGGTATTTGTAGCCTGCAATCAAGCTGCCTCTCCATCTTCTCTCTGAAAGACTGAACATGCTGAACTCTCAGCTTCTCCCTGCAAAGGGTATTCACCCTCGGGTGAATTTCCTGGTGCTGTCTTCATCATCTTTAACTTTTTAACATCTTTCAAAAAAGCAAAAAAACCTGAAAACCCACAGCCCTGTACTCATCAGGGCTGGGTGCAGATACTCCTGTCCTGTTGATCTGCTCTCATGCGAGATTCCCTTCGCCTCCTTTCCGCAACTGGTGAATATCTACTACGTAAACAATGTCAGTGGGAAGGTCAGACATTGCAGTGACAACCTTTCATTGCCACAGTCTTTCAAAAGCTGGTCCAGGTGACCAGACAAGTCACAGGACAGTGGGGCTCTGTACTGGCTGTCCAGCTCTTGTAATTACCCATTGATGGTGTTGGCAGACCTAGTGGGGAACAAGCATGCAGAAACAGAACTTCATTATTGTTGGAAATCCCAGCACTAAGAAGTGCATCTTGTTTCCATGTAGACTCAGGAGCAGGGCTCTTTGAACTTTATTGCAGCTAAAGTTTGTAGCCAGCGAAACTCAGCTTTTGTACATGCATAGTGTCTCTACTTTCTTTCACCTTCTTTCCCATGAAAGGAGGCAATAGCTGGAGTATAATCCCAGGCAGTGACCAGGGCTCTTACACATGCTAGGGCAGAGCCAAAACATGTCTTACACCACCTGTAGTGCTGCTCACAGGCCAATGGTGCAGAGTGCAAGCAGGGAAGCATCCCAGGACCTGGGTCAACTGAGTTTTAGGGGCCAAATTCTCTGCTGCTGAGAGCCGAAGATGCTTCAGTTCACACACAAAGAGGACTTAGCCCAGCATTTCTTGTTATATAAGTTAACAATAACCTTAAGGTGTTGGTTTGGAGTACATCCATTGAATGATGCATTGTCCCAGAAGCAGGGGTAGAAAGTTGCGTGTTTACCAAGTGGCAAAACCAACAGTAATGAAAGACGGAGCAGTAACCCAAGTTCAACAGCTCCAGCAGCTGGAGGTAATAATGACAGATGTGATAATTTACCATGGAGGTCTATGAGCTGGTTTAGAGTTTCATGTCCCAGAGTCATCCTCAGGGCACTGCACATTCCAGAAACATCTGTGAAGCTCTTTACACTAAATGGCAATGAGCAGAAAATAATTAGGACTGGTGTCAAGGCAGCAGCGTTCCTCCCTGTCCGCTGACAAAACTCCATTTCAACGAGTAAAGATTAATTCCTTTCTAGACATGAGGCCTCAGGAAGAGTTACCATCAGCCCCAGTTCCTGGGCCACTCTCAGCATGGCTTGCTGTGGTCCAACTTGAAGTAATCCACCAGGTTGTTTAGCCTGAGAGTACATCTGCACCTTCTTCCTGGGACACCACTGGAGTAAAGGCACGGTGCCTTCTCTAGGACATGGGTCTTTATCACCCACTTGATGCTCTTCTGAAAGGTACATCCCAGCCGAGGGGTCTTCACCTCTCCAGCATGGGTAGCATGGGTTGTGTGTGGATGCAGACTGCTGAAGTCCTCTTGTCTCTTGACTGAAGCTAACAAAGAGTCTTGGCCCATTTCTGAAGGAGCCAGGATGGGCTGCTGTGGAGCCAGGATGGGCTGAGAACAATATGACACACAGCAGCAAAGGGTTGTAGTCCCAGAAGCAGGTCCCACCACCACCAAGGCGATTCCCTCTGCTACAGCTTTGGCCTCCCACAGGCCCTGGGCCTGGATCCTTGCGGGCTGCTCAGAGCCCACAGCCCCTGGCTGAAAACCCAGCAGTAGGTGGCACACCTCCTCCCTCTCGGGCATGTCACATGTGCTAGGATGGCAAACTCCACCTGAGGAAGACTGCTATCTCTCCTCCCCCTCACACACACCTTTGCTCTGCTAGACGAGAAGCAAGGCAAGAAGTTTCCTACACAGGTTAATAACAGCCTTGAGTTCAGATTTCCCATGACTTCTTTGGCAGCAGCCAGGACCAAGTCTTCCTGGCACATCCCTTATGGAAACTTCCCACAAACGACTGGCATGTCTTATTCCTCCCTAGTGGTCCACATTGAGGTGTCCATCAGGTTTTCTCTGCCTCTCCACCGTTCCCTTGTCATTGATGACTCAGCGTGTCAGGTGGAAGAATGACTGACTGGCATAATGGCCATGCCAAGCCCCACTCCCTCCTTCTGTGCATCGTCATTTCTGCCAGCTGTGTGTATTCATTGTGAGAGGGGTGGGAGAGCATGTGTGGATCTGGGGCTGGGGCCCCTTCGTAAGGGTTTTGCAAGGCTGAGCAGATGCCCCAACAGGGTGCCTGCAATAGATAATCCCCAAGCCACAAGCGAGATGAGTGTAAGTGATCTTATCTGGCCGTTCAGTAATAGGTGTCAAATTTGCTGATTCCAATTGCCCAACTCAGGTCTGATTCAGGTCTCTGCGGGCTTCCTGCAGGATGTGGTGGCAGGAAGTGTGGGTGTGATGTCTGAGTGCAGGGAATCGGGGTGGGCATCAAAGACCCATCACCTGCATCTCCCAGTTGGGGATGGGGGGGTTTGATACTCCCAGCTGGGTCTGAAGAATGGGTACATCTGTGGCATGTGGGTTAATAGGCAAAGCAGGAGAGATACTGCCTGTCCCCAGAGGGGAAGCCCCAGCCACACACAACAGACTTTCAATGCCAGATTTTGATGGGAAATTGTTTCCCAAGCTGTGGCAAGATACCTTGCTACAGGGTGGGCATTTTGGTACCTTGGCAGAACTGCCCTCCTCCTCCTCCACCACAAAATACCAGATGCAGCAAAGAGCCTGTGATGAGGAGACCCGGGGCTGCTGCCAGCCTGGGGAGGGGTAACCTCTCCTGCTCTCTGTGGTTTTTGAGCTCCCTGGCCCTCTGCTGCTCTTGTCATCTTGTTGCTCCTTCTTCTCCAGAGTGGAAGTGAACAGGAGCTGTGGTGGAGATGGAGCTCCACTACTGGGATTTGCCAGGAGCGCTGGAGCTGGGAGGTGTGGGGCTGCAAGGGCAGTGGGATCCATCCCCTCTGCATCCCACAGGGGAAAGAGACCCAAGGGCTCTCCATGGGTGAAGGGAGAGGACCTCTCGTTTATTGCTTTGATAGACTCCATGCTTGCTTCCACCTGGTGCTGCTTTCAGGTCTCATCCTGTCCTCACTAGGTGCTGGCAGCCTGCAGGGCTGGGGTCTCCTCACCTAAGGGAAAAGGGGTTTCTGGCCCCAGGAAGAAGCAGTTGGAGTTGGAAGCTGCTGCCCATGCCAACTACAAATGCACTGGTGACTCATGGGAAACCTGCTCACGTCTGCCCCTTTCTGATCCCCAGACCCGAGTCCTGTGCCAGGGCAGGCAGCTCCTGCGGCTTCTGGACCTGCTGTTCTCAACACTCATCCCTGCCCTCAGACGTGAGGGGTACAGGGAGATCACAGAGGTCTGAGATGGGCTGCCTGTCTGCGGAGGAATCGCCCCCGCCATGTCCTCCCCTCTGCTTCCACAAACCCCTTTGAACTGACAGTGGGTTTCTCCATATAAAGCCCATCCATGCCTTGGGTCATGAAGCAAACTAGGACTTGGATTTCCTGTGTCCACACACAGCAACTAACGAATGTATTCCCAGGCACAGGATTAGCTCCATTTCAGTGCCCCTAGTTTAGGACTGAAATTCTGAATATCTCCTACATTCTATTTTGGCATCTGCTTTTGCTGACTTTCTTTCTTTAGGGCTTTCAGTGTGTAAAACCCTGCTTTTTTTCCCATTTGGGCAGGCCAAGAAAAAGAAGCCAGGACATTTTCTAAGGAAATCACCCTTGGAATACTCCAGGTCAGCCATAGGGCCAGTCAACAAATGCAACTCCAAGGGGAGGGAGAGAAAGACAGTGTCTTTCATCACAACGGCATTCAAGTTCTTTGATTTTTTCCACCCATGAGATCAAGCCTTCATTGAAGCCTCCAGATGCAGTTTTAAAGCTATCGCCCAAAACCACCTCATGTCCCATGCCTGCTGATATCTGCCTTTGCAGGAGCTGTCAGGTAACAGGCCATTCTCTTTGGGAGAGGGACGTTTTTGGTCAATTGGGAGGTGGGTGCTTATGGCTCTTCAGAATTCAGGTGTTGCATGCACTGCACAGCCCAGCACTTCTGTTTACAGCCCTGTTATCTCCACAGCCGCGGGCGCTTGTCTCAGGTGGCTTGTCCATGCCAAATCTCTGTTCATTATGGAATCTCAGAAATGCCCATTACAATGCAGTTCCTTAATGCCTGTTTGCTTAAAGATGATGTTTAATACTTAAACTACTCAGGGGGAAAAGAAAATAGGTCAGTATGGAAATTCCCCTGGGATTCAGGGTTATTTAAAATCAGCTGAAGGAATGAATGTCCCAAAGAGGACAGCAGACTCTGTTCTCACTTGCAGCAAGTGTAGGCAAGATCACTTTGCATTTGCAGGGGTGGATTTAGGAAGCATTTGGGTGAATTGTAGACAGAACTTTGACAGCCATGAAACCACAAGAGACAGAGAGTGTAGTTTCCTCCAAAGGTGCTTGTATAGTTCAGGAACCCAATTCTCTTCTCTGAGGGTGCAAGATAGCAGGAACTCCCTTGCAGAGACCATACGAGGGCAAGCAAGACATGGGGGTGTAGAACTGGGTCAGGGTACAGAAATGGGGGAAAAAGGGTTAACTAATTCAGGGAACTCTGTGTCTCCTTTCAGATTTAACCCTCTTGTACTTTCTACCCCTGCGTCTCCTGGGAAACTAAAACATCTTCCTAGAAATGGAAAATATCTACAGAACATCCATGCTCTTACCGTTTCTACTCTCCAGCCTGAAATTATCCACGGCTGGTTCATTCCTAGTTGCACTAGTGCCAACACAAACAGTTCTTTTGCTTTCTGATGTACTTACTAACAGTGGTATGTCCCAGCTTGGCTTTGGGTTCACTGTATTACCTTATTTGAGCACTTTTGGCCCATACTGGAATGCATGGACTCCATTCACCTGCTTGTCCTTCTGGTACTTCTTCGCACCTCTTCCACTTTCAGTCTGTCTCTTGATCATGGGAGACTTGAAATACATGTCATATTGCGGAGAAAGCCCCTGCTGTGAATTGTGAAACAGTATTAAGACTCCCCTGCTCGTAATGCAAATATCTCACCCTGTCTATAGTACAAGTACCTTTACTTTTTGCTGGTCTGCACCTCCTTAGAGACTGAGAGTGGGCTACACTGGCTATGTGTACTTATCTCCATCTAGGCTAGTTGTTTTAGCCTTCCTTTACAGTCAACGAAGAGAAATAGATGCTTCTGAAGTGATTACATGGAGTAGACATGTAAAATGACATCCAGGTGTATTGTGCTCATAAAGTGATCATTTCTGTGCCCAGGGACATTTGTGCTGGGAGTACCTTTCGTTAGGTTAGACAGCAATCATACTCGCCATTCTTGGACATGTCCTCCCTGGTAGGGAAAGTTCTTGTCGTCGCTCCTGACTCACACTTTGGGCTGGCAGAGGTTCACCCCATGTCTGTGTCTTTTGCCTTCAGGGTCTTTGAACTCTCCTGCTGTGGTGCTTAGCAGCAGCACTGTCTCCAAGTCAGGACTGGCTCTGCAGCTCTCAGAAGAGTGACTGTCTACACAGAGAGGTTTATCACAGTAGCTCCTGCCAAAACCCTATTTCAGGAGATCTGTTTGTAATAGCTTTCCTCTCCAAAGGGTTATTAAAAAACTTTCTTCTGGAGCAATTGGTCCTTTTCCAGTGAACAGAAGTTATTGTGGTATGCAACTGCTTATGATGGAAAATGGGTTGTCTACAGGGATGGCATGTGATGAACAATGTTTATTCCTGCAAACCAGGACCAACTTTGGGATGAGGAGGAAATCACACACCATGAGGAGCTGCCAGTGGGAACAATCCGTGGGCCCATGCTATGATGTAACTCTGGGGGATCCATCCTTATGAGACACTTCTGAATGATATGAGGTATAGACTCAACTCAGGGTCACCCTTTCCTCCACCTGGTCCTAAGCAGTGGACTTCATGAAGAGATGTTTTCAGGGATTTTAAATATTATTCCCATTACTATATTGTAATTTAAGTCCAAACCCAGTTTACCAGCTTCCAGGCTTCTCTTAGATGTCTGAGGAATGTCAATTAGGATCGTATTTTCATGCCAAGTTTCTAAGTGTTTTTGAGCACATCAGTTGTGTGGACTACCATTGTTCTCTAGAGGAATTTCTCCGTTTTTCTGATTCAAGGTGGAGGGCTAAGCAGACCCAGACATGAAATGAACACCTGGCTCTGCAAATCTTGAGATTCCAGGCAGGGTGTTGAAATCACTGCACTCAAGCCTCCAGGTAGAATGGTTTAGAAAGCCTATAAACTTCCTACCTACTCACTTCCTACCCTGCCTTGCTAGGCAAGCTATAATTTTTATTTTTAATGGTATCTTCTGAACATGTCACCATATTGCTCTGTTGAGGGGATCATGGGAAAGGGGATGGTCAGATGTATCTTCGAAATGGAGATTTCACAAGGATGAATCCTGTCGTGCTTTGAACCAGTGACCTCTCTTGGCATAACGGCTTTTGCACCAGCTGACCCAGCCATCCGTGCAATGAGTGACTCCTTACAGACTTGTGAGATTCACACTTTTCTCCTTATTGGATTGCACCATCCATCCTGGAATAGGTGAATCAGTTTGGCTTGGACAACATGTGGAACCCATCAGTCCAGGTTTATCCATTCATCTGCTTAAGAAAAAGTCTGGTTACTTTGTTAAACTTGGTTTTTAATAGGAAAAATCACATTGCTGGAGGCTGATTCAACACTCTGCAGAAGCCAAGGAGTTTATGAGCCTGAGTTTATTTTGTGTCACCAGAGCCAATAGGAAAACAGCTGAAAGGGAGCAGCTAAGGATCGGTTCTTCCTTTAAAATTTCACCTGTGTCTTTCCCCTGAGTGGAGCAGTGAGCGAGCCAAGCAGCAAGGCTGAAACGCAAACAGCAAACTTGGAACCCGAGTGTTAGTTTTGGATCTTGTCTAGAAATAACAGCCCGAGCACAGCGAGTTTCCTGTGGCATGTTGCACGGCTCTGCAGGCGAGAAAGGAAAGGAATAGGAAAGTGACAAACATTACAGACAAGTGCTCTGTTGGACCAGGGTCAGAGGGTGTGGGTTCAAATCTTGGTTTGATCCTAGGTTCTGCCATATTTGTTAGTCCCAGAAGGTATTGGAAGAAAAGACAGATTTATGGAAGGAGCCCAAAAGAACAATGTTGTCTCTGATTTCCCTGCTGAGCTGAGCTTTCTTTTCTCTTTGAGTTTCCTCTGGGCAACCAGCAGTTTCCATAAGTTGAAGTGTTACATTGCTCTCCCAGTGTCTCGATTTTTTCACACTGTACGGGTTGATAGGGGTAGTTCACTCTTGGCAATTTGATACCTGATGTTGAAATTGTGCCATGACTGACAAGAAAAGTCCCTTCCTTGAGCTTCAAGCCAGGAGGTCAGGCAGGGTTTTTGTGACAGAGTTTTGGAAATTTCCTTTCTTTGAGCCTTTGTGCTGTGAAAGAGCATCTTTGAATGTCCATGCGAGGCTAAAGGCATGGGCTTCTTGCTGTGTCCACTCTACAGTAGGAGAGCCCAGCAGCTCTGTGGGCCTACCTTGTTAGTCTTACTGCTACATCCTTCCTTGTTTACTTTTACGGACCTGTGGACCTTGTCTAAGCACCAGGATGGGAACTAGTATCCTGTGCACCAGTTACTGCAGGAGATGGGCTTGTTTGGAAACCTGTCGCTGCTGATGCACATCTTTAAGTGTTTTTGCTTAGATCATGTGTCCCTGGAGTCCAGCTGAGTGGTGTGGCAGGGCAATTCCTGCCTTGGCACCAAGAAACTCCAGCACTGGGGCCTTTCAGCTCTTACCCACACTTTGATTACCTATTTCTTCTGAAAAGATCGTCTGCTTCTTCTAGCATTGCATCACTGTCCCTTCCCCAAGCTCCTGTTGGGCTGTCTGTTGGGAAAACAATTGCATAAGTTCCTATTGCTCATTTTAAGTCATTGGATCTTGGGCTGCAGTGATTCACCCTCACAACGCCCTAAGAAGGGAACCCGATCTCACTCTCTCCAATTTATCCATGGAGAAGCTGAGGTGTGGAAAGGTGAAAGATTTGCTCAGGGTCAGGCAGTGAGTCAGTTGCAGAGCTGGTGTCTGAGCGCCCACCCCACCCCGACTCTTTGGGCTTGTGTCTGTCTAGAATTTTCCAAGCACCAGCTTTGATGCTGGTGTTACCACCATCTCCTACCATCAACCTGGGAGCCTAGACAGCTCCCCTCCTTTCACCAGTTGTGAGGAAATGTCAGTATCCTCAACTCGTAGCCGGAGGGGCTCATATGCTGCAGACAGGAGAAATGTGCCTACCTACCTGGAGAACATGACACCTCCCCATGCCTCTTGCTCCTCACCTGTCTCTCTCTGGTCTTACGGACCTGTCCCCACCATCAGGGAAGGGGCAGGATCCAGGACCCAGTCTAAATAAACCTCAATAAACCTGCACCACAGAACATGGCATCTGCACACTGGTGGTTCGACAAATGTCAAATCGCCCCACAGACCTTAGCTTAGGAACTGCCCAAAGGGAAAAACCCACACATCTTCATTTCTGGCTGTGGTGGCTTCAATGATACAAAGTCGGCCTGAAAAAAGCAGAACAGAACATAAGGAGAGGGAGTGAAGGAGGAAGAGAGGCAGAGGAGCAGCTGTGGATCCTCCACGGCTCGGGTGGTACACAGCAACAGGGTGAGGGGAGGGAGAGGGAGAAAAGGTAAAAACTGGGTGTCCTGAGCACTGGTTTGCAAACTCCAGCACAGTGAGCACGCGTGGGGCTGACAGAGTGCTTGCTGTAATTCAGAGGACCACATTGATGTTGGTGATACCAGACAGGCCCTGAGTGCAAAGTAATGAGGAAAGTTTCCTGTACCAAATTATGTTTGGACCCAAGTGTTTCCATGCATTTGATTGCTCACACGTTATTGCTTTCTTAACCACATTCCTGACTCTACTCCTTGGGCTGGCTGCAGTTTCTGTATGAAATAAAGGCCCATTCACCACTGCACTAAAAAGCTCTGCTTTTGCAACAGGAAAGTGGATAGTTAAATAAGGGGAAGAGGAAAAGCTGGGCATCTGTGGCTTTGCAGAGGCAGTAGGGGAACAAATCCGGGAAAGGGGTCCCCTTCAGTCCTGCAAATGCAGTCCTGCTGCTCTGCATCAAGACCTGGTGAGTCAAAGAACCCAGGGGATTTTTATTACTCACTTGACAGAAGCCAGATGCTGTGAGTGGCACGTGTCCTGTTAGCAGCTCTCACCCCAGACAGTACGGATAGAGACAGCTTTCATTCAGATCATCCCATAGAACTGTCCCAGGGTGATTCAGGATGTCATTGAGGATGAAAAGGTGGAAAAGATTGGTTCCTGTGAGGCTCAATGAGTCGGTGGTCTCCTTGTCAAGGTCCTGTGATGAGTGTTTTGCTCTGCACTTGGGGCCTCTCACCACTTTTCTTCACAGCTTTCTCGGGGACTGGGCTGGAAATGCTCTCCCAAAGACCTGGGAGGGAGAGAGAAACTGCAACGATACACAAGGGTTTGGAATCCAGCAGCAGCTTTTCATGGAGAGAGTTCTGGTCTTGCTTCTTGATACCAGCGTTAGCTGGGTAATTGCTGGAGTCAGGAGGTGCCTCGGCTTCAGCCTGCAGTACAGATATCGGGGCTCAAACCCTCCCCCACCACGATTTTGTCATAAAAGCATCTGCAGCCTCTGGATCAGCACAGGAGTACTCATCACTTTGCCACCCTTCAGGAATTTAGGAGGGAAAGTAAGCTGAAAGCAGGGTACTGTGATTGCACAAATGGGTTAAGACACTGCTCAGTCCATGCATTTAGATTCTAGGACCTCAGCTGAAGCTGAAGAGGAGCAGATATGGCCCCAAGTTTTAGGTGGTAAGTGATGAAAACAGCAGGGGTTTGGGCAGAACATCTTTGTCACATTTAGTTCCTTCTTCTGAAACTCACGAATCCTTTGCTCACCTATGAAAACAATAAAGAAAATGAAGAAAACCACCCACTCTGTTTCACGATGAAAAGGAGGAAAAAAAAAGAAAGTTGGGTTTGAAGAGCGGGTGGAAGGGGTGTGGTTACCCAGGAGGTGTGTCAAGCATCGCCAAACTTATTTATAAGCAAAGGCAGCCCTGCTAGGGAAGAAACCTTGCTGAGGCTTTGTCAGCTTCTGCTTTTTCCCTGACATTGCTTGAAGCGCACCTCTGCTGCGATGGGGAGGCAAAAGGACGTTCTTGCTACTATTGAGGAGCACCTGAGGATCAGAAACAAATTAGTCCGGCAAGCGCTGGCTGAGTGCCTGGGGACACTGATCCTGGTGGTGAGTCTATGCTGTGGTGTGGGGATGCTCTCTAACCCCTGAGTGCAGGGGAAACTTGTCCAGGTGAAGGGGCTGCACCACTGCCAGAGCTTGCACTGGGCAAGAGCCCAGCTCCAGTGCAACTTGCTCTGCGGGGACTGGAGAAGTCCTTACCCACAGGAAAAAAACTGTGCAAGTTGCCATAGGGTGAGTTCCGGAGCTGCTGGCAAAGGCTGGGCTCTGCAGAGCTCAGCGGGTGTTTGAGGGCTTTTGTGTGTCTGCAAAGTGCAGGGAGCAAAAAAGTCTCTGTGCGAGCAGCAAGTGTTTTGCTAGAGATCATGTAAAACTTCCTTTCTGTCTGCCGTGGAATATTTTCTTGGCACAGAACTACTTCGAGTGTTACCACTCAGGGAAGTGAATGCTTTTCCCTCGCTTAGCTTTGTTTTCTTGTGCATCCTACGGAGAAGAAGCAGCCAGAATTTAAACTGTTGCTGTGTTTTTTTGCTGTTGGCGGCCAGTTCCTCAGGGTCTTATCAGTGGGGCTGCACGACACCGTGGCAGCCTGTGCTGGCAGCCGATCGGGAGCTTGGGCTCACCATGTGTGTGACAGCTCCAAGGTGTCAGTTGATGTGCTTTTAAGTGGTGAACAGCAACGAAGCTCTTCTGACTGTTTTAGTGCTCAGTTTCCAAAGGGATGGCATATAAGGGATAAAGTGGGGTGGATATCTATGAAAGTGACTTAGTCTGAAGATGCTTTGAATGGCCCTGGCTTGCTTTGAAGTCAACGGTACGTGCAAACAGGATAGTTGTGTGTAAGGAGCGGGGAGCAAATACCAGTGTAGCAAAACTGGGATAGGGATATCTAGCTTTAGGAATCCGCTTCTGAAAACGTGGGACTGCCCAACAGGCCATGAGTCTGCTGCATTGATACTGCAGCAGAAATGAGCTGGTGTTCACACAGTGAAGACATGCAGATGAAAGTTCTTCTGAAGTCATGTAAAGCCAGAGCAAGCCCATAGAGTGACTGTGGGCTTACACGTCTTTGTAACTGACGTGACTTTGTAAACTGTGACTGTTTGGGGAGAAATCTAATAGTTGGAGGAACTGAAGGCAGAGGAATTTTGATGAAGCTGGACGTGATCCTGGGGACAACACAAAATGGACCGACACACTATCTTATGGTTTAATGAGTAAGATTCTTTTTTGATGGGGAAGAGGAGGGCATTTGGTCTGGTTTGGGAAGACAGGGGGCTCAGCTGAGTCCCCCTAAAATACTACCACTCTTAAAAGAAAGCAGCTTTGCAGAGTGCAATGGCTTTATCGTCAGAGTGACCCAGCTTTGGTGATTTGCAAACAAGTCCTGTTGATTTTTCAGGGAAGGGTTATTTGGGATTAAGGTGGGTAGAACCTGTTAGGAAAGTGATTACCAGGTAGAACGTTGCTGTCTATGAATCGCTGATGTTGCTACAGTTAGTCTCAGGATTGAAGCAAGGTAAGACTGTTAGCTAAGTTAATGTTGCTGGAGAAAAAAGGCAAGACTTGAGTTGTGTGGATCTGGGCTTTCAGAACGGCTTGTGATCCAAAAAATGTTCCTTCTTCCCACTGTATTAGCTGGTATGACAGAGAATACTTTTCTCTACAGCCTTGTCTTTCTGGTGCAAAGAGGAGTTGGGTTGTGCTCAGAGCCTGAGGAAGGGTTTGATTCAAAATCATAACCAGCCTCCAAAATGAGGGTGGTAATGGGCACCCACCAGCAAGGCTGGATGATGCACTGACAAAAGTAAGCAACACATGCCTTGTCCTTTCGAGCGCCACACCTGCTGTGTTTCAAAGTGTGTATGTGTGTAAGTGTACAAGCAGGTCCCTCACTTTGTTCAGGAATTCCTGAGCTGGTGTCTTGGGGCAAGGAAGTGTTGGTTCTAGTGTCACATTCAACTCCATCTTATAGGTCTTGTAAAAGTGACCTGGCATCTCCTGCAGCAACACTGCAGTGGATAGAGGGCTATGTCCATGCAGAAGCAGATGGGTTGGGCTGTTGGGAGAAACGGGAAAGTCTCAAACGTGGTAAATGCCCCATGGTCATCAGCAGGCACAAACAGGGTATACAGAGAGGAAAACAGGTTCCAGGGCAACAAGCCTGCAGTATGGCTCTGCTGGGTCTCGGTCCTTTTCTGCCTAGGAGCTGTCCCAGTCTATTCTTCTGTTAATGAAGTGACACTTACAGATTCTGTTTATTTTACTAAAAAAAAAGTTAAAAATTGTTTTTGCACCCTACCACCTGGATTCTTTTGCATCTTTTTATTATATCACCTGTCTAAAACGGAAAGGGTCTTGAAGATGGCTTTCTTCCCCTTTCAGATGGCCTGGGTGGTAGTTTGGATTGAATAGTCCCAGGAGAGAGATTGCCATTCTGTGCCTTGCAAAAGTCACTGCTGCCTACCCTGCCAGCACGCTGAGCTGGATCTGCATGCATTTAGCTGCATTTGAGCACAGTAGATATCTCTTACGGGCTTCAGACAATAAATCACCTGAAGGAAGACATGGGATCTATGAAATTGTCTTCACGGGAGATGGAACTGAGTGAACACAAATATATCTAGCGTAGAACAATATTAGGGATGGATTTGAGGTTTGGCATTGTTTGCATGAAATTAACTTCCTGAGCTGAAGGGAAGAACACCGTTCAAAGTTTGCAACTTACTTTGAATTTCACTGTGTGATGTAAAACTTGTCCCACCGTGGATATTGGCACGGCTTCAACTTCTTTCCTCCTCCTCTTCACTTGCATAACCACCTCAGCACGCTCAAACTCTTCTAGAGCAAAGCGATTTCAGACCCCTGCAAGGTCTCTTTGCCTGAAAGAATTAATGTAGTGCTTGATTTTAATTTTCCCTTTTTTTTTTTAAAGGCAGTTGTAAACGTAGCAGAATGTTAAGACAAATTGTGCCTCTTTTTTAAGATAAGAGAAGAAAAATAATCAAACTAAGGCAGCCAAGCCCTGAATAGTGCAAAGGCGCGGTGCTTTTTGCTTGCAAGCTGCTTTTGCTGTCTGCAGCTCCTTGCACAACGTTGTTTGTGTTTGCTGGTAGTGTCCTTACTGTTACAAGAATAGTAATATCGATTCTACCTTTCCTCTGATAACTAAAATGACTGGGTTTTTTCCCCTTCAAAATGCACTTTGAGTGGTACTTTAGGTTTGAACCTTATACCTATGTTGGAAGCACTACTGCTAGCAATAGTTAGGTAATGCAAACGCTGAAGGCATTTTCCGAGTCACTTGCTGTTTGTGTTATTACTGTAGCAACTCACTAAAGCCAGATTTCCAACAGCAGGCCTCCATGCCTCCCTTAAAGGCTTGATCTGTTTGCCTTGCTCTGCTAGCTGTAAATACCAAAGCTGGCTCTGTTTGGTTTTTACATTTGCAGAAGCAACTTGGTGTTTATAATTGATTTCCAAGTCAGACTAACTGTGATTCACTGCTGTAGAGGCACAAAGAAAGAACAAAACAATTTCTAACTGCTTTTCAGGGCTGTCTTGACTTTGTGGCCAGGTGGGAGCTTTTTGGAGTATGAGTGTGCTGCAGACCACAGAAACCAAAGTAGCAAAGTGGTTGGGATGATCAAGGCAAAGGGAGCCTCATTTAGCTCTTGGCAGTGCAGAGCTTAAAGCTGCTGCTCATCCCGCAGCTGTCTGGGGCGGCACGGCAATTCCCACAGTCGCAGTTTGATTTGTGCCGTTTTGCTTGAACCCACCTCATACCATTTGGAGAATGTTATTTTACTTTTAAAAAAATAATAATAACACTTTTGGGTTTTTTCTTAATGCTTAGCTAGGATTTGAAAGGTGCTGGAAATCTTTGGTGTAGGCATATTGAGTGCTGCTGATCCTTCCCTGCAAGGGGTCTGTGCTGCTGGGTGCGAAGGTGTGGAAATAGCAGCGCTGCTGCTCATCCTCACCTCTTCTACCAGAAGAGCTCAAAGATCTTCATTAACGGTCCAAACCTGTCCCTCCTTTCTGTCCCCGTGCAGGAGCAGGGAGGTTTCTCTTTCCTACAAACAGGACGGCTCAGGCACCAAGGCTTGCCCTCAGTGGGATGGCAGCTTTTCCCCAGCAGTGCCCAACCCTGTGAGAAAACCCCACCAGAATTACTTCTGGTCTTTCTAAGAGCTAAAGCCTCCCTTATCTGAGAGATACCAGGGATATGAGAATAAGTGTTTTTGTTTCCGTGTGTGTGCATGGGAACAAGCTAGAATGGTGAATTTCCTCTCTAATGCCAAAATTCTCTGTTGACAGTAGCTCGCATTTCTTGTGCTGAGCACCACTGATCTCCCCAGCTTTGCGCAGTGTTGTTGTAGCATGTGATGGATGCGTGGCACAACTTCCCTTAGACCGTCTTATCTCCCGAGACCTGCAGCCCTGCCTGGCTCTGGGACAGCATGTGGTGCAGAAAGAGCCATAACGTGACAGACCATCTGCCGCTGCCCTTCCCCGCAGGACTGCTTCCACCCAGGCTGGCTCCAGCCGTGCTGGACAAGAAGCTTGACTGTGGGATCTAATGTTTCTCCTTGCTTTGAAAATTGTAGATGATGACCAGTCTGTTTGTTCAAGAGATGGTTTGCGGGAAGGCAAATATGTTGGTGCTCCTTGCATTGCCTTTGTGGCTGGTGGAGGTCGTCCTGGCTGCACGGGCCATGGAGTTGAGGAAGATCTCTGCAAGCTGCTTGAGCAGAAACAGCAATGGGGATGAATCTGTCTTCAGTTCTACCCTGCTGAGTCGTGCCCCTTGGGGAGGGCAGCGAGAGGCCATCAGGAAGACTTATAGTGCCTTCAACTCCTTCTTGCATTGAGCTGCAGAGAGGAGTTGGGAGGTTGTTTTGAACTGTCTGTAAAGTGATAGTCCTCTACCCCCTCTCTCCCTCCCAGCCTCCCCCATTGAAAAGACTGTAGGATAGTCCTAAGTGCCACTCTGATGTGAAGAGAGGTGTCCCTTTGTGTGTCTAATGCTTAAAATCTTCCATCAATAGTTCAGAGTCTCTTCCTTCAGAGCAGACACATGGTTAGACTGCCCTTCTGGCATCCTCCCCACTAACCAGAGGGCAGTGAGGGCTGGGCAGCCTTTCCCATCCACCATGGTGATTAGGGTAGATTTACAGCAGGCTCCTTGCCTAATCCCTGGTTTATTTGCTGGCTGAAGAGGAAAGACGTAACTCAAGTAATAACACTCCACCTGGGCTCTGCCAGCAAAACTTTCCCACCTTGATTTAGAGATCAGTCTGTCTGAAGTCCGAGAGCAAATTAATCCAGACCTTTTGTGTTGTATCTGAAGGCGTGCAAAAGCACTGGGAAAGAAAAGAGAAAAGTGAGGGAGGAAACTTGGCTGTTGTTCAGGGGAGTGCTGAGCACAGCCTTCCTACCAAGCTGATGTACAGAGCTGCTTTTCACAAGCTTTGCCTATAAACTCAGCTGGCCTCACTTCTTCATTAGCTTTTTCAACGCTTTTGTCCTCCAAGATCCTTTCCTACCAGTCCTGACTAGCTCCAGGGCTTTCTTGTCTCCAGACATTGAGACAGGGTGTTTTTACCTTGGGTGACAAATCCAAATGGCCAGTCTCCAAACATGCACTGGACACAGGAATTTTAAGCTTTCCCTGAGTGTGAAGTTTCACCCAGAAACCTGCTACCTTTTCCTGGTTTTGCTGCTGCTTCTGGCTGTCCCCTCCCTTGTACAGGCTTTGGATTTTGTCGGCCTCTCCACCCTTGAACCAGTTGAACTCACGGATCCTGCAGAACATGGACTTTGTTATTTTTCACAGTGCAGGGAGTTGGATCAGCTCATGAGGGAAGAGGAGTGAGAAGCCTCCCTGTTGGCAGGGAAACCATTAGATCTGCTAAAGCCAGTAAGATGAAATTAGGGAGTAGCCTTCCATTAACCTGGTTAATGGGTGCATTGACCTCAATCCCTAGGAGGGTAGCTTTAATACATCAGAGTAATGCTTTGTTGCAATCATTTTATTAGCACTTCAAAACTGCTTTAAAACTTGGCTGGTGGATCATGGGGGTATAACTGTTGACTGCTGCACACGCTGCCATGTGAGGCGCTAAGCTGGCTTTCTGTTGGCTAGGATGTTCTTCCAGTAATGTTTGGGGGTTTTTTTAACAAAAAAAGAAGAAATAAAGAAGTGTTGGAGGCAGGTTATTAAAATCAAGAGTGAGGGGCCATCTCTGCCTCAAGTGTGCACCACTGCCCCCAGACATAGTGCTGTAATATTGACTAAGAACATTTACATACACTGCATGGACTTAAAAAATGGTGAATTGCTTTTATTTGACCTTCCTTGCCTTTCAACTCAAGCTAGCTGCTCCTAAACGCTTCTCTGTGAGCACTGGAAAGGGAAGACTGTAAAAATGGATGCTGAGGGTGTTCTGTGTTATATGGCCTGGGAAAAGGAATTGGAAGGAAAGCTAGCAAACAGCAGAAGTGGAAATGGTGTGATTAAAAATTGTAATAGCCACAACAAAACTGTGTAACATGAAGCCACTTACCACAAAAGCACAGGTGAGCATGATTTGAAATGGTTCATGAAAGTCAAATGCCATGGATGGATGTCATGCATGAGAATAAATGTTCATGCTTAGTGGACTCCACTGGTGCAGGATGCATTTGCATGCATGCGTATCAAAGTTTAAACCTGTCCCTAGATATGACCTTACTCTTTTTAACTGCTGAGGGTCAAGCTTTCTACTGTTACATTGAACTAAGCCAAATAGTACTCATGGCTCATCTGATAAATAATTGTAATGCTCCCGTGGAGTGGCTCCGGGGTGTTTTTGCACGGCCCATAGACTCTCTTCTGAGGAAAAGCTGGAGAGTTTTTGCCAGGTGTAGGATGAGGGGAGAGGAGGATGGGGAACAACCTCTTGAGAAATGGCAGATCTGGCCTTCTTCCAGGTTAAGGGAAGACCTTTGTGGATGAACAGGGAGGTGAAGACGGGAAATTTTACTCTCTGGTTTCTGCCACCAAAAGATATGTGGCTGACCAGCCAACCACCATCCACTTGCAAAACTGCCACTTCTTTCAGAGTGAGTAACACAAATACCTTCATCAATTGGAAGAACCTGAGGCCATCCCTGCTGAACTCAGATCCTAATTACAGCTTTTTGTGAGTTCAATCCCTCCCTGGTCAGATGGATGTGCTGGTGGCATTAGAGAGGTGAACACCATGGCCAAGTACTCTCTCCAAACCTCTGTCTAAAGCATTCTTGGGCTCTTCTGGGCTAAGGGAAGGAGCAGACATTACGCTGGTAGTATTAGCCAGTATTTATTTGCTCAGTTGGAGCATATATTCCCTCAGTAGTTTGGGCATAGCTGGGAATGGTGGCTCTGTTTGCTGCGCAATAAATAAGACTGATCTTTTCTGCCTTTGCCTACGTGTCTTCTCTGCCATGCTTTTCCAGCTGGGCAGCTCAGGGTTAGGACATCAAAGAGGCTGTTCTAACTGCCCCCAGTAGAGAGCGGTGCTGGACATCTCGTCTCATTAACTAACGAGTTCTACAGGTTCCTTTGTTCCTTCTACACAAGGTCCTGTGTTGGGGACCTGGCTCCTTGTCAAGAAGCACCTATGTACAGAGCGTCCACCTCATGAGTCAGCCTGCAGCCTACCTGGCTGCTCCTTTACCAGGAGGCTGAGTGTTTGCTTTATTAGTAATTCATCCGTCGTCAAGGTGATGGGAGAGAATGAGTCAGGTGTGTTTTGGCTTTGCCCCTGATCCGTATTGTGTGTTGCTCAATGGGCATGTCCAGTATTGGCAGGAGAGGTGAAGAGAGCCACCATTGCTGGCCTGGTGCCTATTTGGTAGCTTGTTCCCTAGGAGCAGATACTGCTTCTGTGGCAATTGAGTAATTCTGGGATGATGGAGTTCACAGAAGCAGAAAGTCTTAATGAGTGTGTAGATATGGGCATGCAGTCAGTAGAACTAAGGCAAACCTTGATCCCTGGATTTGAGGATCTCAGGAGCAAGCTGTAATCCCTGTCCCAGTTTAAAGGTGTTCTCAGTACCTGCTGATGTGATAATCCCTGGTATACACCAAGAATCAATTCAGGTGGAGTCAGTGGAAGATAAAAGTACAGATGATCAGGATTAGGGCCCCTTAAATTACATAGTGAGTAGCGGAGAGACTTGGCTGGGCAGAAAGCCTCCAGCTGGGTGACTGATGAACTGAACTGCCAGGAGAAACAGGTCTGGGTTGTTAAGGGTGAGCATAGGAAGGATGGCTTTTGGATGTGGTTGGGAAGAGAAGGATCACTCATTTGGAGCAAATGCCTTTGAGCAAGAGCACGTCTCCCTTACCTACTAGAAACACCCCTTATCACCCATCAGAAACAACTTTTGTCCCCCAAGGTTCTTGGTGCACTCCTGATCTTGGACAAAAGACCAAGCCTCTGGCTGTGCTGGTGGCAGGCTCTCTGAGGAATATGGGCTTTTCTTGGTGGTGCTTGTGCCATGTTGGCCCTGCAGAGACAGGCCAGATATGTTGCCCTGATCCTTTCTTACATGGTTTTCCCATAGGAAGGATATGACTGGTTTGGGTTGACATGGGCTGTGCTCAGAGTGCCCACAGTACACAATACACCTTGGGGCTGGGACAACTTCAGGTACCTCAGCTCAAGGAGGCAACCCCACTCCCTCAATGTCAGCCAGTTCTGCCTGAAAGAGGACTCCATGAATGTCAGGATGTATATGACTTCCTTCAGCCATGTCTGTATTTCCAGGCATTAGCAAAATTGTCCCCTGCCAGTCTATGTGCTGCTGTGTCAAACAATCAGCCTTTTTAACAATGGGGTATTCAGATCCTTCATCTGAACTGTTGCACTCTAAATACCTTGGTCCAGGGTGCTTTCTGGCTGAGCCTTCTCACCTACCATATGAAAATTAGGTAGCTGGACAATGACCTCCAGCCTCAGGGAGATGTGAACTATGGTCTGGTCTTGCTTTTGATTTTGGCCTTGGTTTTATTTCCCCCTGCCAGGAGATAAGCTTGTTCTTTCTCCTTTCTCCTTCCCTGCTGTCCCTGGAGATAACACCCAGATACTTCGACTGATGGTTGAAGCTTTGAAGGCTTTGAGCCATGGGTGGGCTGTAATGGTGCATGCGAGTTTAAGAAGAGCAGTGGCAGGCACTGGTCAGAAACTGGCCTTAATGTGAAACAGAGAGCATAATTTCAATCTCTTCTTCTCCTCCTAGCTGTTTGGCTGTGGCTCCGTTGCGCAGATCGTGCTCAGCAGAGGGACTCATGGAGGTTTCCTGACTGTTAACTTGGCCTTCGGCTTCGCTGTGATGCTCGGCATATTGATTGCAGGACAGGTATCAGGTACGTTGTGGCTCCATGTGGGCTGGATTTCACTTGTGATGATTGTTGTGTAGGCATAGATGGCTGTGCTTTTGCTACGTAGCACTCGTATAGAAACCAGTGTCCCTTGGCTCATCTCTGGGACCCAAATTTTGCCTGTAAAAGTGCAGTAACCCCCAGCCTCTCTGCAGGTGGACATCTGAACCCAGCTGTCACTTTTGCCATGTGCTTCTTGGCCCGTGAGCCCTGGATCAAGCTACCAGTTTATGCCCTGGCCCAAACCCTAGGGGCTTTCCTGGGAGCTGGCATAGTCTTTGGGCTGTACTACGGTAAGTGCAGAAACTTTCTGTGTTTGTTGGGGTGAGATGGGTGCTATTCATGACTCACTGTAGGAAATCTGGTTCCCAAATCGGAGCGAAGCATCTTCTTGCCCAGGAGAGATGTGAGAAACCTCCTTCCTGTGTTTCTGGGAGGGCTTTCCTCTTCTCACGGTGATGATGGGTTCAAATCAATCTGAGAGGCAACCAGAATAGTCAATGTGCTAGTCTTTGTCCTTGAGTAATGGTCACTGTAACATGAACCATTGGATGTCCCCTCTTGTAAGTACTACCTGGATTAAAATGGATCTTTCAGAAATACTGATGAAACACTAGTAGTAATGGAGATTTTATAGCTACTCATTGTTCCAGAGCCGGTTTATCCTTCTTGATTTAAAAAAAATAGACTTCTCCATGGATGTCTTCTGCATTGTCTCACGTTAGCTTCCAGACAATGGGACTTCTAGCAGTTTTTGCTTGCCTTATCAGAGTGATTCTATACCTGGGAAAGCATCCTATTCTATACCTTGGGAAGCATCTATTCCTCCCAAGTGCTGTTCCTTGTCATAGGGCAATATTCAGTGGGCAAGAAATGACTCTTTATGCTAAAATTTGCTCCTCCTCAAATATTCAAGGGTGACATTTTGAGTCAGAATTTGTCTTCTGATGTCTGTTTCTGGCAATAGGAGCGGTGTTCCCTGTAGCTAAGCAAAACATCTGGGTCGCTGTAGCTTCCACCTGGCAGGAGGAAACTGCCATCCTGGCACTAGCACCAACTGCTTTTCACTTCAGAAAGAAGCAGGGGGATCTACCTTCATCTCTGTAAACATCATGACTCTAGTTCAACAACAGTTACCTTCCTAGTTGGTGGGCTGAAGTCTCCTTTTCAAGCATTAATCCCATCTTGGTTGCTTAAACCATCAAAGAGCTATCTTCAGAAAGTGTCTGTTTTTTCCCCCAATGCCCATGGAGGGAATCTACACAGCCCACCTAGGTTAGTTATCCAACTTCTACATGGTGGTAGGCAAGGGGCTTGTTGCTCTACAAGACAACCTTGAGAGGTGAAACCATTTGTGAACTGGCTTAGAAGAAAGTGCAAGATCAGCCCAAATCCTGTTTGCTGCAGATCAGATCCATAGCAATATCTTGTGTCTTGACATGAAGACTGATATGACAGGCATTTGAATACCTTTCGGGAGAGATTTGGAGTCAACTTAGTGTTTACTTTTTGGCTCTAATTCTTTCCTGGTGCCTGGCAAGCAAGAAATACTAGGAACAGGGAGTCAGACCATCTGCATCTGAGCCTGACTGGTAAAACGCTGTGGTGGATCACCCCCTGGGTTTTCCAAATGTGGTCTACAGCTAATGGTTTTGCAATACATAGCAATGGGGTGCTCAGGGAATTCTGTCTCAAAATTCATGGCTCTGTGGAGCCTACATGTTAGTCATTTTCCAAGCAGGGTCCCCTGATGTGTGTTGGAAAATGACTGATCTCTCTACTTTTCTTTTCTTTTTCTATTTCGCTCCATACCCCACCTTTAGATGCCATCTGGGCTTTTGGCAGCAACCAGCTGTATGTAACAGGACAGAATGGCACTGCTGGTATCTTTGCCACCTACCCGTCTCAGCATCTGGATGTTGTGAATGGATTCTTTGACCAGGTAAGTGGGTACTGGGAAGACGAAGCTGCATTTGAAGAGGAATCTTTTGGGGTGGTTCTGGGCCTCTGGAAGATATCTGGAAAGGCTTTTAGAGCTGACACAGGTATCTCACTAGCCCATAGGAAGAACAGAGCCAGAAAGCATCCTTAGAGCAAGAAGGCTTGTGTGAAAAGGATTAACCAGTCACACAAGGCTGGCCAGGACACCAGTGAAAAGGATGCTACTTGGTCTCAGCCCCTGAATAGCAATAGCGCGAGGAAAGATGGCTCTTCCTCACTCCCACTGTACTACTGGGGCTGTTGCACAACCCAGGGTTCAACTGGGTGTGGGGTGGTGGGTGGTGTTGGAGGTCACTGTCTCACCTCTAAAGTTGCCATAAACCACAAAGGCACAGCAGCCACCCAGCTATGGTGGGTTGGAAGCATGTTCAGGAAGATGCCTTCAGCTTTTCTCGCTACTGAGACAGTTATTTATAGCTTTTCTCTGGGTGGAGAAAAAGGTATGGATTTGATTGAGCCTGTGGGCTGCCAGGAGGAACACGTTCCCACTCTCTCATTTGCATGGTTGCTCAGTCTACTGAGGTCTGATAATGCCGTGGGATGGCTTAGCGCAGCTCTTTCGGTTTAGAGAATGAGTACTAAAGGCATGGGACTTCAGAGGAGTTAAATAATTTGATTAAAAGATTAATCTGGATTAAATTCTTCCTCTTCCCTCCCCAGTTCATTGGCACAGCCTCCCTCATTGTTTGTGTCTTGGCTATTGTTGATCCCTACAACAACCCTGTCCCTACGGGGCTGGAGGCTTTCACAGTTGGCTTTGTTGTCCTCGTTATTGGAACCTCCATGGGCTTCAACTCTGGCTATGCTGTCAACCCTGCCAGGGACTTTGGGCCTCGTCTCTTCACAGCCATCGCTGGCTGGGGTACTGAAGTGTTCTGGTAAGTGATTGCCAATGAAAACTTTGTGCATCAATGGGGAAAAAATTACAAGTCCAAGTAGATGGTAGCTCTGGAATCATGAAGAGTCTCAGCACCCATGAGGTATTTTTGGATTTTATAAACATTTTTAAAATACACTGTTTGCTCTTCTTCTATTTCTTAAAGAGTTGTAGGAGCTTGGCAGTTTCCAGGAGTGTGAGCAAATGACCTAACTTTGTTATCTGGGAGGAAATCTAAGGGCATCATGAGAAGTTCAGGTGCACTTTGAACATGAGCCCATTATCCTTTCTTTAGTGGTATAAAGTGCAGAGCATTTGTTATACTTGGATTTTGTTGTTTCTGGAGAAAATTTAAGAACCCATGAGCAGCACAGACTATGTGCTGCCAAGGGATGCTTTCCTGCAAGCAGTGGGAGAGAAACGAAGGTGCACAGTTCAGGGACTACAAACGCTTCTCTCCTTTCTTGGTGGAGAGATGGTCTTAGAAGTCCTGGAAGTAGCTGTTCTGAATTGTCTGTCACCTGAATTTGCAGTGGGGGGCAATACCTGCCTTGGAAATTGCTATGGACATGCACGTACTGTTTTCTTTTGCAAGTCAATGGTGATGCTTGCAGACAACCAGGTCTTGCATTGTTCCAGATCCAAACATAAATATCCTAATGTGTAGGCTGCAGTTCTTACCTTGTGCATTTTCTTTTTGTTTTCCAGGACTGGTAAACAATGGTGGTGGGTTCCAGTTGTTGCTCCTTTCCTTGGGGCCATTGCGGGAGTGACAGTCTATCAGCTGATGATTGGATGTCACGATGAGCCTTCTCCACCTGCCTCTGAGCAGGAAACAGTCAAGCTAGCTAATGTGAAGCACAAGGAAAGGGTTTGAGGAAGCTGCCACCCAGATGTGGCAGACATTCATTACTCAGGACTGCAGTTGGCAAAGACAAGGAAGGAGTTAAGAAGGGCTTCAAGAACAATGGGAAGAGGTTTTTTTTCCTGTCTTGAGATTATTTTTTTTTAATGTATATCCTTGACGCATTTGCTTTAGGCATTTTCCTGTGAGCCTTTCCCCAAATGCAGTATCATGTAATCTTTCTCTAGTAGAAGGGGGCTGAGGACTGTAGGAGTCAAGAGAGAAGTGGGCATTGCTATCCAACATCTCCAACATGGGCCAGTTGTTAAGGAATCTGGAACTCTTTTGGGCTGTGTTGCTGGCCTTGCCTGTGAGCTTGGCAAACTGCTTCCCTCCAGACATGCGTCCCCATCTGTAGAGTGGGGATTGTGCAAAACTTAAATTGTTTCACTAGCATGGAATGGAAACTCCTATATCCCGGAAAAAAATTGCCTGTGATTCTACTATATGGATTAAATTCATGCTTGGTGGAGTTCTAAAGTTAATAACATGGCACCAGGAATGAACTTGTCTAAAGGATTTTTATTGGCCTAACTTTTTATATCTTCCATGAATTCATAGCACATCATATCAATCAGCTGATCCATAATGTCAGAGTGAGAATGCACTGGATTTTAATTTAATATTAAAACAAAATGTTTACAAACCACTGCAGCCTGGTGTTCTAATCACAATTTTTAATATTGTTAACTCCTAGAACATAACACATAGGAAATCCTTGTTCTAGCCAGGGGCTAACCTGGCAAGAAAGCTTGGCTCCCTGTAGCAGCCTTTCTAATTAATCAGATTTGTATATAAACTGCAAGCAGCTAATAGCCAAGTTCCACTGGAAACAGTGTTGCTAAAGTTGTGTGTGTTTGTGTAAATTTCACAACAATGTTTTTTTTTTTAAATAGATTTATATATAAATATACTCCTTAAAGCTGTTACTAGATACCAGGGTTGGGATGAGTTAATGTAAAGAGATGTGCGAACTGCCTAGTCTCTGACAGCTTTGAGTTGCTACTGGATTTTTCTGGGGTGGCCTTAGATTATGGCATTGTGTTGTTTGTGCGTCTCCTTTTGTACCTTGCAGAATTACTGGGGTATCCCTGGTACTCACAGCTGAGGGACTGAGATCAGGTACCTCCTGCAACAGCAGTTCTAGCATCTCAGGGGATCTCTGGCTCTCCCAATACCAGATTATCACAGAGTATTTGAAACAAGCAGTATCGGTTGTGAAAGAATTTGTAGGTCCCATGCCTTTGCATTAGAGAAGCACTTTCAAAGCCCGTTTCTTTAATGTATGAATTCTTTGAAATATGTAACTTTGTACACATTTCCAGTCACTAAAATGATGTATTCTTTTTTCATTTTTAAAAAATAAAATGTTGATACTCACACTGTAAAATGCTAGTGTTTGTTGTATTTTTAAGCAGCTGTCAATAAACTCTGCCATGCAAAGGAAGTCATCTATAGCAATAGCTTCCTCAAGCTCTCTTCCTTTTCAGCCTGGAAGAGCAAAATGGAATTAACCCTTTCAAGCAATACATCTACATGCTCCTTTTGTGTTTTATTCCTTTCCCTTTTGGGCTGGGCTTTTGGGGCAAGTGGGAGGAAATGGTACCTGTATTCAGCACAAAGGCCAAGGTATAGGCTATTGGATGGGACTGTCCTGCCGTCAGGTATCTTACTCTTCGAACAAAATGAACAAGAGGTTAGCATTTGTCCTTTGCCCTTTGTACCATTTAACGTCTCTTACTATTCTTTCTGTTAATGCAGTTCTTCTAAGTATGCAATCCCACTCTGCATTCAGCACATTGTGCAGCATCACCCAGCATATTTCACTTGCCATTTCTTTTTACTAGCTATGCCATGAAAGGAAAAGTATTATAGACCTGAACCCAGTGCTCAAAGAATTACACAAACAGCTTTCTTCCAGCCTGTGTTCTCTGTAAATGCAATTACTGTTGCTCCTTGGCTGATGTGTCCTGCTGTACTTTTCCTGTATTAGTTGCACTGCCTTAAAATAACTCATAACTTCCCATACGATGCCGTACTGAACAATTCAGTGAGCTCTGGATAAATGTGGTTTCCTGCAATTCACCAACTAGAAATCAAATTATTTTTGGCAAGAAAGCTGCTGAGTTTGTTTGTTATGATCTATCTGCGGTCAGCATGCTGCTTTATTCCATTTCTATCTTGAAAGTTTATCCCTCAAATTCAGTGTAGAAATCTTGTATATTACCTTGATCAACTAACATAACTGCAGAGGTGAATCCCCATTTCCCTTCAGGACTGTTAGTCCTTTTTCTACTCTTCTACTACATGATGTCTTGCACTGACTTGATCAATGTATTCAAATTCTTACTACAGACCTTATGAGTTTTGATTCAACGTGTGGGGTTTGGGTTTATTTGGGTTTTTGTTTGTGGGGTGTGGGGTTTTTTTTCTTTTTTTGGTGCATTCCCTCCTGCTTCTACCTGGCATGTACCCTTGCATTGTTTGTACCTCAACTCCTGTGTGTTACTGCCGTTATTAAAACCACAATAAAATACCAGTTTCATGTCAGAATTTTTGTCTTAACCATATCCCTTTGCAGTGCAAAGCTTCAGCTTTTGTGGAATCTGTTGGAGAAGCACCAAGCACGGCTGAGTAGGTCCATTACCATGTGGAAAGGGGCAGGCTCATCTTGCTGTCAGCAGAGGCGAAGTTATGGGGTCTTAGCCTCACCTTTCAGAAAAGTCTGGCCCATATGAGATGTGATTAGGGCAGCTCTTTGCTAAATGTGTAAGGAGGGCAGTGTACTGGACAGTTTGATATGCCGGATTTCAAGAGCTCTAGAAGTGCTATTAAAGTGTGGGGTGGGAAAGATGGAGTTAACTGCAGGTGGCATTTTCCCCGGCAGCAGGCATCCTTAAATTGCTGCAAGTTGTGGTTCTGTTTGTTTTCAGTGTAGCTGCCTTGAGAGAGCTTCTGGCATTATTCATCTGGCAGACACGGGCAAACGAAGATATTTTTTAAAATTTTTTTCTCCATACCTGAATTCCAAAGGGGATGAATCATCTCGTAGTTAATGCCTTGCTGTTGGAGTCACTGGAGGGTTAAGACTCATCTGGCCAAATATAGTCATCTGGGTTTTAGGTCAGATAAACTCCAGTTGTCGAGCTACTGAAATACACTTACTTTGTAGGAAGAAATAAATCTATGATTTAAATTATTCATGCTTGACAGAGTAATTTGCCACTGGAAGAAAATGTTAAAAGATGTTGTGGGTGCTCTTTTGTGTGAGATTTTCAAATTAAATCTGTCTTGCAAAAAGGTCTCTCAGTTAAATCGCAAGCTGTACTCTTAAGAGCAGGTCCCGCTGGAGGAAGTTCCCAGACCTATATATTACAGAAGGTCGAGTTGACAGGAATTGTCCCTTCTGACTTTAAAACCTACAAAATTTATAAGGCAGGCTGAAAGTGGCTGAGTATTCAGTTCCTCTTGGTTCTCAGCTGGTCTAAGCTCTTTGCTGCAGGTGCTGTAACATGGTGGCACATCAGCTGTGA
The DNA here is from genome assembly GCA_013398225.1 of Steatornis caripensis. Classification (NCBI taxonomy): domain Eukaryota; kingdom Metazoa; phylum Chordata; class Aves; order Caprimulgiformes; family Steatornithidae; genus Steatornis; species Steatornis caripensis. The sequence goes on from VZSC01017079.1 coordinate 162,576, forward strand.
CCTGGGAAAACCTGCTTTTGTTTCCCTGTTTTCCTGGTGCCTTGAGATGCATGTCTCAGAAGGCTCTTCCAGCTCTGTTTGCTTTGTCTGTCCATGAAGTGCCAGCAGCAGTGCTGATCTCTTCCAGACCCTGCTCTGCTTTGCTGATTGGGAGCAAGGTGTCATCATGAATCAAAGGGCTGACACTGCGGAGAACTGCAGTGTGGATGGCAGAATAGCACAGCCTGCCTTTGTGCAGCTCTTCTATCCCAAAGTGAGTTTCAGCGCTTTTTCTGCCAGTGGTGGATGCTGGGGTTGCAGGAGCAGGTTGGCCCTTGGCTGACCACTTCCAAGTGAGAAGGACAGGTTCCTTGCCTGCCCTACTAGAAAGAGGGTGAAGGACTAGGATCTATTGAGGTACAACATCGGCAACGACCAGGCTGTGACGGTTGTTGTATTCCCTGCTGCCTCCTTTAAGTCATTGGTAGTTCTGCATGCTCAGGTTGTGCTTGAACTCCCAGTTCTCCTGCGCAGCCAAGGATTTTGCTCTCATCCTGTATCTCAAGGCAGAAAGAAGTGCTAGCCCACTGCCCAATTCTAGCATACCCACAGTCCTGGTGTCTTGAGAGCCTTAGAGTTTGTGGACATTCAACTCTCTAGGAGCCTCTGTAGCCTTGTAGGAGCCTTGGACACCTGTGTTTTGATTCAATAATCCTAAAGGTCCTTTTCAACCTAAATGATTCTATGATTCTAATTAAACCACTTCATTTATTATTTAATTTACTGTGTAAAGAATAACAAAAATCCTTCCTGGCACCACAAACTCCTTGTTGAGGGGGAGATTCCTCTTCACTCTTCCCTGTTCAAGATCCAGTTCAGGAACACAGTCCCTCATGAGGGTTTCTCTGGATGTGCAGAGTGTGCACAGGAGGAGGACGTCAAGGAACTCCAGGCAAATGTGTCTCCAACCCAGCTGCTGTCATGTGGCTTGTCACCACTGCAAAACATTAATTTGTCTGGAGAAGTGAGCACAACAATCTCACTCCAGGGGGCTGGAGAATGATTATACAGCCAAATGAGCTTATCAGATTGAAAATATTTTCATATCTAGCCATATAATAATAACAAAAAAGACACACTGGAAAAGAAAAGGTTAATAGAATAAAGGTGTGAAAGCCACAGAGAGAAAGACTCTTATCATTTTAAAGGGCAACATTTTTATTCACAAAGCAGCCGAAATATTCTGCCAGCAAAGTTTTGTGGTGTGGCTTGTGTTTATCATTATCAAATTAGAGTGCGGAGGTGGATTCAAACTTTAGTCAAGAAAGATTTCAAGATACTTTTTATTTGCAAAACTGTGGTGACTAAGGTTTTCTTCCATCCATCTAACAGCAGTCTAAAGAAGGAATGAATATTTGAGTTTCCTTGTTAAACTGTGTAACAAGTTTAGGGCTAAAAAGTTGGTTTTGGTCTGTCGTTCCTAAAATTTCTAAACATTTTTTAAAAATCGTCATCTGGTCTCCATAAAGCCACTTTGATATCAAATTTTCTTGGTTGCTGAAAGCAGCACATCTCTGCTAGCATCAAGCCCCACCCCCCCAAGTGAAACAGCACAGTTGTCATCAGCGGCTCAAAGTCTGCATTCACATTTGAGTATCTGTGCAGATACACAGCCAAAACACATCCAAGCCAAGAGCCACCGTGCTGCTGAATGAAACCCTTGATCCCACATTTGCCATAGTTTCAGGCAGCCCTGCAGTACCTGTATCTCTTGGGTTTGGGTTTTTTTGTTTGTTTGGGTTCTTTTTTGCAAATCATAGGTTACAGAGGTGTCTGGTATTTTGGAAGTAAAACCAGCTGCACAGAGTGGGCATTGAATGAGATGCATAGACACTCCAGAAACTTTATGACATGAAATTATGCAGGTTATGAAATCCAGCATAAACAGCACTTACTAAAAAGTTACATCAACATGAATGGGAAGACAGAGCCAATTTTGGATCCTTTCCCTTACTGAGCAAGGTACCCAGTGTTATGTCAGCAATACCTGTGGGGAAGCAAGTGGAAAATAACACCAAACAGACTTCTGCACCTGTGGAGCCCATGGGAATGTGGCCCTATCGCTTTAGGTGTGCTCGCAAATCCCACTGAGTGGGTGTCTGCACGCGCACAAAGTATCTTGGTAAACATGGGTGCAAGTGGTGTGGGAGCCTAAATTGTTGTGGGTTTTCTTCTATTCCCCCCATCACTCCTTGGTCTCAGCGGGAAATCAGGTGCCTTCTTAAAACAGTCCTTCTTGCAGGGGACCCTGTCTTGGAGGCCAGGCTCCCCCTCATACCCACTCCTGCATGGGAGGAGGTGGCTGCCCTTCAGCTGCTGCAGTTTCTCCTCTCATGCTCAGCTTTCCTCCTTGGTGCCTGAGCTGTCTGTGCTTGCTGGCTGCAGCTCTGTCTTGCCAACCTCCCCATCACTGTATGTGGTTCTGGAGGATGCAGTGAGGACATAAAATCTCACCCCTAGCTCCTGCAGTCACAGTGGGCTACTGCTCCCAGGTCCTGGTGCTGTGGTGGAAAAGCCTAGGAGGTAGAGCAAGTGTGGTGTGATCTCTCCTTTGGTTGTTCTTTCTCCAAGTCTGCTGAACCACACGACAGGGCCTTTCTAAGCTGAATGTTGGGTCAAGAACATGGAAATTAGTAACCACCCTCGAATATATTTGCCCAGAGGTCTTTTTTTGATCCATTCTTACTTTTTGCCCTGGGGACGTCCTGTGGCAATGAGCATTAACATTTTATAAAAGTCCACTACCTGAATTTCTCATCTCAGTGAGAGGGACCAGTCCTCTCTCTGCCCTACCAGCGCTCTCCTCCATGGTCACCCTGGGGACCTGGTCCCTCCTCAAGCTGGGACACTGCTAAACACCCTGGCAGAATTTCAGGGAAGGGTGATGGAGACTTCATCCCGTACAGCAACAAATTCTACTCTCTTATCTACTCTCTTACAGGCTGAGTGGCATTTACAGTTGAAGAAGGAAAACCTTCCCTAAGAGCCCTGTTGGAGGACCAACTGGTTGGGGTTTTGCCCCACCAACTGCAGTACACGTCCCCTTTGCCCAGAGAGATGACAGGGAGTGGCAGAGGACTTAAAAAACCTCTTGCAGCCTTCCCATGGAACTACTCCAGAAGACAGGGTTTAATTAAGCCTGAGATGGTTGTTCTTCAGTGTCTATCTGCCAGGTGATCTAAGGGCAAATGGCTATTAACACAGCATTTCCCTAGCAGAACTTGTCCAACTGAGGCTGACAATCTGACGAAGGAGGTGAATGAAAGAGAAATAAATAAACAAGATGAGGGCAACAAGCAGATCAAGCTCTCAGGCAAAATATTGCCAACTAGGATACACTTCTGAAAATATAACAAGAAATGTGCTGCCTGAGATGATGGTTTTATTTGTTGCAGGATCACAAATTACCTTAGCTCCTTGCAGGAAATTTGCACAGTTCCCATCTAGCTCATCTTGTACTCTCCCCGCCTTCCGCCCTGCACCAGGATATCTGCTTGCTTTCTGCTAATTTCTGCTGCTGGTCTGAAACTGGCTGAAACCTTTTCCTTGGGATCTGAGAAACCTTCTATGGAATCATAGACTATCTCAAGCTGGAAGGAAGCCATAAGATCGTATAAAATGTCCCTTGCTTCCCTTTGATTGTCTCAAACAAAAGTGTCTTTGACTTCTTTTTTTTGCTTGTATAAAATCTTTTAACTAAAGCACTGAGACACAGCTCGTCTGCATCTAAGGTCATGAGTCCAGCCCAGGCCAGCTGGCTCACAGGATCTGCGTGGCTAAGTGATGCCAGATGTTGTAGCTGGTGGTACATGAGGGAACAGGCACCCTTTGAATGCAGCTAACCATCCTGATCCAAGGGTACAGGCGGAGAGCTCTTGCCTGGAGTCTAGGGTGGGCCCTTCCTCTTGCCTCCAGGACAGATATGAGACATGAGACCCAAGTATAACTCATGAGACAAAAGAACTGCCAGCATGATCCCACCTCCAGGAGGGAAAATGTGTCTCTGAGTCCCATGACCCTGGTGGGGCTGTAATGTGCAAGAATGGGGTGGGGTAAGGAACTAGTTGGGGGACTGGTCAGGTCTTGTCATTCTAAAAACGCTTTTGCTCCAGGAAAACTACTGATTGTAGATTAGGTATATGTCTGTTGACAGGATTTACCCTATTCTAGTTTGGGACATTCAGCACTTACTTACCCACTTCTCTGTGCCTGGAAGATCATTAACTCTTTAAATTCATCACCATGTCCCTGGTAGAAATGCAAGATAACAGAGTCTCTTCTATCTCTGAGCAACAGGGACACAAAGTGACGTGTTACCAAACCTCTCATCCGTGTCTGCTGCCTCTTAGTCCAGACACTCCAAGCACTGAGCAGACGTCAGGCACAGCTTCCCGGCCCTGTGCCTAACCAAATGAACAGCTGAGCTTGAAAAACACACCACAGTGATGAATATTTCTAATACTGGGATAGTATTCGTCCCTCCAGACGTAAGATGAAGATGATGGTGTCTTCGGCCTCCAGACATGAAAGGTGAAACTCTGAGAAGATCTCTGTGCTGCCTCCAGGGACTAGAGGTGGAGAGACAAGTGTCCAAGAGCGTTGGACACAAGGGATGGGTGCAGAAGGTGATCATATCTGAGTCCTGTAGCCCATGAGACAATTGAAGTGCAAGAGGGACAAATAGCAGCTAAGCGAAGTCTGGGAGCCCATGACTACTCAGGCTGGCAAGTGACAGCATGAACTTTCACTGAGGCCATCTGCAAAGGAAAACTGAATTGCTTCATTGACTGTGCTGACTACGGGCTCAATTCAGATGCCTAAGTGTAGGGGTCTGGAGCCATTTCAGATACCCTGGGGAGTTCCGCATGGCACTAGCTGCCACTCCAGAAGGGCTGAGGTCTCTTGCAGGCCCTGTGTCATAGCTCCAAACACCATGTAGATACCTTTGCGCATCCTATATGTGTGCAACTGGGTCAAGGTCTGGAGATCACTGAACTGGAGCTGAATGCCTCTGCAGGAAACCGTAGCGTGGGCAGAGGCAGAAAATTGACAAATCTCCATATTTCTATTTCCTTTGTAGTAGGATGCCCATTTCCATAGAGGCTTAAAGAGCGGCAAAAGGAACAGATGAAAGGTCTGCCTGCCCCTGCGCCCTGTCTCCAACAACAGCGTCTTACACCTCTCTACCCTATTTAGATATGTCGCAACAGAGAGCAACAAAAACCACATGGATGAGGTGGCTTTTTTGCTCCCAGATACTGTTCCTGGTTTGGTTTGACTTGTGACAGAGTTGGTTGAAACCAGCTCTCTTGAGGAGCCGGAGTAAGACTGCATTTACATGCTAACTGAAAGGAGTTGGTTGGTTTATACAGGGAGGGGCAACCTCTTTCACTGTTCTAAGGAAAACCACTAATGTTGTCTCATAATTAACACTTTTCTTTCTATAATTTTTTCACTGGGAGACAACTTCCCTGCCAGGCAGGTTTGGCTTGTCCCGGGAGATCTTCAACTATTCTAAGCTGAGAGTACAGCAACATCTTTCTGGACAACCTTGTAGGGAGCCCCTCAGATGCTTGGGGATGGCCCCAGATGGATGTTCCCTGCCAGAGATAGCAGCTAAAACTCAGCCAGTGCTATCGGAGCTAAAAGAGACACAGTTTGAGTAAAAGAGGCAGGCTGGTTTCCCTGTCCTATCTGAACTGAGCACACTCTGGTGTCAGTCACACAAACATGTCATTTTACGGGCCAGGAGCCTCAAATCCAGAGCATAGGTAACTAACTCACATGGCTAATATCTAGATAACACTCACTTCTCAGAAATGAGTCATTGGGACAACTTGTAGTAGTCAAATTTTGTGTCTTGGCTGGCATCAGCTCAGTCCCTGAAACAATTCCATTTTCACTTAAACCCCCTGGGCTCACTCGCAACCTCTGAACTCCACCTAGCACAGAAGGGCAGAGTTTCTGTTGACCTTCAACTTTGCTTTCCCTTTCTTGCTGCATTGCTTTAGGTAATCTCCAGTCAAATTGTTGCATGTCTGAGTCCTTTCCTCTCATTTACCTTGTGAGGAAATGTTTATAGCTGTATTGGCCCTTCAGGAGGAAAGAAGCTGATGGGAGAGGAGAATAACCTGCCCTTAGCCTGGGGAAGAGAAGTACTAGCACCTGGTCCACAGGAGAGCCACAACCCGGTAAATCCCATCTCAGCTGCTCCCTGATCTCTAGGAGCAACAACGCTGGTCCAGCACATCTGGAGGATCCCTGGCCAGAAGAACTTGCCTCTTCTATCACCCCTGCTGAGCTTCATAAGCTAAGTGCTGCGGGATCCCTAATTGCTTCAAATGCAGAGCTCTTGGCTGGGTGATGAGGTCTCCCACCTTCCCTCCTTTTTCAGGCTGGGCTTACTGAGATGTAAATCCATGAGACAGAAAACAGCAAAGCAAGGGCGACCCTGGCCCTTGAGAGGTGACAGCAGCAATGGTTCTCCTTGATTTTGGTTCAGTGACTTTAACGTTTTGGATCCCAATCTCTGTGACACCAGCTGGATTTAAATTAAAAAAAGAGCTCTTGTGTCTATCCTGATCTGTAGAACAAGGGAAAATATTTATTTTTTGTATCTATAACCAAAGGGAAAATAACACAGGATAGAAAGTCTTGGGGAGTGCCCTCAGTCTCAGGAGGTGGGAGCTGGATTTGGGAAGGGTGGCTCACTCTATTTGTGCTATAGGGCAATTGTGTCTCTCCTGCAGTGTGCATGCCAGGTGCCTGGAAGTGAGGAGCGGCGACGCAGAGCTTTCCCACGCCTGAGACCCTTTGCTGGTCCGGGCATGAGCCTTTGTGTGCCTTTAAAGTAGAGAGCGCAGCACCACCCTGCCCCTGGGCGGGCAGGGAGAAGGTGTATGCTGAAGATAGTGTCGTGCACTTATGGAGACAGCCTGTACACAATATTTGCTATTCAATCATTTTGGTTAAGTGGCTTGGTATTTTCCCTTCCCATGACCTCTTCTCCACTCAGCCCTTTTATGGGCCTCTTCCGTGTTTCGGCGTCTCTGAGATTAATTTGTCTTCCAGGTTTTGTGCTGCTCCTCTCTCTTATTAAGGCACTCTTCCTCCTCTTTAGTTATTTTCCTTTGCCTCTCCCCCCTCCTCGGTCCTAGCAGAGCCCCTCAGCCCCATTTATACTCGTGGGTCATGTAAACGGTAGGGAAGGACCAGCCCCGAAAGAGAAAGCTCAGAATATGGGAACACCAGGGATCTGGGAGCTCTTGCTCCAGGCTAGCAGCCATGTTTTACTGAGGAGCTCTCAATATAAAATATGCCCAGCGTTTTATCAAAGAGGTGATGCTGTCATGGGTTTGTTTATTATTTCCCTTCAGGGTTTGGTCTCTTCATGGCTTCTTCCTTTCTTTTTTGAGGAGGAAATGTTTGCAGTTCTGTCAGCCCTGGGAGGAAAGTAAGCTACAAAGGGAGCAGGGATAATGAGAGCCTTTTCCGGAGCCAAGATAATGCAGCTTTATGGTCACCTTTGCCCTAAGCACGTGGGAACTGAGCTCAGCCCTCAAGGATGCTGAGCTGTGCGCTGGTCACTGGAGGAAAGAGCCATGGCCCATGGCAGGGATCAGGGACACAGCCTGTGTACTGTCCGTGGATCCACTGGGCTCTGTTCCTCCGCCTGCTCCATTCCCTCCCTCCATCTCCCTCCAAGGTCTCTGACATTGACAAGGCTTTTCCTCCTCCTGTGCTGAAACCTTCCTCTCTGAGGGGGTCATCACTGCCTACTCACCTCCCACCCAGTGCACCCACTCAGCCATTTCAGCTGAGCTTTGAACAGATCTGTTTAAATCCTTTCCTCCTCCTTAATCTTCAAGCCTACATCAATGGGGATTTCACCAGGCAGGAGTGCATGAGGGGCTTTTCCATGGTGGAGGCAGATGAAGGGACAGAGACAGGTGAGTTCCCGTCCCCTGATACCTGCCTGGTCCTGCCTTTGCTCCACACATGTACCATGCCATGGTCTTGCCTGGGGCACCGTAGGAGCCTGGGACCAGAGCTCCTTCACCTGATGCCCTCAGGCATCTTTTTTCTCTACCCTTGGTGTGCAACTCGATCACTTTGCACCCTTGCAGTGTTTTGGAAGGAGCTTCTGCTCTTCTGCTGGTATCTTTATTTCCTAATGTGTTTCCCACATTCCCTCAGCCCCCAGGCCACTTTCTAACTCACAATCTGTCTCCCCATTACCATGTCTGGAAGTATTGCACGGGTATAAGCATAGGTGCAGAAGGCTCTCAGAGTCCTTGGAGAGGACTTGCAGATTAGAAATTCTCTGTTATTTTCTCCTATATAATCTCCTTTTCCTTCCTTACCCTCTTTCCCTTGTGCACATTTGGGAACATCATGAAGTACATCACTGAGAAACTCCACTTCAAAGCCAGGAGAAAGCATGAACAATGAAATGAATGAAAAGAGGGGAAGACCTTCTTTCATGACGTCTGCCCTTGCTAGAAGCTTTGGTCTCCTGTTTTCTTCCCTTCTGGCATCCCAGATGTCCCATGCCGAAGGGGGCAGAGAGGTGTCTCTGGGGGAAGCTTTGGGTTGCAGATGAGCTCTGGGGTATACCTTGCAGTATCAGCTGTAGACCAGGTAGATAAGCAGACAGTTTTCAGTAATTTTTCCTAAGAGGTTTTATTTAGCTTCTTCAAAGGAAGCCCAGCAAAAATCTTCTGGAGTGATCCGTGTGCAAACAAGCTGCTATCAGCTTCAAACCAAGCTTCATCTCTGCCTTGGATCTGGAGCTTACACAGTACTCTTCATCTCATGTTTTTAGCGTATGAGTACTCCGCAGGCAGGGAAATCTACCCACATAAGAAGTGATCTCTCCTGCAAGGGATAATTTTACTTGAGACATACAATAAGGAGATGATTATCTGCTTCTGTCTGGTTTCCCCCGGGAGACTGGGACAATGTAATCATGCAGTCTGGGTGTGCAAGAGGGTGAATGCTCCCCTGCCACCTTTGAACCACTTGGCCCATTGCAGGCAAATGTGAAAGAGTGGCAGATGCAGCAGGACTGAAGAATTCCTACAAATTTAATAAAAGTCTCTGGATGGATAGAGGACTGAAATTATGTTACTGACCCTACCGAGGTGCTATTAGTAAGCATGACATTTATTGGATGACTGAGACTCCACATGCGTGCAAGCCTTCAGAAAACAGATCACTGCCATGTCCAGAAAAGCTGATTTTTAGTCAGGGACAGTGGATCTCCTAAAGTCATGGAGAAATGGCAAGACCGAGTAATCATATCATACTTGTATAAGTCTCCTAGGATGGTAGTGGGAAGCAGTCACCTGTGATAACAGGATCCTAAAGCTGCGAAAGATATTTCTACATATTTTTAAATTATTTTTGTTATATTTTTTAAACTTTGAAACCAATCTTGGTTTTCAAGGCTTCTCCCATTTAAAATGGAGTTGCAAAAAGCTGACTGGGCTTTTCAGAGAGGAAAGCCTATTTTTACTAAGCAGGCTGTTGTTGCATAGGGCTCCCACCTGGTTAGACACAATGCTCTCCATATTCAGCTGTGACTGCTGAAGCTCAGTTCTTGCTTGTTTTCCCCTTTGTGGTAATACACCTATTAAAAAAAAAAAAAGAAAAAAGAAAAAAAGACAGGATAGTTAAGGAGGAAAAAAAGAAAAGAAGAGTTAATGGTGGCAGCTTCTCAGCAGCTCTGCAAATTAAAACTGTTGGCTGACTTCTATTCTTTTTATCAGTTAAGGACTTTGTTTTACTTTTAGCCACAAAAGGGTATAAACTGATGAGCGTGCCCCTCTGCTGTGCACCAAACCCTCCTAGTCCACAGAGCCTTCCGGCTGTTTTGGGGTGTCATTTTTCCCCTTGGGTAAACCAGGCCCAAACACCAAACCTTGACTCACTGCTGTAAGCCAGCTTGGAAAGTGTCTGTCATTCTGTGTTGTTACTCATTTCTGGGAAGGAGAAGGCAATTACATTGGCCTTTCTGATTTCTAAGGAAAATGTATGCTGTTCCAGAGGGTAGAGTTGGCTTGTGGAAGATACTGGTTTAAGATGAGGCACAGCATCGCACCCACCTGCCCACCACCCAGTGCTGTTAGATGCCTGAGCCTGTACCCTTGGCACCTGGTGATCGTGGAGCAGACTCCTTATCTTGCCTCTTTGTCAGTCATCTTTGTTATTTTCTCTCTTGTGAGAAAACAAAAATGAGCAATGAGGACAAGAATCAAAGCTTCAAGGCCCTAGAGGAGCTGTGGGTGAATCATATGGATCCTCTCCAGATATGAGGCAAATAGGATCATGTCACCATGGTGCTGCAGAGATCACACCAGGAAGCAGCCAGGTCTCTGGGGAGGCTGAAGTGAGACAAAGCCCCAGAGTGGGGATGGAGAGTTATTTTCTTGCTGCTGCTTCCTCATGTGAGCCCTGCTGTGATGCTCACCTGATGGACGTGGAGCTGTGGAATTGATGGGTTGCTCTCTTGGGCTTGTTGTCCAAGGCGTTCGAGTGCAGCTGGGGCAATGCAAACCGTTAATTTAGATAGTACTTATGCCAACACATAGATAGTGTTAGAGCATTGCAGTCTCATGCAAGGTTTTAATTTAGATAGTATTTATGCTAACACAGACATAGTGTTAGAGCACTGCAGTCTCCAAGGAACAAAATCTGTAAGTATATACTACATCTATTTCTCAGCTAAATTTATAGAAGAAAAATACTTTTCTTGAGCGAGTGGTGTGTGTTTATTCCACACTTCTTTTCCCATTATTGGATGCCTTAGTCCATGGCCTGCAAAGCTGCAGCTCCAGGGTGTTCAGTCTTTCTTCTCAAGGTACAAACTCTGCGGCCTCCTGCTCCAGATGTTTGGGCAACATCCTCAGGTGTGTCCCCCAGCCTACAGCTCAAAGGGTAATATGGCCAAAAGACCTTTTTGGGTCTGTAACAAGATGCATGCATGGTCTAGAAGGGGAAATCTGGTGATGCCTGTGGTTAGTTACTGGGTGACAGTTATGGCCTGGTTCAGTGAGAATGGAGAGCTCTGGTTTTATTGCATTATTTAAACAATAATGCAATCATCAGCAACAGTCAACATGAATTCACAAAGGGAAAGTTCTTTTTAACTAATTTTATATCCTTCTATGATAAGGTCATCCACCTAGTACATGAAGGGAACATGATGGTTGCAGTTTTTCTGGATTTTAGGAAGGCTTTTGATACTGTTCCTTGCAACATCCTTCTGGACAAGTTGTCCAGCTGTGGCATAGTGGATTCACAGTATGCTGGGTGAAGAACTGGCTGAAGGGCAGAGCTCAAAGGGTTCTAGTGAATGGGGCTACATCTGGCTGGTGAACAGTCACCAGCGGTGTTTCTCAGGGTTCAATTCCAGGGCCAGTTCTGTTCGATATATTGATTAATGATCTGGATGCAGGAGTTGAGTGCACCATTAACAAGTTTGCTAGTGATACCAAACTGGGAGGTCCTGTTGAGTCACTTGAGGGACAAGAGGCCTTGCAGAGGGATCTAGATAGATTGGAGCATGGGGCTATGATTAATGGGATGAAATTCAGCAAGTTGAAATGCCAGATTCTGCATGTAGGACAGAGTAATGCTGGGCACGAGTATAAATGGGGAGAGGAGAAGCTGGAGAACAGCCCTGCAGAAAGGGACCTGGGGGTGCTCATCATCAGCAAGCTCAGTAGGAGTCAGCCATGTGCCTTGGCAGACCAGAGGGCAAACCACATCCTGGGGCGCATTGAACACTGTGTAACCAGTTGGTCAAAGGAGGTTATCCCACTGTATTCAGCATTGGTGAGGCCTCAACTTGAGTACTGCATGCAGTTCTGCACCCCACAATTTAAGAAGGATATGAAGGTCCTGGAATGCATCCAGAGAAGGGAAACAAAGCTGGTGAAAGGACTGGAAGGCATGTCCTATGAGTTTGGGTTTGACTGTGAGTTTGTCTAGTTTGAAGAAAAGGAGGCTGAGGTGTGACCTTATTGCTCTGTACATCTTCCTCAGGAGGGGAAGCAGAGAGGGAGGTGCTGAGCTCTTCTGCCTGGTATCTGGTGATAGAACACGTGGGAATGGTTCAAAGCTCCACTAGGGGAGATTTACACTGGACATCGGGAAGCATTTCTTTACTGAGAGGGCGGTCAAACACTGGAACAGGCTTCCTAGATGGGTGGTTGATGCCCCAAGCCTGTCAGTGTTTAAGAGGCATTTGGACAACGCCCTTAACATGCTTTAACTTGGTCAGCCCTGCATTGTTCAGGCAGTTGGACTAGACGGTTGTTGCAGCTCCCTTCCAACTGAAATAGTCTATTCAATTTGATTTTTCTGGTGTAAGCTGACAGCTGTTCCTTTGTGCTCTGCCATTCTCCCCTTCACCCTCTGGTTTTTCGCTTTCTTACCTGATCTCTCTTCTTAACCTTTGCCTTTGGGGCTGGACAGGTTTTCTATTGTAGCAGATCCGTCACTGGCTCTCAAGCATCTTTTATTTATCAGCTGCTACAGTTCCAGTGTCTTGTAGAAAATGAATGTGACATACAAATCCTGGACTAGGGACAGCTATGAGATGACTCCTATTGTGTTTTCCAGCCTTGTCGGTGTCCAAAGCAGGACTTTTCCTCCCAGCATGGCTTTGTAGGAGGCTATATGGGCCAGACCTGCAAGCTAGCAGAAGTTGGTATTTGCCTAACATGACTGTCCCTGGGCAGCATCACCTGGCTCCCTCTGCACCAAGCTCCAGATATGTGAGCACAGTTAAGCTTTTTTAGAGGTTTCTCATTTCCTAAGGTGGCCACATTTGTCTGAAAAATGATTTGAATAAAAGCATTGACTGACTGTACTGTTAGATGTTAGCTCTACAACCAGGGAGGCTTTGGGATTCCTCCAGAGCCCATTTCCCTAGATTATTTCTATAATGTTTGTGCATTTCTTCTCTACCTCCTCCTCTCTGTTGCCATAAGAAGAATAAATGACCTAATTGTGGATGCGGACTCCCTGGTGTCTCACAGCACTTAAGGACACATGCCTGTTTCATAGTGGTCACAGCCGATACGAGACTAGAACCAACAGCTGGATGAAGACCCATGGGCAGATGAAAGGAGTGAGACCCTGAGGATCAGCCTGACAAAGGGTGGTTTGAATACGGAGGGGGGCCAGAAGGTGAAGGGCAGGGAGTGTGAAGCTTCCAGGGACTATCTTTGAGGAAATTCCCCAGGGAATGAGGAGTGTAAGATAAAAGGTAAATGCATATGCAGGCAATGGCACAGGCTACCTGAACTACCCAGGGTTGGGAGCCAAACCCTTTGTGGTGACAAATGATGACTTCCCACATAGGATTTGACCAGGTGGAAGAAGTGATCACACATCCTGGTGACTGCAGTAGCTCCCCGTCACCCCAATGTCTGATAGATCCTTCCAGCTTTGTGCTCAGACCTTGGCATGATGGTTGTCAAGGTCCTTGCAGGTGCTGCCAGGATGCGTGCTAACACACAAAGGCCTTGCTGAACTTGTATGACACCATTAATTCATCACTGACTGTTGCTTTTCCAGCCCTGCTCAGACACTTGTTCCTTGGGAATCTAGCTTGGAAAAACATTTCTGGAGCAGTTATTAACAATGTATAGGGCAGCTTTGTGTCTGTTGATTTAGGCTTTTGGTCTGGCAGTAGATGTGGGTCATGATGAGAATTCAGATTTCCTGATTCTCCTTTACCTCTTGGTACACCCTGGATTATGGACGTATGAATAGTAGTACCAAGACATGACAGCTTAACGAGTTGTGAGCTGCAATAACTGTGTAATCCCATCCTGTCCCATCTGTCAAGACATCATTTGTCACCATGTTTTCGGCCATGGACTCAAATCTACAAACGATCCACTATTCCTGGGTTAGGCAATGCTATTATTCAAAAAGAGGAAAAAGAATCATAGAATCATAGAATCACAGAATGGTAGGGGTTGGAAGGGACCTCTAGAGATCATCTAGTCCAACCCCCCCTGCTAAAGCAGGTTAGCCTAGAGCAGGTTACACAGGAATGCATCCAGGCGGGTTTTGAATATCACAAAAGAAGAACAATTGGCTTAAACTGAGGAAAGATGTGAGATCAGAAACCCATGTTTAGGTACCCTGATGCTGTTCCAAATGGAGCCAGAGCAAGTCACAGGCACTGTAGGACTCATAGTTCGGCCTTCCCAGGGGGCCTCAGAGGCTCTCCCCACTGTCCTGCTGCATCACAAAGAGCTTTCGTGGCTAACATGTCTTTTTCACATGCCATCTCCATTACCTACCCCCAATGCGGTCCATGCAGGTGAGCGAAGTACGGCCTATAGCCCTTTAGTTTCCTGGAGTATTGTAATATCATGGGCAAGAGAGAGTGTTATCACACCCACTGGCATGGTCTTCTTGAAGTGGCAATTGATTTGACAAGAATTGCAATGTCAGCCAAGCTGAAGAAAAGTAAACATTTTTTTCATGAAAACAAAACAGAAGAGTTGAATGTGCTGGAAAAAGAGAAGAATGAAAGAAACCCACACTTTGTACTAGTTATCCTAAGGCTGGCCTGCATGACCTCTGTCGCGGTGCATCACACAGCTAGCCCAGAGCTCCCTTGTCTACCTGTCCTATTGTGCTTTCCTGATGTGAGCTCTGCAGCCTTAAATTGTCCTTCATGAGAGCAAAGGCACATTTCAATATTTACCTTACTTTTGTACCCAAACTCATTGTGAAGTTCTATTCAGAATCAAACCTTGCTCCCTTGCCCCCAAAACAACGTCTTTCATTACTGACTTGATTAGAAGGCAATCTTTTTCCTGTGAAATTACTTACACTGAGTTGTTGTATGGTGAGGCAGGACTCCTGTTCTCCTACATGTACTTGCACATATGGCTCATTACAGCCTCTGGATTGAGACTGACAAGTAGTAAGTCAAAGACGATTTGGCTGAGGGAGACTGATCCCTAATCTAGGTTTTGAGGGCTGCAGTCCTTCATTCATATTTTAAATGGACATGAGACTGGTTCAGCTGCAAAGCTACCAAGCTGTGTTAGTCCAAAAATATAAATTTCTCAGAGATAGATGTTATCTTAGATTACCAGTGGTCCTGTATACATTTTGTTGGTAGTAGATACAACTTGGAGGCTGTCTGCCACAGATCACTCATCTCTGTTCCCAGGCTGGCATGGGCACTCTTAGAACGGATCTACCTGAAACAAATAATCATTTTTTGACTTGTTTTTCAACTAAAGCAGTTGACTGACCCCCTGTGTGGCCATGCAGAAAGCTGCCAAAGCTAATGGGAGGGCTGTGCCACAGGAGTTTTGGTCCAAAGACATCTCTGGAGATCTGCCCTCCAACCTCCTTCTCTGACTAGCTGGGCTATTACCAACACTCAATCAGGCTGCCCGTGACTTTGTTTACCTGTGTGTTGAAAAGCTTGAAGGATGGAGATAACTCTGGTGACCTGACACAGGGCTGGTCCTCCTGCACAGATAAAAAGCTTTTCCTTGCGTTCACCCTGAACCTCCCAAACTCCAGTTTGTTGCCCCTTGTTTTATCACCTGCCCCTGCTGAGAAGAGCTGAGCTGTGCCGTCACTGTAGTTACCCTTCAATTAGTTGTTGGCTGCTATTAGATCTGCACTTCAGCCTCCTCTTCACCAAACTAAACAATCCCAGCTCCTCAGTCTCTGCTTCTTGGACACGTGTTCTGTCTCCTGATCTTGGTAGTCCTCCTCTGCTCCTTCTCCAGTTTCTTGACACCCACCTTGAAATGGGGGCCCAACACTGGAGACAGTAACTCCCTCAGTCTGCTTGCCACAACTGTCCTAGTAGCCCGGTAGGTGGTTTGCCCAATTTGCAATGACAGCACGTCACTGGCTTATCATCAGTCTGGTAATAAGAGCATGGTAAGATATCATAGTCAGGTCAGGGTAGGGTGGGAATATTCTTCACCAGTACCGGCACCAATGGGACCCTTCCCCACAGACTCTGCAGAGAGATAAATAACATATGTGCTCAGTTTGCACACCAAACATGGCTCATGCCAGAGGACTGTTTTCCAGTGAATAAAAAGCCATAGCAGAAGACCTGCACTCAAAGAGACCTCAAGGAAAACCCAATTGCTTTGTGAAGAGGAGTGTGATTTATCTCTTCCCTCTGACTTAGTCTGCAGCTCAGTGTCCCAAAAGCATATTAAGGAGCAGAGTGGGAAGCACCATCATTTTAAATAAAGCCTGCATCGCTTGCGGTCTGTAAAGATCTCATCAGATATTGCTGAGGATGTTAGCCCTGATACCCTGGGAAAGTTCCAGCACAGATAATTGCCTCCTGCCTAATTCAATTCACATTTAATAGAGCAGCAATGCTCAAGTGAATGTCCTGAGGGTAGATGAGCGGTGGGAATCAAGAGTGCACAGAAAGAAGATTAAGAAGCAGAGATTGAAATCCACTGAGAATCAATGTTTTGGGAAAAGCCCTCCTCCCCTGCCCCAGGAAGTCCTGAGCCAATTTCCTGCTTTGAGCTGCGCCAGCCTGAATGTATTGAAAGAAACCTTGAGTTGTGCTTCTTCTAGAGGGGTGATGTCATTGTGGATGACATCATGGATAGTGCCATGAGGGATGCCACAATTCTTTCTGCAAAACTCTTCACAAACCTGATGAGACCCTTGTTCTCTCTCCAGACCTTGTTGGTAGGTGTTATATGGGCCATGGACTTTTGTTTCCATGTGCTTGCTGTCCCACCTGGGGAAAAAGGAAGGTATTCTACTTGCCACCACTGGTGGGAGGGCAGAAATAATGTGAGAACACAACACTTTTGTAATGTGCCTATTGGTGCAGACTCTGCATTACAGAGCTGACATCATTTACATCCTCTGTCTGTCTTAAAGTATTCAAAAGTTACCCACGGAGGAAAAGCAGAAATACTGCTAGGATAGTTGGAGATAGGCATGTCAGAGGGACAAGAAGATCTGTCCTGTCTTAGACATGGCTAAGCTGACACTTGTTCCAGTATTGCATTATTTCTGTACAGTCCTTCCTCCCTACACATAAAGAAAACTGAAATATGTTGGTTTTGCTGAGGATCTCCCTTGAAGTGCAGAAGAAAAGGTCCCTGCCTTGGCAGAGGCTTGCTCTCTCTGCTCTGCATTCTTTGAGATTATATCTACTATGTTTATTATTTTTCTGAATAGATTGGCAGCCTTGCTGGGCTCTGGGTTCCTCTGTGCCAGGTGCTGCAAGTGCATTTAGTGAAAGATTTGTCAGAGATCTTACAGCCCCAGGCAGGTCAAGGCAGGACAGGAGGACAGTGACAACCACTCCATACCAGCTGCTCGTTTTTACTTTTATCTACTCTGGGTCCTGCATGGAGGCAGGGGATGCAGCTTACCTTCCCTTATCTTTGGTGTGAAGAATTGTACCACTACAATTCCTCTCCTGAATAAAAAGTTGGAGATCTACTAATTTTTTTTTGTTTTTGCAGTGCTGACATCCTCTTGTTTCATCGCCTGGGAGGCATCTGGCTCCTGTTGGCCATCCCTTTCCCCAGCTGACAGGAGCCCCATCTCCTTTCCAAAAATCATGTCTAAGCTGTGCCTTGGGACTATTCCCAACGTGGCAGCTTACAGTAAATTCCTGAAAGCCTAAGAGTCATCCCACTGCAAAACAGTCTTTCGGATAAGCCCTGAGCAGAAGAACTACCTCCTTTCCACCTGTGCATCCCTGGGGTTCCCTCTCCCAGCTCTCTGTTAGCAATAAGAGAATGGCTGCTTGTGAATTCCAGGTAGTGACCCTGAGCCAGCCAACATTTGCAGGAAAATTAGTCCAGAGCCTTCAACTCATCTCTGACCCCCAAGAACAGACCTGCTGGAGACTGTGCAAGTACAGGAGGAGAAAACTGAGAGTAGGACCCGACTAGATTTTTCTGTTTCAATACAAATTGAATCACTTACTCATCCAACCGTGATTGTCTTGTTATGCATTTAAGGGATGTTCTCACGTAAGTGATTTCTGAACCAAAATCTTATTTGGAGGGTGTGTTATAATTCAGATAGCAAGCTGGGGCAGCTCTCCCTGGCAAGCTGGAGGTACTGAAAGGATCTTGGCTTCAATAGATGAAGATAATCGGGGAGATGGGACAAAGGAGAAAGAAGAGAGGGGAAAGAGCTGGTTTCACCCAGGTATATGTACAGAATGTTAACTAATCACATAACTTGTTAGTAATGATTCATCTTGGTGATGCCTTGTTAAAGTTCTGGGCCAGTTGAGTCTTGCACCCATGCTCTAGGGTGAAATGGAGACAAAAGCATCTCTGGCTTTGAGGGCTTGTCAAATATTGCGTAAGGGACCTGGCTCCCTTTTCTAGTGGAAGAAGAGGCTAGCTCTGGAGCGTTTAGTGTGCCTGGGTGGGGATGATCAAAACAGCAGGAGCGGTCCACTGTTGGTATCCACTGAGAAGTATCTCTGAAATGAGGAGAGACATGTACTTCTAGCCTGTGGAAAACATGAGGCTTTGCCAGCAGGCTGCTCTTGGCAAAGTGCACTCTTGCCAATTGTAACCTTGGCAGAGCGCACAAATGAGCTGTGCACATACCTTCCTTTTAGTGACATTAATTAGGCAGACATTTCTTTTGGGGCCAAAGGCCTTTTGGATCAGTAAGCACTGGCCTATTGTTCGGGATTACTGTGTTTTTATCCTGGCTTTGGTTTTATACAGATTTTCTTCATCCTCCCTCGTGGAAACCAGTTCCTCTGTCTGCAGTCTGTAAGTGGAAGAAGGAGTTTTCTTTGGCCATTACACTATGGGTATATAGTGGGGAGCAAAAGGAGAAGGAAGAACCATTTTCTTTTTGTTGTGAATGTCAGCCCAGCTGGACCAGCAGGGAAGGGGATCCCGTGTAATAGGCACATTGTGTTATTGGTGGCAAGCTTCAGTGTCGTGCTCTTAGCTTTCAATTTGTAGAAAGCCAAATCCTAGACAGCCTGGGGCACAGGAAGGTCTAGGAAATTGGAATCACAAGTTCATGGCTGGAATGGGGATGTCGTAAGAATCCTGTTGCATATTTGAGTTTCCAGATATTGATTGAACTCAGTCCAGACCCACATAATGCAATCTTTCCTTGCAGGAAGGCCACTGAATTGCTCTGGTCATGATGGAGGTGTGCCCACATCCCAAAAGATGAACCTGGGACCCTGCAAAATGTCCCAGCAAAAAAGCCAGGGACTGCATGAATGATGGAGATGGGGGCTGTTCTTCTGTAACGCTCAGTACCAGGTCTTTATGCTGCTGGGTCATATCACAACATGGATTTGAACAAAAACAGGTCTGAGTCCTGAATAAATTTAAATCCAATTAGCCAGGATGGATAATACAGACCTTAGGCAGCAGGTATGTTTTTATGTGTGCCTGACCCAGCACACACACTATGCCGATGACAGAGTTAGTGCGTGGTTCTCTGCCAACATCAGCCAAGCCAAATGTGGGCTGCTGCCACCTTGTCCTCTCTCCTCTCTGTCCCTGCCAGCTTGACCACATGGCTTAACCATATTGCCCTCTTCTTTGCTGGGTGAGTGTTTGATGGATCTGCTCCCTGAACTGCCTTGCTAGGGGAGTACAAGAGCACTGGCAGTGGCACAAGCAAGAAGAAGGAGGAGGAAGTAGAAGGAGGAGGATACACAAAGCAGACAATATGGGAGAAGGAAGTGGTGATCTTGGCTTAACTGCCATTGCGTGATACTCTATGGGCTTAGTGCAGTCAGACGACATCTGATTTGAGCTAGAGATAGTGTAGTACCGACTGTGCTGAGTCTGATCCAGAATAAAGGCTGCCAGGTCAGAGGTAATCCTTGGAATACTTTTCTGCCAGCAGTGTCAACATATGCTGCACCAGAGCTTTGCTTTAGCTTGGCTACAGCTTCATTTTCTGTTACTAGAAGCCTTCATGAACCCTTGGATGCATTCAGAGAGGGCATTGGCTTTCTGCTTACCCAGCTCCGTACTCAAGGACAACTCAGCTTTCACAGGCCGGTGTGGCAGGAAATATCTATTCCTTGGCGCAGACAAAAGGCAGGTCAAGACCTGTGTCTCCACAGCTATTTTCCACCTCGTTCATAAATAGCAGGTCTTGATGGGTGCAAATCCAAGTGAAACACAAAAGCTATTCCCTTAGCAACAGGTGGTATAACAAGAGATGTGTTTAGATCAGAGTAGCTGGAACAACTCTAGCGCGATGCTGTGTGTCTTGGCTCACCTCTGCATTGCTTAGAGAGCAGGAGAGACTTCTTGCTGTCTTTGACCCTGCCACATGGGTTTGTCACCGCAATGGGATTGTCATGGGGACACAGTGATGTAAGTACAGGCAGCAGGTCCTTTGCAGGATTGCTTTTGGCAAGGCACTTATGCTGTATGTGAGACTATGAGCTCAGCTCTCTGTGTTCAGCTTTCCTCACTAAAGCATTTAGGACCTGGTGTTGCCTCATTATATGCATACATACAATGCTGGCATAACTGGATCTTGTTGCAGTTATATTTCCCTAGGGATGGTATAAGGCAAAGCACTATCAGAGCATCTTGTGAATCCATGGCTTTAATAACTTCGGATCACCTGATAGGGGGAACATTGTAGGGCTTCCAGGGATAGTGCAATTCACAGGCTCCGCAGATGGGATTCAGCTTGCAGGCTAAGAGTCATGCACTTAGGTGACATTTGAAATGCCCTACAGTATGTGAAAAATGCTCATGTCACTGTCAGACTTGACACAGGAACTACAGCAAACCCATAACAGCAGCTTAGCACAGCATCTTGAAGGGAGCATGTGGCAGATTTGAGCCCTATCTCAACAATTCGATTCAGGTTCCTATACCATGTCCGTCACTGTGCTGCCCCAAAACGCTCTTGATCTTCATCCACAAAACTGACAGGGAAGTCCAGATCCCATTTCTGGGATGTGTGGAGTCTATGCTTCATTTATTTCTCCATTCAGTCTTGGGATGTCTGATAGGAAGAATGTGTAAGTCTCTCTCAAAGCCCCAGCTTCATCTTTGCTTTCACCTTTATTTGTATCTTCTTTTGCCTCTGCACATGGAGCTGCATGCGTGAATTTTTCGTCACTGATGTCACACTCTTTTCTAAGGATACAACTGTATTCAGACTGCTCCTTCAAAGTGCAGATGCATCCGTAATTAACAGATCACAAAGTAGTGGTGCTTCATGCCAGCATTTTCTGAGCTTTTTGCCCACTTGTATTAAACTGAAATCCCTTGTCTAAGTCAGGCAGGAAAGTGTGAATTAGAGAAGCAGTATTTCTCAGTGTTCAGCCTAATCAGAGACAATTCCTCAGAAATCGCTCCTTGGTCCAATGACCTGAACTGTGCCCCATAATACAAGCTCAATTGCCTGCCTTTGGTTGGCTAGCCTGCACTCATCCTGTTCCTGATTTGCCCAGAAAGAGGGCCATGATGATAATTTCTAACACTGTCCATGGCCACAGCTCCCAAAGTGCTCTCATCCGATGAGGCAGTATGTGACTGCCCCATTGAAGCTCATCTTTTCCTTCAGTGAACATTTCATTTTGCAAGAGAAAAGGGAAAATACACGAGTACCCTTTGCCCAGCACATGTAATTCCTTTCTCTTAATTGCCTACAAACCCAGGCTGACCACAGAAGCTGAAACCCCCTCATTATGTTTTTTCCCTGTTTGCCTTTCTGGTTTTAGGGTTTGGTTATGTGTTAATAGGAGACAAATCTGGTTGGGCTCCGCCTTTCCACCGAGGGGGCCTGGATGGCTTCTCCTGGAGCTACCCCGATATATTTTACTTTCTGGAGTGGTTGCTCAGAGTTCCCCATCACTTGCTGCAGGCTTTCTAGTACTTGAGTTGTCATAAGCATCAGGTAGAAGTCATGGAGAGGAGGAATATTGCTCCTGTGGTCTCGCCAAGGTATTTACTTGCAGTTTGTCCCCTCTTGCAGTCCCCAAATCTACCCTAGAGCCTACCCCAGGAGGCAGCACCAGCATGCTGCAGTTTTTGTTTTGTGTCACCCTCATACTAAGGTTTTCTGTGTAACCAGTAAATGTAATTTTGTCTTTCCTCAGACTGAGGTATAGATATTTTAAAGACCTCAGTAAGACAACGCAGAGATCTGGATCCCAGTTGTATTCCTCAATCTTTCACTCTGTGTTCATGCAAAAGTTCAAACATAAAGGTGACAAAAATTTCCTGAAAAAAGTTACACTAGGGAGTACTTTTTCCTCCAATATGGAATTGCCCTAGTGTTTTAATATTATAATCCCTGTTTTACATATCTGCTTTTTTCCTTTCACATTTGTTTTTATTTTCATTCTGTATCCACCTAATTATCATTTCCATACATTTCATATCACTAGCAGTGGAATTTCCCATGTCTTATCTGTATGGCATTATTTTCTATTTACTCATTATACTGCATGATTAAGTTGTTAAGTAAAATTCTTTTAATCTGTTTCCATAAAACCTAATGTCTCTAGGGCAGGCGCATTAAAATCTTGTCGTTTCCCAGATGATTCCTTGAGGCTTAAAAGACACACCAACCCCATCCATTTATCAGTATATCACTCCTATCAGGTATATTTATAATATCCCTGGTTTGAAGAAGTGGGGCAGACTGCTAAAGACCAAGTTTGGGGGAATTTTGTTTCCATTTATGTCACTGATATTTTAAGAAACTTTTTATTGGGACATATTCTTGTTGTAAAACTTTGATTTCATACAAACAAACAGTTTGCAAAGGACCCCAAGATGTCTTGTAGCCTAATCTCCTGACTTGCTGAAACCGGTTGCTTTTCGGTTGGTGTGGCAGAATGAGGGCCTATGTGTGAAAATGTATTTATTATCATACATTACCCTGGAGAGAGCTCCTTGCCAGAATGGTTTTCATCCCCACAACCAGGGTGTTTGTTACAGAGTGAGAAACCCTGATTCACATGCTTTTGGCAGGAGTATGGCATGCATGGAACATTTGATTGTCCCTTGCAAGGTCACTCATCTTTTTCTGTTACCGTTTCTTCCCAGTTCTTTCCAACCTGCCCAGCCAAGGACAAGCAATGTCAAAGTAATTTGTCTTCTTGCATGCACAGATCTAGACACTGGCAGCCAGCAGATGCCATTGGTTTCTGGCCCCCAAATGACTGATGTAACCAGATGAGAGGCTTCTATGTGAGCATCTCCATGCCGCACAGGGCAGCACCCTTTGCTCTGGATCCTGGAGGTCAGCACGGCACCTCCACATCCAACCTGCTTGCAGGACCCAAGCTGGCATCTCCACATGGTGCTGTGCCATGAGCTGTAACAGCTCGTGCTGAGGTACCACAGGTGTCTCCACACTGCATGCTGTGTTGGTTTGCTTGGATCTCTCCCCCTGCCATTCATTGTTTGCTGTTTCTTGGTATTTATCTGATGTTTGCTCTTGTGTTTGAACACCCCACAGTATTACAATTTTTCAAACAGTTGTTTTGCCTGGGGGCTCACCCTGCCGTGGGCAATGGATGCATTTCCTCATGAATGTGTAAGAAAATGCAAGAACAAAGAACATGTTTTGTTCAGCTCTGAAAAACAACCAGGCAAACACAACAGCAGCTCTTGCTCTCTGAAAGTGACTGTTGACTAGAAAATCTGCCCAAACCAATGCAGTCTTTGAGCAAACATGCTGTTCTTAGTGTTGTGTGACACACTCGTCTGGGAATACCTTTATTTTATGATGTTTATCACATGACGAATAATGTTGGATTGGAAAGTGATGGGAAACATGACAATCACTTGGAAAACTGGGAGCATGTCTCAATGCTGCAGGGCATGGCTTTCCAGGCTCTTCCTTATGCAATGTGTCATGCTTCACAATAAGGGACTGCAAAGAGGAGGCAGAAGCCAGCACTGATAAGCACACAACACCTGGGCTCATTAGAAATGATGTGTGCTTTGCACACACAGGAAAAATCTTGCAACAGAAAAGAACGACATCAATGGAGCGAGGTCATATGTCTCAGAGATGGGATGCCAAAAATTATAATGAGGGTTCAGACAGTTCCAGATCACTTCAGTTTAAGAAAAGGTGGTAAATGAAATTGTCTGGATCTTCAGACTTTAAAGACCTCTGGTATAAACACAATCATTTCATGTGTGTGATGGTTCAAAGAAATACCTGCATGCAAATACTTTACACCGTGGGGAAAATTTGTAGTAACAGCCTAGCCTTTTGTCTAGAGCCTATTGGTAACACAGTCATTTTTCATTTTTATGATTTGGCTGCATCAGCCCATTTCCAAGGTAGGTCTTACCTAACCATAACTACTAGTTTTCTTGACAAGATCTTGTTCCTGCCAGTGGGACTTGGTTAGTAATTGACTGAAAGGGTGACAAACTGATAAAGTCATATTTTTAAGAATAAATGCAATCAAGGGCAAAAATTAATCCTTTTACCTATTATGCATCTCCTGTTTCTAAGTATCTCGTAGTCTGTTTTAAGGAAGCTTCCAATGCCAGAAGTGCCCAGACGGGAGCAGTGGATAGCCAGAGGGAAGGAATGGGTGAGTAAAGGACTGAATGAATCTTTGTCCTCCGAAATCCCCCACATCAGCCTAGCACCTGCAGTCCATGGAAGTCTCATTTCCAGGGTGGCTTTTGCTGGCTCCTCTTTTTTGCCCACAAAATTAGGCTTTTAAGGAAGTTTATAAATTCCTGTTCTCTTCATTGCTTCCTTCACTAATTTCAGCATGATGTAAGAAGGCAGACACTTGTGTTTCACAGGACTTGGGACCTTCATCACCAATCCCAAGCTTCATCTGTAAGGAAGTGGGGGGCTCTTTTTATGGAAAGCAGCAAAAAAGAAAGCCATTTAGAAGAGACAGAGACTTTCAGGCACGTGAAGTCAAGTTGCCAGAGACCTGAGGTCAGGCCAGTTTTCCAAGGGACAACAGCAGACACAAATTACTTGAGTGCCCACTTAGAAGTGATCCCTGAAACGCCAAATTTCTATTCTGTTTCAAGGGTTGTAACCACTGCCACTAACAATAAGCAAAATGTGTGGATATTAATACTGTGTTAAAGGACTTCCCTTCCTCTTATAGAGTCATTGATTATTGACACCAGCCCATAGCAGCATTAGCTTTATCTTAACAGACCAGTTAAAACCAGTAAACTGCTCTGCCTCAGCTGCCAGCCTGCAATGTGCTTAGCAAACAAACTCTGCTGCTGGCAAATGTTAACTAAATGTCGTATGTTGGAGCAACTCACTGTTGAAATATGAATGTCTAATTAGGACTGTGAATATCTAATAAGGACTTACTTTTTACGTCATCCACCAGTGGATTAAGTAGTTGCTGTTGTCTCGATTGCTTGAAGATGACATTGCTGATCATGCCAGAAAAGAAAGCTCATTGAACATGCTAATGTGCATGTAAATCTGTCTTCATTCCAGGATGCTTGGAAAGCAGCTGGATCCTCTGGCAACCATTTCAATTGAAAAGGTAATCACTGGCCAGGGTACCAGAAATTCAGCAGTGTTAATGCCATTGCTGCCGTAAATGGCGTAGGATCAAAGGTAAAATAAAATGTCCCTTGCACTCCTTTAAATGCCTTGATCTCTTGAAAAATGAAGTTACATGATTTGATAATATTCAGTAATTGGATTGTGTATATTTTCACTAGAGTGTTGTCGCACATGTGCAATAACATGTTAAATACCATCTTTTTTAGCCACAGAAGAAAATATTTAAGCAGCAGTTGTATATTATTACATTCATATTATTTGCAGCCTTCAACTTCTCTTCCCTGGTTCCCAAATCCTTTGCTGACAGGAGCTCTGCGCTTAACGGACTGACCTGGCTGGAAACTAACCCCTTAAAGGTGTTTTCAGGCAGGGCAGGTCTGGCACTGGCTGGCAGGGAGACCATGGCTGGGGTCGGGAGCAAGGGCAGGGTTCAGTGCTGCTGCCTTGGAGTGGTGGTGGCACCATGCCGTTGGAGACCCTCTTTACCCTGGGGAGCCCATTGCTGTTGCAGCCCCCTGTGAGTCTCTGACTGAGCTCCATTTTGGGGTGTGTTTCCCCCTTACTGCATTGCTGGTGCTCTACTAGTAACAGCAGCATCACTTTCAAAGTAAATACACAGCTGTGCATGGAGGAGTCCCCATGGGAATTTAATTTGTGTTAATTAGCACCCTGTTGCAGGCATACTGCTCCTCCAGGCATGCACTAAATTCCTTGCTGAAAAAGCCTCGGAACTGTGAGCTCCCACTGAGGCAGCAGGGATGGCTTTGCTCCCTTGAACCACCTGGGTGACACCAGTCCTCCCTCCCCAGCTCCAGTTTCAAGCACTGAGCCCAAATCAGCGATAGGTGGGGAAGGACAATAAACCCCCTCCTTCCTGGCCGGGAGTTAGGTGGTGAAGCACTGGGGGAGCACAGCTGAGGGGGAGCCTTCTGGGTTCTTGGGAAGATCCTAATCAGCAGCAGCAGTTAGATTTATACTGACCTCCTACCACCTGGATGGTTTATTAATTTGTGCAATTACAGCTGAAATAAATGATCGACAGATCTTCTTCAGCCTGTAACCAGTAAGCAAACAATAGAGGCTCTTGCTCGCACCCTTTAGAACAGGCATACTAATCCCTGCATGGTATGGTTAGGGTTGGTGTCTTATGTTTCCTTGCTGGGTTAAGCAGATTGGCAGGTTTTGCCAAACTCTGTTCTGAAGAACAAGGAATCAACTCAGAAAATGAGTGGGTTTTATTCTTCCACAGCTTTTTTATGGGCTGTGCATGAATTCACTGTTGAAATGTCCCAACATGTTGTGGCTCTGTCCTCTTGCACCACAGGTAAAGGGAAGCAAGGGAGATACCTTTGCTCTATTGCTCCTACAGAAGATGTACATGGGCTTTTGAGACCCTGTTGGACTTGTTTTCTCTTACTGGTGGTGTTAGAGCTGTTGGGATGTACAGGGTCCTGCAGCCACAGGCAGCTCCATGTTAGCGTAGTCCAAAAGTTAACCTAGCAACTTAAGAGTCAGGACTGTCCTCTAACAGAAGAAGAAAAAGAGGCACGTTGTGGTTAAAAATGGCTATTATGGGTGTGATGGCCCCTCCAGCCTGCTTCTGGAGCTATGTCCTGGTAACGTGGACAGTGGAGGACAGTACTGCTGTGGCTGCCACGAGCCTCTGTGACCCTCTGGACCTAGCTGAGCACCCAGGCCATGCAAGGACCTTGAGTACAGGGCTTCAACCCGACATGGTGACGTGCATCTCACTATATCATCCATGACCAGGAGCATGCGCATGACCATATTCATCCTCAGATCTCTGTTTTGATTTGAGCCTCACTTGCTCCCCTTCTCTGCTCAGCTACAAGAAGTGGCAGAAGGCACAATGGGGGCTGCTCTGCTTCTTTCCAGCTACCCTAACCCCACGGAGCTGCTGCTGCAGCTGTGGGTGGCTGACCCTTATCCAAGTGAAGAGCTGGCTGCAGGATGCCGTACCCATGCCCTGCTGAGGGTAGAAGCCTGGAAAAAAAACAAACCAAAAAACAGTGGACGTAAGCAGAGCCCTGAGGAAGAGGAAGAACAGAGTGAACACGTATGATAATCCTGTCCCCGTACTACTCTGTCAGCCTCAGCTACTTCAATATTGGGACTTCCTGAGTCAGATGTAGGGGTCGCTAACTTCCTCGTGAATGTGAAATAAATATGGTCAGTTCCTCAAAGGGTGTCTTGCAGATCAGGATATCTGCAAATGCAACTTTTAGTGAGACATTTCAGTTGGATCTAGGTTGCCCATGTGAGATGTGACTCGGAGCTGCGCAGTTGCACCACAAAAGTCTGGGTTCTTGTTTTAGTTTGCTGTTGCAGAAAGTGCTTTGCTGGCTTCCCAGCTTCTGGGAAGGGAGAATTTGTCATGGTGCTGCCATCCCTTGGAGCTGCAGTAACTGCGATGGATGAGGGCTGGCAGACGCAGTGCGCTTGGCCAGTCCCAGGGCTGTGTTGGCTTTGCCCTTGACCCAGGCACATGCTGTCCTCTGGCTCATCCTCAAGTGTTTCATCACAGGAACAGGGTGTCCGTCCCTGCCCCAGCTGGTCTCACCATCTGAGGGTTTATCCTTAGCTCTGATCTTACTACTTCCTTTTTAATGCTATCATTGCCATTCTCCCTTGAGCATCTCCTTCCATTTCAACAGCAGTTTGTTCTGTGTAAGGCTTTTTCCCAACACCTTCTACACAAGCTGTGCCCGACAAGTTTGGCGGCCTCCTACAATGAGGTTACAGCATTGGTGGAGAAGGAAAGAGCAACTCACATCATCTACCTGGACTTGTGCAAAGTATTTGACACTGTCCCACATGACATCCTTGTCTCTAAATTGGAGAGATGTGGACTTGATGGAAGGACCACTTGCTGGATAAGAAATTGGCTGGATGGCCACACTCAAAGGGTTGCGCTCAGTGGCTCAATATCCAAGTGGAGACTGGTGACAAGAAGTGTTCCTCAGGGGCTGGTATTGGGACTGGTGGTGTTTAACATCTCTGTTGGTGACTTGGACAGTGGGATTGAGTGCACCCTCAGCAAATTGGCTGACAACACCAAGCTGTGTGGTGCAGTTGGCATGCTGGAGGGGAAGGGATGCCATCCAGAGGGACCTTGACAGGCTTGAGAGGTGGGCCCGTGTGAACCTCATGATGTTCAACAAGGCCAAGTGCAAGGTCCTGCACATGGATTGAAGCAATCCAAAGCATAGATACAGGCTGAGTGGAGAATGGATTGAGAGCAGCCCTGCAGAGAAGGTCTTGGGCGTGTTGGTTGATGAGAATCTCAATGTAAGCTAGCAATGTGTGCTCACAGCCCAGAAGGCCAGCCTGGGGTGCATCAAAAGAAGAATGGCCAGCAGGTCAAGGTAGGTGATTCTCCACCTCTGCTCCGGTCGCATGAGACCACACCTGCAGTACTGTGTCCAGCTCTGGGGCCCCCAATATAAGAAGGACATGGACCTACTGGAGTGACTCCAGAGGAGGGCCATGAAGATGATCAGGAGGCTGGAGCACCTCTCCTATGAAGACAGGCTGAGAGAGCTGGGGTGGTTCAGCCTGGAGAAGAGAAGGCTCTGTTGAGACCTTATAGCAGACTTCCAGTATCTTGAGGGGCCTATAAGAGAGCTGGAGAAGGCCTTTTCACAAGGGCATGTAGTGATGAGGGGTAATGGATTTGAACTGAAAGACTACATTTAAATTAGATATTAGGAAGAAATTCTTTACTGTGAGGGTGGTGAGACACTGGAAGGGGATGCCCAGAGAAGCTGTGGATGCCCTCTCCCTGGAGGTGTTCAAGGCCAGGTTGGATGGGGCTTTGAGCAACCTGGTCTGGTGGAAGATACCCCTGCCCATGGCAGTGGGGTTGGTATGAGATGGTCTGTAAAGTCCCTTCCAACTCAAACCATTCTACGATAAGCTGATTCTATGATCGGCTGTGAACCCACAGCCCTTTCTGTATTTTCCTTTCTTTGTCACACCTCTGCCACTTTTCTTACTTTTTCCAGAGCTTTGTGGCCTGGCTTCTTCAACTGTAATGTAAACCTGATTCATTAGCTTCATGCTTTGATGGCATATCGTTATGTTTAGGCTCTTATGACTAGAGGAAATAGCTTAAAGTTGCACTAGGGGAGGTTTAGATTGGATATTATGAAAAATTTCTTCACCTACAGGGCTGTCAAGCATTAGAGCAGGCTGCGCAGGGGAGTGATTGGGTCACCATCCGTGGAGGTATTTAAAAGACTTGTGGATGTAGTGCTTAGGGACATGTTTTAGTGGTGGGCTTGGCAGTGTTAGGTTAATAGTTGGACTGGATGATCTTAAGGGTCTTTTCCAACCTAAATGATTCTATGAAACCCACTGGCATTTTCTGCCACAAACCTGCATGACAAATTCATGTATAATTTTTGTCCATGATATATCCTAGATGGGTGTATTTCTTCTGCTCAACATCTTTCTTTTGAACATATCCCCTTCTTCTCATCTTCCTGCCAATGCTATTTTCAGGTTTGCATTTCTAACCTTTCTCACCTCACAAATTTCTCCAACGTCCCCAGCTTCTTCCTCACTGCCCTGTAGAGTGTGACTGCTGTATTATCACCTTCCTCTACCTCTGGAAACACGGACACACTGCATAAGACAGGTACTTTACACACACCATGAAACTAAAGTATCCAATTTAGTCACCAATTTAGAAAGGATCTTGAGAGAGAGCATGTAATCCATCTCTCAGACCTGAATCAGGATCCTATCAACTTAAATAATTCCCTAATAACTATTCGTCTAGCCTGTTTTTCCAAGACACCTAGGATGGAGAATCCACATCTTCCTAGGCAATCAGCTTCACTATTGTCACTGTTAGAAAATTCTCCCAATGCATTATATACCCTGTGATAGTTTTTCCCATCCAGCCCTTGTTTTTGCAGATATATGTGATAGGACTTGGTTTCCCCTGACCACCTTTATTGTTTCCACCTTCTCTCATAAACCTTATTTTCCAGGTCACTTATTGCTGCAGAATGTGGCTCCTCCTTGCTATGCTTGGTTTCATCTCTAAAAATGCACATGAAAAGTCTGCAGCTTCACACCCTCTCTCCACAACAGGTGGGAAACAGGTGAGTTCAATATAATTCAGTGGGGCTAGCGCAGTCATGTCATTCAGGGAAAATCCCCCAGGCACTTCAGTAATCATCTGAAGTGAAAGGGCATGAAATTAAAATCACCAGAGACAGCCACATCCACCCATCTCCCCATCTTTATCTGCAGACCCATGTGCAGCTAAATGGCAGGATCACTCTGATTTGAGTACCCCAGCTTGCCTGGGGACAGAGTTTTACTCAATCGGAGGTGTAAGACCAATGAGGAAAGAATTTTAATACTGGACTGCTTGCAGCCAGAATTTTGACTTCATTATAACATATCTACTGTGGCATGAGACTGTTTCCGAGCTGAAAAAAGAAATTCAAGATGATAATGTCATACTCCCTTGTCTTCTTGTGATACCAGCTTTATGGTTGTTGAGGAACCTAGGCTTTTATCCAGTGTGATTGCATTGATTTCCATTCTCATAGTGCTGTGGGCTTAGCTAAGAAGAGGTTCTACTGGACTTCTCAATGCATTTGAAAATGTCACAAGACCGCTTTTCCTCTGAAGAGGTTGGTCCCAAATGGGAAAAGTAGATAGCGCAGCGGGAGAGAGAAACAGAAAACCAAAGCAAAATAGTGAGTGTAAACATCAGCCAGATCTGCTACTTTTCTATATAGATTTACAGGAAGTCTTTTGTAGAGTCAGGAACAGCACTTAGCTTATTTGCACAGCAGCAGGAAACCTCAGCAGTGAAACTCTCTCTGCTCTTCACAAAACCACCCAGACCTGCCAGGTTCAAGGTGAGACTCCCTCCCTAGCAGTCTGGATTTCCCTGCTACACAATACATCCCCACAGGCAGACCCTGTCCTGGGCTAGAACTCTCCTGGGCAGTGGAATGAACCGTTGGAAGGCCCTTGCACCTTGTATTTGTGATTCATTACTCCTCTGTATTTGTGGTCCGCATGTCCCTGCTGTGGAGGACTTGTTTGTGTTGCCCTTGTGTCTGGAAGCCAGATGAGCCCAACACTCCTGCTGTGCTACACAACAAAAAGTCTACCTGGAGCAATATCTCGCTGAAGGAGCTGATACTGCACTTGAAAGGGGGCACAAGGGTGTTTCAGTTCTTCCTTGCCGTCAGCGCAAAAAGTACAGAAGGGCCATAAACTAACTGGCTGTGTCTGATCTGGTGCAGGACGGGAGTATACGGGATATCTTCACGGTAGGGAATGACTTCAGTGCAGCAGCACATCCTCATAACGGCTGCACGTGGGGCAGGAAACCTTTGGGCTAATGACTACCTGGTCACTGCTGCTTGGCACTAGCTCATCATGAGATCTCAGGGCATGGAAACTCTGCTATAACATTACCTAAGCTGTCACCAGGCTGTCTCATAGCCACATCAATGCTTTCTCCCTCCTGGCTGGTTTGATTTAAATCCCAGAGGTACAATAGAAGACTTCCTTATCAACTTTAAATTGTTTTATATCAAAACCTGCACTCTGGAGGATCTGCTTTGCAGCTGTGACATATTCAACCCCAGCAACC
The DNA here is from genome assembly GCA_013398225.1 of Steatornis caripensis. Lineage (NCBI taxonomy): Eukaryota > Metazoa > Chordata > Aves > Caprimulgiformes > Steatornithidae > Steatornis > Steatornis caripensis. The sequence goes on from VZSC01017079.1 coordinate 194,815, forward strand.
CTTGACTGAGCCTGCTCCGAGGTGTGCATTGGCAGTCATTTTGCAAACAGAATCTGCATGCCTGCTTGGAGAGGAAGCTCACTGCTTTGCCACTGTCTGCTTTGCCTCTGTACTTGGGGCATGAGAGCTCCTGACTGTCTGATAGGAAGAGAGATGGGAAAGCAGCCAGCAAAAACTCAGCCACGAGGAAAATTCCCGCTGGCCCTTACTACGCTTTGCTTCTTTGGGCCTCACATGAGAGCACAACTGGGCTGTTCAAATGGTTTCTTCTCTGTCATTCATATGTATGGCAGAGGCTGAATGTTGTTCAAACAAAGTCTGCACCAGAGATGTACCTGATAGATCCCAGGCAAGCCAGTGTTTCCCCACAGGCTGCATACTCTAGACTCAGGAAAGACAAACAGCATTATTCATACAGAGGAAAAGGCAGAACTTGTGCTTTAAATTAAAAAACAAACACTGGTGCCAGCACTCTGCAGTATCTATATTCTTCAGAGCACTTCCCCAACCACCACTTCCCTAAAACACCCTGTTTCCCTCCAGCTTATAAAGCTCTCGTGGCACACAGTGCTTTGCTCAGCAAGTCTTGGCAGCTCCCTGTGCTTGCATTCCATCAGCATGAAAGTGTCCCTTGGCTTCAGCTTCTTCCTGGCTTTCCTGGACCCAGGTGAGTTTTCCGCTGGGACCTGTGGGGCTGTGAGACATGGAAGTGGTCTGGAAATGGGTGCTCCACACGTGGGGCAGTTCCTGCAGTCTGAGCCATAGGAACCCCTCATCTGGAGGGATTTGCACTGCAGAGGGGTGGCCAGTCTCAGGGATCTTTGTTGCTATGAGCCAATGTGCAGATGAAGGTGTAGGCATTTACAATGTGAACCAGCTGTCTAAGCTCCTGTGGTGGTCACTAGTGATCTAGCTGGGACAGTCATGGGAGTGATTCAGGTTACGCTGAGGCAGACAGACCTTTGGCGAGCTGAATTGATCTACAGCCACCATTTATTACAAACTTAGGGGCTTATTCATTTTGCTAATGACCAGAGCCATGTGACATTTTAGACATCATATGTCATCTCAGCTGTCCTTCAGCTCTGCTCCAAAAGAGCACTGATGTCTTGGAGGTCTTGTGTCATACCTGCCACAGCCACTGCAAGGTGCCTTAGATGGCACCTGGGTTTAAACTGACACATGCCCTGGAACTCTTAACCTACATGCTGGACCCTTGATTGGGGTCCTGATGAGTGTGTGTCAGGGAAGACAAGCTGTTTGTCCTCTGTTCATAAACACTTCATTCCTTTCTAAGTGTTTGCTGATGACTGCCTGATATTCTGGTCTGCTTAAGATGTTCCAGCCTGCAGTTGGTAAAGTGGTTTCCCCTAATGCCTACAAAAAGATATGTCATTCCCCAGTTTGTACATAGCCCAGTCAATACCTGCTGGCAGCCTCTTGATCCCCAGACGTTTGGGTGCCCCTCCTCACTGCAAAGACAGGATTCGGGGCCTGGGAATCCAAGGACACCTGAATGCCTGTCAGGACAGAGGGAGTTGTTGGAATGCTTTTCTTAGCAACACCAGGAAAACCAAGCAAATGTCACTGTATAGCAGACAAGGAGACACGGTATAGGAAGCTGGTTGGGTATTGGTGGTTAAAATGTAAAATGCTATCCCAAAATGGCTTCCCCTCACTTGCCCAAATTCAAGTCCATAGTAGAATAAATAATAATAGAAATAATAAAAAAGAACCCACAAATTGAGAAACGAAACAGGGAAAATAAGGGAAGAGGAATGTGAAAAGTGCTGATCAAGTGCTGAAAAGCAAAACATCGATGAAAGGGAAGTGAGATCCCTCATAACTACTACTCAGGAACGTGCCCTTCTTTCCCCAGGGATCTCCCTTCAGTGTGAGATTTGTCACAGCATAGGCAAAAGCTGCTCTGGCCCCATGAAAACCTGCAGTGGTGGTGAAGATACCTGTGGCATCATTCTGCACGAGACTGTGATAGGTAGGTGAGACATGGACTATGGCTGTGTACCAGCATGGCTTTTGGAGCAGGGCTGGTCTCTCTGCCCACCTCTGTTGTTGGCCTTATGGTGAGTCCTTGGATAAGCTTTTCACTTTCCTTTTCACTGACAGAGGACGCTGAGATCAGGATGGTCTGGGATGGGATAATCTCTCTATTCCTCTATCTTGAGCAGTATTTTCCTACTGGGAGGGCTTGGTTCTTAGTTGTCGAGAGGAGGACCTAGTCAGCATACTGGGAGGAGACACTGGCTTTTAATTCTGGCTAAGGTGAGTAGTTGGGTCAAGTGGCTGGACTGTGAGGGGCACAAGGCTGCTGGCATCTTGCACTGAGTGTGCACTGGCCATGGGTGGAGGGAGAAACTGGCCTGCATCTGCCTCCCTTCCTTGAGCAGAGAAGGGGACACCAGGCAGCCTTGTGGCACGGCCAGGCCTGAGCTGTCACCCTGTCCCCATGTTTGATAAGCCAAAGATGGGTGCTGAGCCCTGACACAACTGCACAATTGGTTGTGTTAGTGGCATGGCCTCAATCATCACCCAGCTTCAGTAATGTGACTGTTGGCTTTTAGACTAGAGGTTATCTCATATCCTATCAGTTTTGGTGCTGACAGCTCTAGTGCATGTCTTCCCTCTGCTTGTGCAAAGCCACCATTCCTCCTCACAGTGCTGCTGGGGCCTCTGTAAACTGTAACATAACTGATCTGCTCCCCGTTCCACCATTTGAGTTTGGTTCATGGGAAAGGCTGGACTTGCCTGGATACTTGTGGCTGCGATGAACTGTGTACTCTGCAGACTGTGCACGAAGAAGCATGAGCTATGGGTCAAAGGCATGTGGGTCACTCCATAAGCTCTGTGGCTTGGGCATTCTGGCTAAGGTGAACATCTACAACAAGGCCAGCTGGCTGTGAGGAGTCATGCTCTCCTCCTGCCTTTAAGCACAACATAGAGAAGGAGAAATTCCTCACTAGTGTCTCAGATGTGATGGCATCCTTGTTCCTCTGAGAGCATCACTAGGATCACTGGTGTTGTTTTTGGGGTGGCTCCACTATCCCCAGAACCCTCTCAGGCCCCAGGCCAGCTGCTTGGCAGTTGCTGTTGTAGGAACTAATGGGAGGTGTAGGAAGTTACTTCGCAGTCAATGACTTGGTGCTGCCCTCCACTTCGTTACAGGGGGGATGGCGATCCCTTCTTCCGTCAAGTCCTGCCTGCCATCCAGCATTTGCCAGCTTGGCCCTATCACCATGAACTACGGGAAGGTAAAAGCAAGGAGCCGCTTGGCTTGCTGCACGGGTGATGACTGTCGAACAATCTCTGTCTCGTGTAAGCTCCCTTTTTCCTCATACCCTGTCCCCTCTGTCTGCCCCAGCCTGAGGCGAGGCTTTTCAGGCTAAGCAGTCACCTGGTTCGTTCCTCTGCTTGCCTCATCAAAACCAGTTATGGCCTGTCTCTTTCCTTCCAGTGCCACCAGAAGACAATGTGCCCAATGGATTCCAGTGTCCCGCCTGCTACAGCATGGACTCCTTCCAGTGTAGTAACGAAATCGTAAACTGCACTGGATCTGAAACTCAGTGCATTGACCTTGCTGGGTTAATTAATTCTGGTAACTGCCTTTTTTTGGGGCTCTTTTTCATCTTTTTTCTTAAATGGCTGAAAAGAGTCTAAGGTTAAGCATCACAGAGAAATAAAAATTGGCAAAAACTGTGAAGGAAGAAAAGATGAAAAGACACAGAACTGAAAGGGAACACGTTTAAAGCTGATAAAAAGGCAGGGGTGGTTTTTCTTCCTCCTTCCCCATCATGCACAGATAACTGTTGGGATTCTTCATAGCATGGCATAACTGACTCCTGAAGCAATCTGATACGTGAGCATGCAATAAATCTGACAAAGACCCTGAACCTGCTGGTGCTAGCTAGGATGCATGAGGATGAATCTGGATCTAAACCAGTCACCTACTTCGTGGAGATTCAGGTGAAACTAATACAGAGCCATTGGCTTTCTCGTGAGGTGACTTTGGCCACTGAGGACAAGACACCTTTTGCTGTAGGGGTGCCCCTGCTCCTACAGGGCCAGGGACCGGTCCCTCCCCGTGAAAGCTGCACCTAAGCCTTTGGGGTACCCAAAAATCTCCCCTGCAAGGGAAGTCAAGCCTTTGAACATCTGGGGTCACCAGCAGCATATAACACTCTCCTTTAGAAACCTTTTTCCCACCTCAGCAGCTGTAATTCGAGAGAGGAAAACAGACAGCAAGCTCCCTGGTCACTCCTCTTTCTTCGCCTGCCACAAGTAAAACATTTCCACATTTCATGGCAGTCCCAGCCATGCTCCAGCAGGCAGGAAATATAATGTGGAAATTAAGGGCAGCAGTACCTGCTGTAGAAGCAGACTGGAAAATATTTATCTTGTATATGGTTGTGGATGAAGTTTCTCTGAGTTGATAATTTTGCCAGGTGATGATATGATGCCTGAAGATCTTTGCTATACCCTTTATAGATGCATTGTCCAAACATTGAATTAGAAGTTGTTTCATAGAGACGACATTAAGGAAAATGAGTGTTTTCTTAGTCACAACAATGGAAATAGAGTGGTACAATTAATTCAGCGTACCACTGAAATAGAACATGGTCCTAACTTGTCTTGACTTGATTGATTGACCACTGTAAATAGAGGAGACCTGTGCAGTGTAATGAGCTGTGCAGAAGAAGCAGCAGTGTAGGGGGGCAAAGGAAGTTGAGGAACTAATGAAGCACCCTTATATATCATATCTATTTGAGAGAAAAATGTCCAGCAGAATATTCCAGATCTACATAGCCTGTGCAGCAGAGAAAAATGAGCAGTGTGATCAAAAGCAAACAACAGGAGCAATAATATCTGAATAGGGAGTTAGGCACCCAGCACCTTCTCAGGTCTTCTTCTCAGGTAGATGCTCCAGTGTTGGTAAAGGATAAGTTCAAGTTTCAGGCTCTCCCTCGGCGGGCATGCGAGTGGGGTTTCTCTGTTGTGTTTAGAGACAGGAGGCCTTAGAGAATGGACCTATCTGAATAAAAGGCTCAGCCTGTAATGTCTTTGAGACTTCTCAGCCTCATGTCAGATTTGGCTGAGAGATAATCATCTAGTTCAAATGTCATGAGAGGGTCAGAGAGAGAAGATGATGATGAACACCTAGAGTACTGTCACACAGCCCTCCTTTCCTTAGGAAGCTAGGCAAGGTTTGAACAGAATAATCTTTAAATGAGAGAAAGAGAACTATTTAAAGGCTTTTCAACTTTTAAAGCTTAGAAGTTTCGATTTTAAAATAATCATCTTTATTAGCAGAAAGAAAGAAAACACAAACCGTAAACCTTTTGTATTTCAAGTCAACCGAGGTGACCTTGCTGCTTCTTCAAATTTGTTCAGGGTACGGGAACAGACAGAAATGGATTGGTGGGTTTGGAGCCAAGTGGATGCAAGGAATGCGTGGTTATTGGAGTGGAAATAGGGACCACATTGGCCAAGGAGGAAATGGTGATGGAGACTGTTTCCCTTGATGCATGTCATGTACTTCTTTCCTGTGTAGGTGGACAGTCTCTGAAAGCTGCCATGAAGGGTTGCACCACCATTTCTGAATGCAGTATTGTAGGAGATGGAAAAAACAATCTGGGGATGATGGACATAAAGTTAAGGCAGTTCCAATGCAAGCCAGCTTCTGTCTTGGCCATATTGAGTTCTGGATTTGCCCCTCCAGACACCCTCTTCCTCCTTGTCCTGTCAGGATACATATTGGAGAAGGTACTTTTCTGACTCTCTCTAGTACTGGATTAAGAAAAACCCACGACAGATTCCAGCAGTGGTTTGCACTGAGTCCTTTTTGCTGTGGCTTCTCCTGTGTGGGGAGGTTTTTTTTCAGAGTAGCTCTTCTTCTTTTATAATTTCACAGAATAAAAACAGTAGTTACACTTCTTCTGTTTCCTCATTGATTTAATCCAATTTAAAACTTCACATGTTCAATTGTGGTTGGTTTCGTGTTACATTCTCTGAGTGTTTTGTCCACCCTGGGACCAGGGGAGACTGTACGAGGTGCTCGTTCACTGCACAGGCAGCAGGAGCTCTCAAGACAGTCTTAGAGTCTACATCCACTATCTCAGGAGAAGTGGTAAGTTTCAAAGCCACTTTTCCAGGCTCGGTAAAGAACTGGAGGTGAGTTCCTGAAACGTTCACTCTGATTGGAGAGGTAGCTTCCCCCTTTTTCCCTTCCTTGTATCTTAATTGTCCATGGTAGGAGGAGCCCCTCAGATCAGAGGGCTGCTTGTGGCTTGTGGGTAGCTCTGAAGTTGCCTTTGTTTCAGAAAAGAGACAGTGACCCTTTGCTACAAGCAAATTGCACCTCCCAAGAGCCTTTCTCCTTGTGATTGTTCTTGCCTCACCAGACACTCTCCCATTCTGTCTTAGGTGTCTTGATTATCTGGAATAGATGTTTACCTTAGAAAGGTTTAATTTCATAAAATAGGCAACTTTCTATGGTGACAGGCTACTTGGAATCCAAATAATGGGAAGCTTTAGCCCAAAGACTATTGCTCTTGCTGTTGGCCAAACTATACCCACAGCGTAGCCTCCCCTATTCTATGTTCACCACTACCTGGTTATTCTGGTCCAGCCACTGCCTGCCCTAATGAGTCTTCTCAAGTTGGTCACACACAGAGGCACGGAAGAAAATCAACACATCAGGCAGCATCGCCGTACCTGGGAGATAGTATGGGCTGTGGGCCCAAGGAGGTTGTGGATGCCCCCTCCCTGGAGGTGTTCAAGGCTGGTTTAGATAGGTCTTTGAGTAACGTGGTCTAATGGAAGGTGTCCCTGCCCATGGCAGAGGAGTTGGAATGAGATGGTCTTTAAGGTGCCTTCCAACCCAAACCATTCTATTATTCTATGACAAGGCAGTGGGAACTCTGGGAGATGCTGGGGTGTAGAGTGTAGGAGAGGTGTTAGCAAACTTCAGCATTTCACTATGCATCTGTTCCCAGGTGAATGTCCCATTTTTGGAGGAGACTACAGGATTATTAAGCAAAGTGCATGATTGTGTCTGTCTTCAACAGCCATGGCTCACAGTGCAAGTGTGCTGTGTTTTGGACATGGAGTTCCAGTGATCAAGCAATGCATTTTTATCTCCTACTTCAATGCTGTGGCAGAAAGCAGTGTGGAAAGCTTTGGCTGCTGAAACCAGACCACAACATGTGGCAGTAGTGAGATGCCTACTTCTACATATGTATGCATGAATATATATGCAATCAGCTTTTAACTTGAAGCACAGGGACTGAATATTCTTATAATTTCTCTCTCCTTCAGACTTTCTTTTCTTCCCAAACAAGCTGAAACTCCTTTCTTCCTAATATTCCCACCAAATTATTTGGGAGAGAATTTCACATTATCTATTATAATAAAGGGGTGTGGGTCTGAAAGTTAAAATTGATTTTGGGGGGTGGAGAGTGAACTGATAATGCAGGGAAAAGAGTCTGGTTTGGTTAGGCTCAGTTAATTATTTGCAGAGGCTGTGCAATTACAGTGTGGATGTTAGAGAGGGAATACAGCTCCCCCTTCATGGTGTACTAACAGACTCATGCAACAGCAACCCACTCGTTCAGCATTTTTCCAGATCTGATAACACCCTGGAATTAATAAAATTCACTGTCTATGCAAGTACATTATCCTTGAATACATCTCCTGCACGTTCATGCAGAACATTACATTACCGTCCTTGGCACCCCTCATGGCAGATCTTGATCTGCTTCGATGGCTCAAGCCTTCACTTTCTGTTTGTTCTACTTTGACCTGTGATGTTATCGGGACAGAAAGGCTAAATGGTTTTGTTCAGCCTGGTCAAGACTTGGGTGAGACACATCCAGAGAGCCATGGTGCTGGGGTGGGATTTAGGGGAGGACAAGGGGGAGGCGAGCAGATAGCTTCTGGCAAGGGTTTGTGGTGCAGAGAGGAGAAGCAGCTCAATTTTTACCTCTAACTCAACGTTGTGGCAAAAAATGCTGTTGTGATCTGTGGTTGTATAAACGGGGAAGTGGCAAGTGGAAACAACCCTGTGTCTTTATGACTGATACATTAATGCTTCCCGTTCCAGCATCCACATTTTTAAAGGCTATTAAAAATGGAAAGTGTGAAATGAAATGCCTTACAGTGAAAGTCTTCAGGAGCATAAACCTGTGATCTTACTGAAAAGAAGATAGACAGGTGGGTTGTTTACAGGCTATAAACACACTTACATGGAAATGATAGGATCTTGAAGGGCTCTTACACACAAGAGCACAGCAGAAACCTGACAAATCCAAAGCAGGAAAAGTCACACCATCACTGTACACAGACTGCAGCCATTAGAGCAAAGGGTTCATCAGCTTTTGATGTCTGCAAATCCAGCGTGAAGACCGTTCAGAAATGGATGCTTTAGTTGCAGGCAGGTTACAGGCAGTTCAGGCAGAGCAGGTAGAAACGTGGTAGGCCAAGGTACGGCAGAGGGTGATGAGATGATGAGCCCTTCTGATTTCAAATCTGGCTCCTGGGGAGGGAGATGATTCAGGGGTGTGTTCAGAGAAAAGTAACACAAAAGACCAAAAAAACCCCTGGTGGCGCCAATTTAAAAAACAAATCAAACAATGGGATCTCAATATCCTGAGCAAGCAGTGATGAATGAGCAAAACTTGCCTCTAAGTATCTGTAGAGTTTGAACACCAGAGGAGGGGGCATGTCCAGCGATTCCCTGTAAAATAGCCACCGCGGTGAACATGGGAAGCCCCATTGTTCCCAGGGTTTAATAGAGGATATGCAGCAGGGAGCAGCCTTAAGGTCCTAGGCATGTTGGAGAGGGGCAAGGAGAGATGTGGCCAAAACCCATCACAGTAAGTGGAATGACTCCTGCTAATAATCCAGGCCTTAGACACCAAACCGGGTTGTTTCCATGTGCAGTTTCTCCTTACAATATATACAAACCCTACTCCCACACAGACGCACACACAGAGACATGTAAATACCAGATCCTGCCTTAGATCTTGCAGACACTTCAGCTGCCAGGCATGCAAGATACAGATGCTCATAGCTCTGGATGTCTGGATGCTGCCTTCCTTATCCGCAATACCAACCATGTCAACAACAGCTTTGATGTCCCCCTTTGCATAGCAAAGAGGACTCAGACCATTGTCTTCTTTCTCCAGACAGTGAAAAATTAGCCATCTTCTGCCATTCCCCATCTCTCCTCTGAAGTTTCAAATCTTTCCCAAAATGCTGAGCCAGTCAGAAAGCCTGCTGGTAGCAGGAAAACCTGTGGGTGAACTGAGATAGGGAGATGGATGTGCAGGAATTTTTCCCAACAGACTGGTGATTTTGTAGGGTGAGGGAAGGTGAGGATTTGAGCTGTCATTTGGCAGACACAGACCTGAGCTCTGTGGGTGGACTGGAGTTGAGCAGGGCAGGAGAAGTTGGGGAGAAGGGGTTGTGTCTCTGTGCAGCCACACACCATGCAAGGCAGTTCTTATCAGATACCAAAACCCCTTGTCTCCTTCTTGCCAGCATATCTGGAGCTGGGAATGTTTGGGGTTTTTTCACTTTTTGGGAAGGTTTCCTGCCCCCAGCACTTTTACACCAGGAGCTTGGAACACTGGGACACAGTTTGTCTGGCCAGAGCACGGCCTGGGATTGTATTTGCAAAGAAATGCAAAGTTGATTTTCTGTTTCTTTTATATGATGACCAGGCCTCTTATAAGGAAGTTTGTCTAGCATCCTGGGCCAGCAGGTCCAGTAGGTATTTTGGGGATTACACTTTTTCAAAGTCAAAATGAAGACGGTGAATGAACAAGAAACCTTTCTTGCTGACAGGAGGAACATGTGTCCTGCTGCATACCAGAGACTAAACAACTTTTCCTGCCTCTTTCAGGAAACAGCAACAGGACTGGGGCCATCTGACCAAATGTGGCCTACTGCAATGGGTAGATGTCTCTATCCGAGCATGTTATCAAATTCCTTGGGTGACTGAGTCAATACAGCACTTGGAGATCAGGTTCTCCAGTTCTGATTATGCTGGAGATTCCCATTTGTACTAAGAGGCCCACCACTCACAGCGGCATCTTAATTGTAGACCCACAACTTTAGGTGGAGAAGATCCCATCCCCAGGGTCCTGTCTTTTCCCTGGAGAACATATTTTACTTTAAAGCTGTGGAGCACAGACAGCAAATGCTCCACAGCCCACTGCACTAGGGAATAGGCTAACCTTATGTCAAAAGCTGCATGGTCTCGTCTCCTAACTCCTCTACTAAATGAAGATCTGCTGTTCTCAAACCTTCACACATATTTGCTCTTCTCTGGACCGCATATTTTGAAGAACAGCATTTTGTTCCCATCTCTATTGCTGCCACATAGAAGAAGCATCTTTCCCTCTCTTTACATATCTGAGCTGTGCTAGGCTGTCTTGTTCAGACTGATCAGAGCTCTCATGCAAATGAGTGAATGAAAACAGAATTCAGCCTGGCACACATGTTGGAATCACCTAACAAATCACTCCAAGCAACCATACCTCTAAGACTTATCGGTTATTAGGAAGACTGCTGATGTGTAAGTCAGTACTGGATCTGGATACTTGGTTGCTGCCGCTGGAGACACAGTTGTTCTGTTTTCAGATGTTACAAATCACAGAAACGGAAAGCTTCCTGCCACAGTTTGCTGCCTCCCAGTCATACCTCATGCCTGATATCGTCTCTGGGGAACAAGCTCTTGGGCCTGATGCCCAGAAACCTGTGTTGTTGCAATGATGAATTCAGATTTTCTGCTCCAGAGGAATCAGGTAGGGAGTATCAGATCATAACACATGCTTTCCAAGCAGGTTTCTACTGGAGACCTCCTGGGATGGTGTGGCTTGCCAGAGAAATAATGAAAACTCTCGGCTGCTGATTTGCAAATGAGTGGCTGATGGTAGGTGTTGGGCTCTGTGAAGGTTGAAGCCAGTTGTGAGGTTACAACTCTAGGAAACTACAAATCCTGTTGCACCCCCCCTGATGAGGACCCATCTCATAGGGCTTGTTGGACCCAAAGCAGTTGATGCGATTTGGGAAGAAGCTTGTCACAGTCTATGCAAAATATCTGGCTGGAACCTTGGATTCATTGGAGGAGCTTGCTCAAGATGTAGGAGTTGATTCCTCTCTGGAGAGGTGGGAGGTTTAGCAGGTAGTGTTGCAGGATGCTAGTCTGTAGTATCAGTGCGAGCCTCAAGGTATGCTTAAGGACTCAGTTTTTTAATATACAGTGAAGTTCCTTTACAATGTGTTTGTGAAATGATGGATGTAAGACTTTTAATTTGTTGATTTCCCTCTTCCTTTTTGCTGTGTTACTGAGTCCATGGCTGAGTACTCACACACAGTGACAGTGCCCTGACACACAGCGTTGCTGGCCAGAAGTTTTTTAGAAGTGTGACTCAGTCTCCTTGGACTAAGACTGTAGCTGTGTCTTGATTTATCTGCCTTGTGGTCTCAAAACTTTATGGTTCACTCAATAAGTTTGCAGACATGAGCATGGGAAAGTTTTTTCCTAAAATGGGAGCTGAGAGCCTCAATATTTGCATGATGGCAAGAGGGGTGCTGTAAGAAACTCATAGTATCACGAGATTCATCAGATTACAGGAACTGACCATAATGCCTATTACGCACCAGAGTTGCTATAAGCTGCCAAAACTACTAACAAGCACCACGTGCCATGTATGGCCACAGATTGAAAGCACATGGTGCTTAGGATACTAATGAGCTGCAGGAAATATGAAATCAATGTACAGTAGAAACAGACCTTGTTATTAACCAACGTCATTCAAGTGTTACAAGTCATTAACCAATGTCATTCCCCATTTCCAGCTTCTCTTCCCTCCAATTTTGTGTAGAAACTCCTGCCTGTGGGCACTGTTCACATCACCTAGTGGGAAAGGTTAAAGGGTAAGCTGTGGCAGATAGCTGTGGAAACTCCTGGTTTGTATCTAGATGTCTGAATTTCAGTCACTGCAGCAAACCCAACCAGTCTGGACCAGACTCAAATTGTGCATCTTGCATATGTTTTTCTCGTTAATTTTTCATGAAGAATTATTCTGCCTGGCTTCATGGCTGGTTAAGCAACTACTATGGTGACCCAGACTGTCCAGAGGGACACTCCCACGCTGTTCAGGATAGACTTGAGCAGGAGAAGGGGAAGGACTGATGGGGGGATCAGAAGTTGCTGGGCTCAGCAAGGCACATTCCTGGGATATTTCCACCCTCTCCCCTGCCTCCACCCACCCTGGCACCCTCGTCACGGAAGTTCCTCTCTCCGCAGTCCATCTGGGGCACATGAGGAACTGCTCAACATTCCCTTTTCTGTAATTTACAGGAAGGTGGTGTCTGTCTGGTGGTCTGCAGAGTCTGCTGGAGCACCACAGCTATTTCTGGCACAGGCTCTTCCTTCTCCTGCTGCAGTCCCAGCTCTTGAGCAAACCCTCTGTGGCTGAGCTGCGCTGCCACAAAACCTGAAAAAAAAAAACCCTCCACACACCTCCGCTCAGCTTTTGAACTCTCTGATACCTCAACACAACCCATGGGAAACCACAAGAGTGAGGAGGGTTGGTTTAAAATCAAGGCAGTTATGCTGGTGTAGGTTTCTAATTGAAATGAGAGCTGACTGGCAGTTCGACATGCGGAAATAATGGGCAGGATACCTCTAAGAGAAACAGAGAAGAGAAAAATATAAATTTTTCTTTTTTTTCCTGAAAAGATGCTTTTCTTTAGTTATTGTTGGTGACTCTGTGGGACTGTTCATCCCTCAGTTTTTTGTCCTGTTCTGTATCAGTAGCTCCCTACCCATGTGGTTTTTAGCTGACTGCAACAAGGAGAACAACTTTCTCAAGGAGGATTCTCTGGGACAACACAGCTTGACACCAGACTCACCTTTTCCCTCTGTATTTTGGCTTTTGGGTTTCAATAATGATTGGAGGTCTTCATCAAGACAGGAGGCCCATGAAGAAACCCGAAGAAATTGAGGTCTGATGCCCCAAACTGTCCTGTTCACCACCTATATGTTAAGTAGACAAGCCTCAGTGACACAAGCAAAAATGAGTAAAATAACTGGAATAGAATTCACTGGCAGGGCTAAAAGCATGACATAAATCCATAAGAATTCAAAATTTCAAAAAATCATCCTGGTAGGCAGAATATTTTCTGATGTGGACTAGGCAGTTAGCAGATCTTGATGCCACGTGCTAAGGGTGCTAAAATTCCCTTCCCTATTCTTATTCAGATTTTTATTATAATGCCCTGGATTAGTGCAGCAAAAGACTGTATTGGTAACTGCAGCAGATGCGGAGGGTGCAACTTTCTAACATCATTTTGGCTATTTCTTCTTCCAGCACTTCAGAGTTGCTTTTCAAAAGACATTTGTTCAACACCTTCAGGAAAAACCATGGTACCCCATAAAAAATAGAGATGGAGCAACATCAGGAATCGTCAGAAATCATACCCTTTTGCAGTGCTGCAAATGGCAATTCCTCTGGATTCATTGGTTTTCTCTGGAGCTTCTCCAGAGAGCTGTTGGTCAGGGAAATCAGAGTTCCCTGGGGACCACATGGGCTCTTGAAAGGTGTCACACCACAACTCCACTGAGGCTGCCATCTCTTGGACCCTTGTGGAGACAAATTTCCCTACCCAGTGCCCACTCAGTTACCCATGAGCAAGGGGATTTCCATTTCTCTCAGCCATGTCCTTTTCCTGCAGCACACACAACTTAGTGCCAGTTAGAGGCTGTCTTTCAGCCTATATTTTACTACTGTATTTCTTTTTTCTTTCTCCTTCTTCCTTTTTGGCCTTTCTGGTAATTGCTCACACTTACTTAAAATTAGCTTGAATGGGACTTTAATGGACCCAGCCGATCTTTTACAGGTTGCAGCAAGCGTGACCTCACACTTGCACTGTATCTCTAATGGTTTCCTATTGATACCTGCAGGCTATCCAGTGCTAAACTAGTGTGTAAAGTCCACAGTAGTGCCATTTGACAGCATTTTTAAAACTAATTACTTATGGAAATGAAGCTTTGTGTTTACTCTTTCCCCTCTGCTTCCCCTTCCCCCACTATGTCCCCAAAAAACTTCTGAATACATAGTATGACTTCCATCATGTTTTTTCACCTAGTAAGACAACTCAAAGATTTGGATTTGCTCACAGTTTTGTGAAAACTGGAAGATGGATACAGTAGAAAGATCCATGTTATTGCGGCTCCATGCTCCCTCCCCCCAAGCCAAAGGCAGGGTTCAGCACGATATACAATATATACCTTGTGGTGCTGCTGCCTGTTGGCCAAGGAGCACTTGCATCCTGGCTAACGAAGCAATGCAGATATAGCTCCAAGCCAGCCAGACACAGCACAGGACCCAGATCTTCAGCCAAACTAGTAGCAGATTCTGGAAGAAGCTGGGAGTGTTGTGGTGGAAGAGATTGGAGCGGGAACTGTAGGAAAGCAGACCTTATTAACTCCATTGGTCACAGAACAACTTATTTTTAGTAGGGTCTTTTCCTCACAAAGTTAGGAATAGTTTCATTTTCTTCTCCATTTCCAGACATAATTCTAGTGTCTTTAGTAGCTCTGTCAGCTCTGGATTCTTGGACGCTGGGTTCGGTGCATGTAGCACGGTGCCAAAAGCAGTCATAGGACAAAGAGTAAAGCCATAAAAGTGGAGAAGTTGCTGCTTGGCAGGAGCTGTAATGAATTTATAGGAGGGGAGGAAGCTGGCTTCCATAGAGGTGCTGTAAATGTCCCCTCCACTATTCGACCTGATCCTGTACCTTCTTTTGCTGTTGTCTCTGGCTCCCATTGGAATTGATTCTTATCCATATGCACTGCAGACTGGAAGATGGGTGTAAAACCAGAGAATTAGCAAGAGGACAGCGGACAGGTTTTGAAAGGCTAACATTGTGACCCTTCTTGGCTTCGGATGCTGAGCTACTTTGAATATCTGACTGCTTCTTTTGTGCCTGAATGGTAATGTATCGGTTTGAGAAATCTGCTCTGGAGCTGGATACTGGGCAGCTGGGAAATTATTTTCCTTTGTTTGGTTCATTTGGGTCTACTCAGGCTGTG
The DNA here is from genome assembly GCA_013398225.1 of Steatornis caripensis. NCBI lineage: Eukaryota > Metazoa > Chordata > Aves > Caprimulgiformes > Steatornithidae > Steatornis > Steatornis caripensis. The sequence continues at coordinate 209,936 of VZSC01017079.1, forward strand.
GTGCACAATCTTGGGAGATTCCACTTGTTTCCTATCAAGGGCATGGTGTGGTGTGTCAGCAGAAGGCATGCAGCTGTATTCCCTGTACAGCAGGTGAGTTTGCTTTGTGAGTCTCAGGTCTGTTGGTCACCGTGGATCAGGCTGAGGGACATCATGAGCAGAACATAAAGATAAGATGACAATATTAGGAGTTGAATGCACATCCAGTGGGGAGGGGTCCTATTGCTATCTGTTTTGGCCAGTAAAGCAGAAGGTGAGACATCTTTTCCTGCACAGAGTCTTACCATGATGCTTGCTGTTCTGCACAACCTTCACCTTTAAGCAAATAAAATAAGTTTTGATGCAGGTGCCGGCCAAAAGAGACTCTTCTTCTGGGGTCACTCCCTAGAATATGTGATGGGGATGAGAGGATATTTCCAGAAAATCTTCAGGGGCTTATCTCAAATCGCAATGTAATATTGTGACTGGGAGGGACCTTGGAAACTGTCAAAACCCAATTGATCTGTTGAGGGCAGAGCATTTTTGACCTAATCTCGTTATTTTATTTCAAGTGCAGTTTTTTAAATATCCATTTAAATCTGATTTGTGGAAATATGCAGAAACATATGGGCTTTTATGTCTTTTTTAACTTAAAATGATTGCTTTCTTCTATACCAAAGTTGGGTCTGAAAGCAGCAGGTTGCCTCCAGTTCCTTGCAATACATCTGTGTAGTCTGTCTGTCTGTGCCTCTAACAAAGATGCCTCTTCCACTTTTCCTTCTCAATATTCCCATTCCACCCTGCCTATTTCAGAAAGGAGAGGTTGAAATTGTTTTCTCTTTGTCCTTGGGAAATCAGGAATAGTCTTTGGAGGCTGTTATATGTGGTAGAGATTACTGGAAGTCGTAGGAAGAGAACATCAAAAAAATCTGAAATCATAAACTCTAATCCAAGCGACACTTTCCATTCTCGAATAATGTCTTAAAATGAGTAAACACTTGGATGGCTGGTGTGAGCACGTCTCAGTGAAGAACGCGGTACTCTACAAGCAGAGGCAAACCGCCTCGTGAAGAATGGAGAAGGCTGACAATTACGTTTTTAAATGTAGATGTGCTGCTTAGGGATACGGTTTAGTGGTGAACATGGAAGTGCTAGGTTAATGGCTGGACTTGATGATCTTACAGGTCTTTTCCAACCTAAACAATTCTATGATTCTAAAGCCGTAGTGGTAGAAAAATTTTGAATTCCCGTGCTTCACTTTCTTATCAGAAAGTGAAATGGTCTCAGAATGAACGTTTTTCTTGGGTAAAAATTTATTTCAGCAGAGGTGTGGCATAGGGGAAATTAAACTAAGTAACTTTGTTGGGTCAGCTTGATGGTAAAATCTGGGTCCATTCAAGCCTTTGCAGCTTCTAACAAGAGTAAGTTCGGGCTACTCTTGTCTCTGTTGCTACTTACCAGCTGAGCTCCTTGCATGGGTGCCACATCACTGTGGTTTCTACATCTGCCTGCATGGTGGCAGTGAGTTTTGGGAGATGAGGAGGTTTCAGTGACAATTTTGGGGCTTTTCATGTGTTTTCACTGATGCTCAGCCTGACCCTTGCTCAGTCAGCGAGGTTGCAGAATTAGAGCATAGATTGATCTGGAAACACCTGAAAATAAAGTGATGAGCATGACAGTGAGAAACATGTTTTTCTCTTTATTTCCAAGCTGTGGCTCTTGTTGGAGAGGTGTTTCCAGCTGCAGCTGGAGTTCTTTGGTCAGAATTACCTTCTCAAAGAAGGACTCTAAATCTGAACCGACTGTAGGTGGGTCAAACACAGCAAACCTGTGCATTGCCCTGGGTGTAAGTGATCCCTCCCTTACTGATTATTTTAGCTCACAGCTGTTTGAGAGGAATAAGGAAGTGAGAAGGATAAATTTGGATAAATAAATGGCTAAACTAACAGCCAAAGAAGTGATGGGGGTACATGTATGTGTGTAGGCACAAGCTGGGAGTAGGTAATATACTTTTTTAAGGTGATTCCTGGAAAAGGCTCAGCAGAAGCATCTTGAACAGCTGCTGCTCTTGCTACCTAGGCTGTTGACTGGAATTTTGTCTTCTGATGCCAAAACGTATCTGGAGGCTGCTGACTATTGTGAGACTTACAGTTGTCCTACACATCCTCAAGCAGGTAAATTGGGCAGAAGAGACTTTGAGGGAAAGGATTTGTGTAGGATTCACTCATGTATTTGAAGTCACTGTCTGGAGAGTCTTTCTCAGCTCTGCTAGTGCCTAGCAATGAGTCTTGTGTTTCTGACAGCTTTTCTCTTGCTACAGTTAAAATATTGTTCTGGGCAAAGATGAACATATTATATTCACACAGAGCCAAAAGCTTAATTAAAATCTTAACCTAATTAAGACATAATAAAGTTATTATTAGTCCAGTTGCAATAATACTAACACTTATAATCCAGATTAATATAGAAAACTCTCATTAATAATAATACTCTTAAAACTATTATAAAAGAAAACTTACTAGTATCTAATCCTCTTCTCCAATGCTATTTCACCTTCTGATGTCCCTCTGAGTCTTGCGGTTGGTTGCATCAGCCTTCTCAAGAAGAGAGGTGGTGAGCTCTCTCTGTGAGTCATCAGTATCCTGAGTTGTTCACTGGGAGAAGCACAACGGTCATCGTGGCAGCCCTTCGTCCTCAGGCCTGGAGTCTGCTTGAGGGTATTTTTATGTTTTTTTCTCATCACGCTGTTTCCTTCTTCGTGGTTTCAAGGTAAAGTTTGAAAGTTGCACAACAGCTTCCCCCAGCTTCAGTTAACATAAAGGGCTATTTATTGTTAACCAGTGACTACCTATGTTTATCATTTTACTACGTATGATATCACAGAGATAAAGCTAGAACAGGTTATACAGAAGCTACTTGACATTAGCAATTGTTAAAGTAAACTAACACCGGCTCAGGTCAAGGCAAGCCTGGAGACATCCTGAGATGCCAAGGCCTGTGTCTTTCACTAACATTTTAAAAAAATTGCATTTACTGGGCTACCTCAGGACTTTGACACATACAGACCTTCAAATACTGTTGTATTCTGTGGCTGCCAGAAGAGGTCCCCTAACACAAGAAGCTGTAATATGTAGGGACCACAGGACCCTGTTTGGTGAGTCTGTAAGATCTATGTTCATAAATGGTCATGTTAGTGCTGCTCCTGCCCACCCTTTGTAGCCGTGCATGCACTCATCAGTGATGTCATTCACCACTTGCACATCATTGCTAATGTTCTCAGGTGAAATTCTCAGCACTATAGGGTTGTACTGAGAACTGGTGGGATAATATTTTGTCCCAGGATGCAAGGAACTTTGATCTGCTTCTGGACCTCTTCGTTTCTTTCCCATCACATATTTGGTTTGATGAGGTTGTACCGTCTTTGGGACAAGGACCATATTATTTTCTCTTTTCTTTCTTCTTTCTCTGACACACGTTTGTGACTTTGTCTTTAACCTTTAGTCTCAGAGATGTCTGGAGATAATGAATGCAGTGATATTTCTGAAAAGATCAGGACTTTTTTCAATCCCAGAAAAAGTTTTTCCTGCTCCATTAACATGAAAAAATAAGCCGGATGCAAACAAATTATTATTTTTTTTAATACATCTTCCCTGTGCCTTATACTACGCTTAACTACAGTGCTAGGCCCACCGCAACTGGTGGTTCAGCTTAGAGATGTTGAGGGTGTCTGAAGGGGTTGGTGGGTACTTGCTTTTCCCCAGCGTGTCAGTCCTTCTGTTCCAAGGGCAGGAGAGGATGCCAGCCCCACACAGGAGCAGTTTCTGAAGGCAAGAGTGCTGCTGCCATCTCTTGGAGCTGGGAATAAGGAATGAGCCCTGCATGGGAGACATTGTCATGGCACATTAGAAGAGGCCAGCGTATGGGAAGCACGAGGTGGTCACCTCTTCATTCTGCTCATGCTTTTCCCCTGGTAAGCTGTGCTCTGGTGAAAGCCAAAGATCTGAAACAGATGTAATTTATTTAGCCTCATCCAGACCCTCAACCAGCACAGGATCCATACCAACATTTGTGTTTCAAACGTTATTTTTTCGAGTCATGTTTTAAAGGGCGCATGTGATGCAGCTCTCTCCAGTTTCCAGGAGTGGCTGCACAGCAGTGCAATGAACATCACCTTTCCAAAGCTTTTACTGCCTCTAAAATGCTATTAAAATGCTTCACTGCTATATGCATTACCGAAAATGCTGTGATAAATGGAGGGATGGAAACCAGGTGGTTTTAAACTCACACTAAGATCTGACCTGCTCTCTGCGTAACTAACATCATTACTTCTCTTCCTCTCCTTTGCTATCTTGGTTCTTAAGTGGTGCTTATCAGTACAGTATCTGTGTGCTATCTAGGAATGCATTTAGCAACAGCTGTTACATGTTTAGTTCTCAACCTGCCTGTGGGGGGAAAATATGTGTAATTAAATTGGTTTTGTTGAAATCCTCATTGCATCGAGTCAGTCCCTCCCTTGTTTTTCACAGAAACACACATGCAGACACACACGTAGAGTTCTCCTTTTATGCTCGTGGAGGTACACCAGAAGGTAGAGGGGTTTATGGTGGCTTTTAGCTCTGGGGAAAGTTTGCTCCACAGAACGTGGCTGGCTTCACACAAACTCTTCCTCCTACACAGAGGGACAGAGTTCAAACTGCTCAAAGGAGCCAAAGGAGAGGCACTGCCAAGGGCAGCGTTGAACCTGAAGCCACAGGCTCTTTGAGACAGTTTTGGCTCCTGCTACCAAGACCTTTGAAAGCAGAGAGCAAACGTGACTTGCTGCTCTCCGGGAATGTAGCGGCAGCTGATGCTGTTGCTTGTAGTAGCCCAGGCTTCAGAGAGAGTCTACCCTGGTCAAGCCTGTCCATGCCCATCTAAGCATTGAGGTATTTTGGGAGTAATGGCTTATAGTGGGGAAGGGAAGACTCCTTCCCTCATTAGCACATTGCCTGATCCAGGTGGGAGCAGCAGCAAATGTTAGTGGCAGTTTCTGAAACGGGAAGAGCAAAAGTCAGATCCTCTGTCCAGGCATGGGCTCCCTATCAACTGCCTTTACAGCAGTAGAGAAAATGAAGGATGCATTCATTATTCAGGCAGGTAAAAGTATCTCAGTCACAGAGTGATTGCTCCTTCACTGCACTGTGTTTGTGTGTGTAAACATGTCTACTTTGTGTATTTCTTTTTTCTCAAATGAAAAGAAGCTGAAAATCTGTGCAAATAACATGAAGGCACTTTCTAGTCAAACCTGTTTAAATGTTTCCTGGTGCCGGCAGACCGGTTCTGCCTCACAAACAGTGAGGTGATCTTTGCAGCTGACTTGTAGATGTGAAATCTTGCCCCCATCTTTGCCTCTGGACATGATCTGGTTCCCCTGTCGGTGTCAGATGTATATGACGCAGGTCCTGGTCTGGGAGGCTGCCATGACACAAGGCTAATGAAGTGTGATCTGGCCTGATTAATAGTAAGGCGTGGACGGTCAGAGTGACTGAGTGGCCAAGTCCCCATGGCACAAAGGTTGGGGCCAGACAGGTTGGCATTTAGATTGCCCATGTCCACATTTGTATGGGAAAATGGCTGTCACACAGTCATTTAAAGCCATCCAGTCAGCTGCCTGGTAAATAAATAGAGTTTCAAGGCACGCTGATGCCAACCACTGCTCTCCGGAGTCATGAAGAGGGTCCTGGAGCCAGGAGCTTGTCCAGGATCTGGTCTTCCCTGCTACATTGTCCAGAAGACCCTGTGTGCTGATGGAGTGCACCTCCAGTTTTGCGAGATGTTGCTGCATGCAGTGTTGGAGAACAGACCTGCCCTGCTGCCTCTCCCAGAGTTGGACACGGGTGTGGGAAGGACTGGCTGGGCCTGGCACCTGTCGGAGGGTGGACTCTGGCCTGGACTGCACCAAATGCAAGCTGTAATGGTGGAAACGGCAATGCTGGTCTCTGAGGGGCAGCATAAGAAGCATCACCTGGCCTGTGCCACCCAAAGTGCAACAGAAGCAGCAGACTCAGGCAGCACCTCTCCCTGTCGATCATTCCCACCCATCCTCCTGTGAGACTCAAAGCAAAAGCAGTCTGGTATGATTTACAGCTCCCAACACAGAGCAGAGGATCAGGGAGCCACCACGTGTGACCCCATGCTTCTGCACAGGGGCCTCCTGCTTCCCAACCTTTCCTCAGACAGTCTCCCTCAGCTCCCCTTTTTTGTCCCAGACTCCTTTTATTTTTTTAACCCTTGCCCATTTGGGGTGGTTGAAATGGGAGCTGAGCCAAAAGCTGCCTGGCTGTGAAGGTCTTTGTCTGTCTGAGGCTAACCCAGGGGAGAGCTCATAGCAGGGACCCATCCTGCAATGGAGAGGCAGCCAAGACCTATGTGCATGTGCAGTGGATGATACAAATGCTGCAGGATCTCTGCAGTCTAGCTGTTGTCTTCTAGCTGGGGCTGAAGGCACCATCTCTGATTTACAAGCTGTCTGTGCCCCAGGACCTGTTGCTGGCAGCAAGACTCCAGTCTTGATTTGCAGATCTCCAGCTTTTAAGTTGTGCAGATCCTAGCTGCTGGGGGGCTGAGGTACGCTGCTCCGGCTTCTGAAGGAATGGGGCGTATATAAACTTGCTGGATCAGTCACATCTGGTGTCCCTCCTTGCCACCAGGCTACCCCACAACTATGCTGGCAGGTTGGTTGGAGGGCAGCTGTGGAAGGAATACACAAAACATTTTTCAAAGGGCCTTCATTTGCTCTCCAAGGATGATCCGAAAAAGATGTTTCATTAAATATGTTTTATTAAAGGGGAGGAGAATGTGAGTAGGAATTGCACTGGAGCAGGGTAGTGGGGGAGATAACTATAATGCAAGAAAGTGGCCCATGGCACATGTTAGTCAATCATTTATGGAAACCATGAGATGATAATGGACGAATGCTGGAGAGGGACTACAACAGCCCATTTTGTGGTATTTTCTGTACACAGCCATTGACTGATGCTCCAGTGACTCATTCACATGGCATTTTTCCAGCTCTGATAATATCCTGGACTCTTAACATCTCTCCTATCTATGTAGATTTTTTTTTTCTTAAACATATTTCATGCACCTTTGTGCATAACATAACATTGCTGTGTATGTAACCCTCTATTCTAGATCTCTATCCACTGTTTCTATCCTTTGCTTACGTTTGCCTTGGCTTACGATCCTATCAGGTGCTGAAAGCTAAGCAGGACTGATCCAGCAGGACAGGTCAGTGCTTGAAAGGGAAACCTCTGATTAAAGCTGAGTGCTATAGCAAGTGGTGACAGCATCTGGAGAGGGACGACTCCCTTCAGACAGACAGCTGGTTGGGTGGGACACCGGGTGTGGGAGCACCATCTTTGTTATGTATCAAGTCAGTTCTTTGTTATATATTCAAGTCCATCACCAGCTGATACCGTAGGACTCTTCTTTGGGATTTGCAATTCTCTTCCAGGTTCTGGGTTGTCAGCAGGCAAAGAGAGGTTAATGGATGTCAGGGCTGCTATATCTTCATTCCAAGAAATAGATGAGTATTAAGTTAGCTAATATAGACATGTAGACAGAATACTTTAGACTTGGACCCTGCATTACAGATCAAGGTCAGTCTGTTGAGAACTTAATGGTGATTATGCATTATTAACCTCTGTTTCTCTGTGTTGATTGATCTTGTTATCCTGTTAGCAAGTGTGAATAAACAAATGTCAGTTATGCACATGGCTTTTTCCTTGGTGCCAACAACCTAGAACAAAGCGTTTTTTTTGTCACTGCTGGCTCATATCTCACTCTGTTCAGACGCTGATCAGGGCAGGATGTCTTCCATCAGACCATTGCCTACGGGTACAAGGCATTTGTGATGGATTATTTTGGTGGTGCTGCAGAACAAGTCAGAGTCAAAAAAACATGGAGCAAGTGTATGTCAGAAATAACAACTAACAAGCCCTTATCCAAAGCTCCTGAACAAACGCAAGCTTTGAGAATCCAGCTGCAGTCTAAGAAGATCGTTATGAAGATAGGCATCTCTCTTCCCCCATACCACCCTGTGGCTACGTATAACAGACATGCTGTATCCCACAAACCTGGTCGTAAGATTTCTCCTTTGCTTCTTTTAAGGTGGTTGCTAGCGTCAGCCTAAAAGAGGTTCTGTGAGTTCAGAGGATTTTGTTCACATCCTACATTGCCAAGCACCACCAGCATAAGGGAATGTGTGGTTGGATGGGACATGGCAAACCCCACAGCACTTGCAAGGGAGTGAGACCCTGCTCCAAGCCTCATTTTCCCCAGACCACAGCTCCCACATGGACCAGGGACCAGACTGACCAAGAGGGAGGAAGGTGTGAGTGTTCACTCTAAGCACAGAGGAGGGAGCCTAGCAGGGCTGCTGCAGTGTTCCCATGGCTCTGTCACTGCCTTTTCTCCCCCAAGTCCTGGCTGACCATGTTGTGTGACCATGGTGTGGTGATGTCACATCCAAAGCTGCTGTCTCATGGAGCTGTGCAGAAGAGAAAGCATAGGAAGGGAGATGGTGCCTGTGCAGGAGAGGAGGCAGGCGAGTGGTGCGCAGGTTCTTTGCTCCGTTAGCTTCCTTTCTCTGGAGAAGCACTGTACAAACAGCAGAGGCAATAAAATGTGAGATGAACAAGACAAAGGCATTTATTTACCGCCTTAAAGCAGGGCACTGTTGTTCCCCACGGCGAGTTTTCAAGTGTCCTTTGCTTCTAGTCTGCTTTTAAATGATGCATATAATATAGCTTCCTCCAGCTCCTGGGGGCAAAGAGAAGGGAGACTCCACCACAGTGCAATAGATCTTCCTATTCTAAAGCTTTTACTGTATCTAAAACGCCATTGACTTGCTGCACAGCTGTAGGCATTACAGTAAGTGTTCTGGTGAGCCCAGGGAGCTGTTCTGCTGGCTTGACCTGTTGTATGTCTGAAGGACACTCCTACTTGCTCTTCTGACTACCGGCCTCACCAGTGGTGAAGTAGAAGCTGAGAAATGTATGTCCTTGGCTATCCTGGGACTGGGAGCAGTCACTGTCTGCATTGCACAGAGGAGAGAGCAATGAGGAGGTGGATGACCTAGGATGACCCAGGAGCTGATGGCACTTCCAGCACTAAGTTGGGGCAGGTGTTTTAGCAAAGATCACACAGCATGAGACATTGCAAATGTCTCTTCTCCCCACTGCAAGCTGCTTCTGAATGAAGTCTTGGTCACACCTGGGGATGGGGAAACTGGGCAGGGAGGAGGAGTGAATGCTCAGGACTCACACCAGTGAGCANACATTGCAAATGTCTATTCTCCCCACCGCAAGCTGCTTCTGAATGAAGTCTTGGTCACACCTGGGGATGGGGAAACTGGGCAGGGAGGAGGAGTGAATGCTCAGGACTCACACCAGTGAGCAGTAGAGCAAGGAATATATAACGAGCGTTCTCACGTCAACTTAGGACAACTAAGCAATTCAAGAACATGCTAGTAAATGCTGCTAGTCTTCTGTTCCTGTGACTGCAGTGGTGGACATCCTATTCCACTGGACACCCCAGTCAGCCAGGCAGTTGTTGCTGAGATGGGTTGGACCCATCTCAGGTGTGATGGGAGAAGAGTGTGTGAACAGAACAAATGTATTTCCCCAGAATTATTTTACAATCTCCAACAATTCACAGCTCAGGGACAACTTGTGAAAGAGGAGTGCCCATGTTTGATAGCCATTGGTGGATTTTTACCTTCACTAATTTGTGTAACCATCTTTAGATCCCTTTTTAGCACCTGCAGCATTCTGTGTCAAGGACTTCTAGAGATGCACTACGTACTCCAGTGCATGAAAAGCAGTTGGAGCTTATTGTGAGGGTGAGCAGTCAAAGCCACGCGAGCAAAGCAATGTATTTCCAGGTAGACTTTACAAATTGGACTGCCTACTCCTGTAGGTAAGAGCTCCAACCAGGCACTTGCTGTGCCTAATGCTGCAATTTGACACATGCATGAACATTTCAGGTGCAAAAATCAGTATCTGCAGCTTCACAGACCTGTTGTGATTTGTGTGTAAGCTGCTTTGGAGTCTGTGTTGTGATCAGAGGCCCGTTGTGTCAGGTCCTGTGCAAATATACTCTGAGGCAGTCCCAGAGAGCAGTAACTGCTTCACGGTGGGAGTGAGGCACAGACCCTCTGCCATTCTCATGAGACTATAAATTGATATTTTGACGCCAAGAAGGTTCCTATGAAGTCAAAATTGAGAAGGTGGTATGCAACAGTTAGTTCCTCACTAGGAAATGGCTGATACAGATGTGTGCATTTGTGTGTCTATGTGAAAACAAACATACGGACAATAAAGACCCGTGACAATATTTAGTATTTGCCATGGGTTAGGAACATCTGCGTTGCCAGTAATGATTCCTATGTGGTGCCCTGTGCTTAGGGAAATAGACTACGTGTTGGTACTCTGCTTAATATTGGCCAATTTGTGAAGCTGCCACTTCTGCTATGCAGAAATTGTGCTGGAAAACCACACGAGCAAGGAAAACTGACTCTTGTTCAGGTGACACCAACAGATGGATTTTCATCTTCTATGGATTTCTCTGGGTCAATGGCTTTTCACATAGGAACCAATACGATGAGAATGATCAGAGAGCCATCCAGATCCATCACACCCGGCCCCTCTTTCCTGTGTCCCAAAAAAAGGGCTGGGGGGACATGAGGGTGATGGGGTCTGGCTGATGCTGCAGCAAACCTCCACACCACTGAAATGACTGTGGGGATCCTTGGGGCCAGGAGAGGCTGGGCAGTGTCTGAGGGGATTTGCGCACGTGTCTGCAAGGAATTTGTGGCATCTCCTCCCTGCTGCGATAGTGGGAGCTTATCGGGGGTTTCCTTCGGATGCCTTCACGTCCACGCCTGCAGCAGCCCTCTGGGCTGGGGTGAGTTGGTGCTGAGAAAGCTGACGCAGCCATTTGCATCCTGGCCTTTACTTCCCCTGTGGAGAGAGCAGGGAGAAATCCAACTTGGCAGGTGTTGCTCACTGCTGATGCCAGGCAATGCCAGCCGCTGGATGGTCTTTGGACACCCCGTAGCAGGTGTGATATGGGAGAACAGAGTCATGTGGCTGACAGCTGGGGTTTGGGTAATTCTCTGGTTATACATATGGACAATAATTAGTGTCACCATATTTTTCGTCAGCCCACAAATTACCTGTATCACAGCTAGCAGTGAAGATGGCCAGCCCATGGATTTAGCATCATCTCTTGAAGGGCTTACATGTGTAGCTTATGTGAGTGGCATGTATGGATGCAGTCCACTCTTAAACATCTGGTGGCAGAGGACTGACTTGACTACTGGCTCGGCCTTGCTCAAGCAACGCTGAGGGAGCAGTCATGGCTGTGTTCCTGTCATCAGCCCCTACTCTGTTTTTGGTCTTTGGGACTGTGAACAGGCTCATGCCTTTTTGGTGCTGCTTAGGAGGGATGCTGGGCTGGTGGGTCCTGCAGAGTGTCCTGACTGGAGTGCCTAGGGAAGGGGTGAGGCAGAGGAGACAGCATGAGATGAAGTACAAGGGGCATTGTCAGTGTCACCATTTGTAAGAGCGAACTCGCTGCATCCTGGGGGGAGGACACAGCCACACTGTGCTGTCTCTGGGGTACAGTCAGAGGCAGGGAAGCATTCATATCAGCGTGCTGTCTCCACCAGGATCTGCAACTTCAGGGCCTCATCCAGCTCACCCAATATCTCCCTGCTAGCCTGCAGCTTTTGCCATTTAATCTCTCCTTTCAGAGCGTGGGTGTCCATACTCCTACAGGAGAAAGCCTGGCTCCTCTTATCTCCAGGGTGGCGATGTCCTGTGAGCCCTGTAGTTTCCCCAGCTTTTGCCTTATCTGTGGATTGAAAACAGACATGAGCAGGCGGCTCAAAGCTCAGTAGGAGCATTTGCACCCGCAGAGCCTGTTGATCTCTACCTGGGTCTGGGGGAGCCCCACAGCAGGGTCCTGGGGCAGGCAGGGGTATGCTCCCACATGCAGGGGTACGGTGGGAGCCTGGCCCTGAGCAGCTCAGGAGAACAAGATGCTCATGGGGCAGGGAATGGGGGATGACAGCAGATAAGAAGCTAGCAGGACCTCAGTGGAAATCCCACAGGTACTCCAAGACTCTTGAGGGACCTGAGGTGCCCCTGTGCCTCTGTCTCTCTCTCTCTCTCTCTGTTAAATGCCCTGGTGAGTGCATCGGGGACACTTTCCAGGGCTTTACCCAGATCGAAGCCAGTGAGGTGCCTCAAAAACCATTATACTTTGCTGCAAATAGAAATGACCCAATTCTGTCTGGAAAGCCAGATGGAGGGCAGGAGGGGAGGGTGGCCCAGCGTGGGGTGTGTAGCTCCCTGGCTGGGGTATCCAGTCACCCTCTGCATTGTTATGCAACAAAATGGGGCCAGCCCTGCCCCAGGGAACCGTTTCCTGGACAGCTCTGCTCTCCCGCTAACACTCAACAAGAGCCATGTAATTCCCCTCCTGCTGACACCGCAGCCTCATGGATTACCTCTGGCTGAGTGAGCTTTAGCAGTCTGGGGTGGGGAGGCACCTTGTCTCCCGAGAGCAAAGGGGAGGCTTGTGGACCAGAGCAGAATCCCACCATTGTGCCACCACGTCCCTCCGACAGTGCCTCCAGCTCCCACTCCTACCCAGCAAGGTAAGAGTTAGCCCGGTGTCACTGGAAAGGAGCATATGTAGGTGACGCACCTTTGGCCAGCTTCAGGGCAAGGGGCGATGGTATGCAGGGTGAGCTGAAAGGCCGTGGAGGAATGGGGAGCTGGTTAACAGTACGGAGAGTAAAGGTGTCTGCTGAGAGACAGATACCTGAGGTGTCGGCAACTCACTCAATGCCTGCCATCTGTAAAGGAGAGGAGGAGATATACCGTGAACGTTAGGTGTGAGACCATGGGGTGTGGGTGCTCTAGGTATGTTGAGTGGGGCCTGTCCTGGACATTTAAGGTCATACCAGTGCTGTACTGGTCTTTCTGACCTGGCCTTGCTTTCTAAAGGGACCTGGAGATGTCTCCATGCCATGTTCGTTTGGTCTGACAGAGAAGCAAACTGTCTTCGTCCACGGTGAGGAGCTCCTCTGCTGTGCTGTCTGCTCATGCTCCTCAGCCTCTGGGGAGAAGTTAATGCTCCACCAGCAGGGCTGAAGCTAATGGAGTAGCTATGTTCCAGCTGTTGATAAGCACAATTAAGAGATAAATGAGATCCTGGGTGCAGAGGAAATATATGCACTGTCAAACTGAGTCAGAGAAGTTATTCCTTGCAGAATCATGACTGCCCTGGAGTCCCTCGGTGCTCATCCTTCCCTGTGCTACAGCGCCCAGGGAGGTTGTCCCCCTGGCTCTTCAGTACCATATCTACCAGCACCAGCACTATTAGTGGGCCTTGACTGTGCCAGAATTTGCCTCTCCAAACTGAGGCCTTTATTACTAGTGCTGAAAGCACACCTGCTGTAGGAAAGAAAATGGGTTTGGTTTAGCAAATGGTTGCTTAATGTGCATTGGAAAACACAGTAAAATTGTTGTAGGGCCAATGTTGATTGAAGCTTCAACATGTGAGTAAGTCAAGCTAAACATCAGGAGGCAGTGCAGAGCTAAGCACCAGCAGCTCTTCTAACAAACCTTACAGGAAAACTTTATGGGATAGCACCTGTAAGAAATGAGTTAACTCAAGACTGTGATGGGATAATGCTGGCACGTTAACAAATGGCTTTGAGAATTTGGCTGGAAACGAGAAGAAAGTCTCTAATGTCCAGAGCAGCACGTTCTGGGAACAGACTTCCAGCAGATGCAGTTGGGGCAAAAAGCACTTAACCCTAAAATGGGGACTGGCCTGGTCACGAAAGGGATGTGGTATGGCTGCTTATGCTAGTAGGGGACCCCAGAGATCCTCGTCAGCCCTGCAGGCAAGTGAAACCATGCAAGTACAAACAGGTCATGTTGGGCAACTGGCAGATTTTCACGTTCCAGCCCTTAGCTGACTCACACGGTTGGCTGTGCTTGCTCAAGATGACCACATCTGGATTCAGGGAGGAAAGGCAGGTAGATACCTCCACATAGGTGTGCACGCTGGAGCCAATCGCTCCACATCCCAGTTGCAGATACTGGAGGCAAACTGCCAGCATCCAGAGTGACTCATAGGTCTGGCCTCAGACGCTAATTTTTTGTGGGGATGAACTGCCCTTTGGAGCTGCCCGTTTTATAAGGTGCAGGGTGACAGACGCGGGCTTACACATTTCGGTTTTGCGTGCTGTTAGAGCAGTGGTGCTCTTGCCCATAGGACCCATACAAAGGTGGTTTTTGTTGTTGTTACACTCCTTGAACATTGGCAGATCGCCTTTCTTTAATGCATAAAAATGTCCAGAGGAACCTTAAAACTAAAGGCTTCTCACATTTTAAGCAGCCAACAGAGGAACCCATCTGAACACTTCTAAGGGAGAAACTAATGTCTCAGTGCCATCTTGTGGAATGACCTGTGTAAAAGAACAAGCAGCGGCCAGAGGCACATCCAGTGATCTATGATGCCATTCTAGAAGCATGCTGGAGTGTTAGGGAATTTGGTGGTAATATCAGGGACCATGCTGCAAATATTATCACCAAACCAAAGATTTCTACTGCAAACTGGGATTGCCTTTTCCCCCAAGGAGACTGCAAGTCCATGAGAGCTTGATGTTCCCCCCCAAAATCTGTCCATTTTCCAGCCAAAATTAGAATACGAAGATTCCTATAGTCAATGCTTGAATGCAGGAGACGAAGCCTTTCAGAGACACAGCAGCTTTCTTGTTTGCCCACAGGGGAGGAACCCACTTGGAAGGCTCCCTGAGACCTAGGAGTAGAAAACACAGTTGTAGGTCCAGTTGTGGGGCATACTGACCCACTCGCACCTTCCCATCTGAGAAAGGCTGTGAGATCTACAATACACGCTGACGCCAGGACCTCAGCTTTACATGTCAGTTGGAAATCAGCATGTGCAGAAAAAACTCGAGGGTCTTGTCACCACCCTGACCTGGTGCTCCAAGGCCCGTGTTTGTGTGCTCCACCAATGAACAATTGCAGGGCAGAGAATGAAGTGACTTGGAAAAACTTATCAGCCACAGCGTGGCTCGCAGACTCATAGGGCAAAATACCTTCCCACCTAGAAATATGCTGTAGGAACACCCTTGCCAGCAGTGTGATTATCATCCCTCATGATTAGATGGTCCGTAGTATCAGAGACAGATGAGTAAATTACTGCATATTTAACCAGGCACTCACTGAGGTCAATAGCTAATCTGTTGCTGGAGGAGGGTTTACCCCAGTTCATAAAACCATTCCCTGCCACAAGACAGACAATCATCTATGGTGCAGAGGGAAGAATTGGCTTCCCAGGTTCTTCCACACAGCTGCTCAGTGTCCTGTGGGTGAAAGAAAAGCTCATGAAATTTTGCAATGCAGTAGTGCCAGAGGGAGGCAACACCAGGGGCAGCATGAGCATCCCCATCAGGGCAGCTGCTGTAACCCCTCTGGAGCTGCGCACCATGTCCCCTGCACAGCCACACTGAGAAGAAGCAGCAAGTTGAGAGGTGAAGAAAACCAGCAAAGAACAAGACAAGGCTTGCAGAAAAAGGTCTTGAGTGTTCAGTGGGTCTAAGTTTTTCAGTGATTAAGTGAAGGTATTAAAACCTTTTCACACTGGAAACGTAAGAGCACTTGGTGAGCCCGGAGATAAGCAGAGGGAATCAGGAGATGGAGGAGGAATCAGGACAGTGAGGGCTCTGCTCTGGCAGCCAGAAGAGACTGATGGTCTCTGGGAACTTTTGCTGAGACTCGTCTCTCCTTGCCCCACACGAGAGGGCAGACTCGGGGGCTGGTGGGGACACTCTCTGCTGGTGTGATGGAAGCTGTGGGCACAGGCGTGTTCAACAAGAACAAATATTCAACCTGAAGCAACACTCAAGGCATTGTGCTCTTCCTGGCTGCAGGCAGTGGTGCACACCAGCTCCAGGCAGAACATCCTCACCACAGGCCGGGCATCCAAATAGTCCTGCAAAATGCAGGCAAATTGTCCTAATCCCACCTGTTAAAAAAAATGGTACCAAACCACCAGCCAGTGGGTTACAATGCAGAGCACAGCCAAAATTCCTGTTCAGTGCCTGTGGAAAGGTTGTGGAGAAAGACAAAGGCTTTATGAGTGCACCAAGGCTATTATTTATAGCTCCACTGCTCTGGAGATAGGCTGCTCCTGGACAGAGGTGCAGAGTTTGCAACGCCTCAGTAGCAAAAATATTGCACGTTTACCATACCATTTTAAAAGGATGGCATATGTGTGTGGGAAGACTTTGAAGCTAGCTGCTACTTTATTGGCTTGTTCATCGTTAACCAAATGAATGAAGGTGTCTGGGGGTGACGGGAGGGTGCCAAGTTTCAAAGGGTAATTTAGCTCACTGCAATGAATTGTATTGTCACAACAGGAGCTTCCGTTGCTGCAGGCTGGAGCCAGAGAGCAAAATGCTGGAGAAGATTCAGAAGGCACTCACGATTCATAGCAGCACCGTCAGGGAGCTGCTGGCAGAAGCACTGGGGATGTACATCCTCATGGTAAGGAGGAGACGGACCCAGATGTGCGTGTCTCTGTGTGTGTATGTGTGTGCGCAGGGCAGGTGAGAGGGTAAGTGTTTGCGGCAGCCTTTTGTAAGGTCAGTGGTTTCCTACCACATCCTCAGGGATGCTCAGCAGCTGGTTGCTACTGCTCACCCCTCTGCTCTGGTGGGGCAGCAGCTTCCCATCAGGTAGACCATCTGTCAAAAACCTGGAGGAAAAAAGCAACGTGGAGGGTGGGAGGTGGGTGCTGGGAGAGGGTGAAGCAGATGGGGATGAGCCACTGTTTTGGTTCTCTTATACGAGAAAAATGAGGAAGAGACTGGGAATGAAACCAAAGAGCAGTGTCTGGTCAGGTGGGGCAATGCAACGTTTGTGCCAAACCCTTTGAAAGATCCCATGCAGTGAATTGAGGGTTTTCTTCCTGCTGTGCCAGATGCAATGGTGTGGTTGGGGGTCCTGCGCAAGTTTGGGGAGCAGAGCCTGACTCCTCTACCACTGATGACCTTTGTGAAATGAGAACAGTTGTCATCCATCTTCCTCTTGGGGTTGCCAGAGTAATGAACGTCTGTGAAACTCTCTGGAGCCACAACCCACCGTTAGGAAACGTAATTACCGTGTGTAAAGCATGCCAGGATTTTGCTTTCGGTTTTCTTATGCTGGCAGACGAATAGCACTTATCCAAATCACACAGAAACTCCCCCCTTGCCCAAGGGACCTGTTCAACACAGAAAAAGTGAAGTGGTTTTGAGCTCTTGGGCTGCTTTGGAGGTGTTTGAAGAGAATGTGAGGAAGGCTTTGCAGTCAGAATTGATCCCTGGTGGGTGTAATGTGCCCATGGGGACCAGAGCCTTCATGTGTTGGACCATCGCAGCAAAATGAGATCCTCCCTCTGAAAAGGTCCTGCAACTGTCTGTGCCAACTTACTACACATGGACTTAGCTTGCAAACGATGTTGGGCTGAGAGAGACACTTTGGACTGGGCAGAGGCTGACATGGAAGGGCTGGGGATAATCCAAATTACTCGTACTTGCAGATTGGCACAGGAGGAAGATAAGATTTGTGTAAGGATGGGGACCTTTTGGCACAGCTGTCTGTACAGGTAAATGTGCTTATTTTCAAGGGCAACAACTGCATGTTCAAACGATGCTTGCTTTTTATCACATCTTACTGCGCATCCACCTTCTTCAAGTTGACTCCTTACTACACAGGTAGTCCTGCACACATTTGAAGTCAGAGTACAGACATCTGTGACTTCTCAGCAGGAGCTAAGCAAACCATTTTCCTTTTCCATTTCCTTTGTGTTTTGGTGGTGGAAGTTTCCAGGTGATAAAGATCAAGTTCAGGGGTGTCCTGTTCAGGGGTGTCCTGCCAGGGCTGTCTCTGGGAAGCAGCATACGGAGAATTTTCTCTGCACTCTGACAGTCCAGGGCAGATTCTGGGGTCTGCAGCGCACGTTGGCTCTTCCCTCACTGATTGCCACAAGGGAATAGAGTAGGAGAAGCGACACTACACACAGACCTCCATCAAGGGCTGGCCGCAAACAGCATCCAGCAACCAAATCTTTAGCAGCCCCCTGACTCTTACTGCAACTGGGAATGTGCTGGATGCATCTCTGGGCTGCCTGGACGGCTGTTATCTGGTTGATAGCACTCAGCCAGGGCCTCTTGCTTTAACAGCCAGGCAATGTTCATAAAGGAGGGAACCTGGCAGTGGGAGTAAACAGCACAAAGAGTAGGGAGGTAGGGGAAAAAACTGTTATTTCTGGACTGTGAGAATAGAGGAAGGGATCAGAGGTTTGGATCTGTGCTGAAAAACAGATTGTCTTGCCTGTCCTGTGGTTTTTTTGAGGGTAGTGCTCTTCAGCTGCAACAGCCATGTCTCCTGCCCTGCACCCCTCGCTCTGCACCTCCGTGCTGTCCTACAAAACCTGTGCTTTATGCATTTGACTTCTCTTGGACGTGGCTTTGGAAAAGCTCAAGAGATGAGTAGGCAAAGTTTTTATAAGGGCATTGCAGATGCTGGGGGACAACCCAGACACCACTTTTTGGGGCTTTTACTGAGGCAGACTGAGAGGAAGGGCTTACACCATGCCGGCTATAGCTCTGTGCAGAGCACAGACTATTCTGTGTATACAGGAGATAAGAACAGTGTCTCTGGGGAACAGGGGATTTTGGTGATGTCTGAAAGGGAAGAGAGAGAGCAGATGCATGAGATAAAACTTCGATCCAGGCAGAGCAGTCAGTAAAGATCCAAGTCAAAACAGGACAGGCCAGAGCAGAGGTTTAGATGCTGGAGAACATACTGACTTTTTTGTCTTGGAGGGACATGTCACCCTGGATAAACAGTGCAGTCCAAGTAACAGGATACACTCTCCAAGCCATAAGTGGTTTGCAAGGCAGAGACCTCAAGAGAAGCTTTGCCCTTCTCCAGATTTCAGTGTCAGAGCTGTGCAAAGAACTGATTTTTCCACCTTCTGATCACATTAAAAAAGTGAAATAGAATTTACTTCCCGGCCAGAGCAATTTTTTTAATATGTCTTTTCCTGCTGGAGGGTGTTTACTTTTCTTTTTAATTTTTTTCTCGGTTCCCGTTTAGTCACTAAAAAAAATATTGAAACTTTGGCTGTTTTCAAACTGAAAGTTTATGTGTTGAAAGGAAAAGTCAAAGCGGAACTTCCTTCCTTGTTTTCTGATGGAATAAGTTACCAAAATTAGAGTTCAGTTCGGCAAATAGCTATGTGCTGCCCAAACTACATTTTTCATCAATAAATCGCACACCAGGAAAAGAAAGACAACAAGAATATGCCTGCCCTCCTTCCATCTGGCTTGTGGGCCATCTCCGGGTTGTCTGGGTGGTGGTCCCCTGGCTCATGTCCCTGGCTTCAGGAGCAGGTGCCCTTACCGTGGCTGTGTGAGTGATCCCTCTTGAGCTCTGGACCTTGTTGTGAGTATCTGGGGTTTGTCTACCCATACCCAACAATGCCTAAAATGCTTGGTTAGGTGTGATGGGCACCGATGAGGATTAATCCAGTTATCCATTCAGTTTTTGCAGAGGAGGGTCATTCTCGTTTCATCTCCTGGTCGTGGGCACCTTAGGGTCTTCCCGTCTTCAGGAGTTTATTAGCATGGCAGAAAATGTGGCAAGGAAGATCAGTCCACCACAGCAATAACACTACTTTTAACAATCTCTTTCTTTTTCCATGCACTAGGTCTTTGGCTTGTCTTCTGTGGCGCAGGTGGTATTAGGAAGAGGAGACTTTGGGCAGCATCTGAGCATCAATTTGGGGTTTGGCATTGGTGTTACCTTGGGCATCCATGCGGCTGGAGGAATCTCTGGTGAGCAGGACACAAGCATAGGACAACTCTATGTCCCATAAAGGCCACATGGATCGGAGGCAGCAGGATGGGCTGCGGAGGGACAGGTGATGACATGTCAAGGCAGGGCAGTGCCCTCACCAGCAAAAAATGCAGTCCTAGGGTCCCCAAGCAAGAAGAGCAGACCAGGTCTGGTGACCGTAACCAGGGTCAGCCTTGTGACACAGTGATCACAGCCAAGTCTGCAGGGGGGAAGCAGGTCTGAGGCCAAGCCAAGGAGTCGTGATGGTGTGGCAAGGCATACCTACAGTATGCTGACCCCAAACGGGTGTCCTGAGCTGAGACAGGGGCAAGCGGGACAGGAAGAGTGGTGATGGGTTGGCCATTCCCTCCTGTTGCGGTCAGCAGTGTTTCAGCTGTGGCCCCGTTAGGCGCTTGGGGCGTGCCATCATGTCCCAAGCAGATAAGGAGCTCTGAAAGCACGCTGCCAATCTGACCCACGGGGAAGTAAATAATTTATTGCAAAGGAGAGCTTACTGTCAATGTTGCAACAAGGAATGGTATGCAAATTTTCCCCTTATCATCCACACCCATGCGCACACTCCCCATGCGAACTCAGGAGGTGGTGTTCCAGGGCCATGGGGTGGGATGTCTCACGTGACAGAGCATTACCTTTGCCTTATGTGATTTCTGCATTCATTTGCACCAAGAGAAGAGATTAAGGGCTCTAGTAGGCAGAAAATTTAAGCAAGTCCTTGCTCTTGAACTGTTGGAGCACAGAGATGGCCAAGGATAGGGATGGCTTGGAAAGGACATTTTTTCCATGTGAGAAGTCAGCTCTTGGTCTCCCTGTTCTTTTGGAGCTGGTGGAGAAAGTGGGCTGAGGAAAACAGGTCCCTGCATTCCCAGGTGACATCTGAGATGGAGCCGATCTGCTAAGGGCTGGGAGGTGGGAGGAAGGGTCTCAGTGCAGCCAGCAACAGGCTGGCTCGGGAGCCAGCTTCAGGGCTTCTTGGCACTGTGATTTGGCATCATTTGCATCACATTTCTTGTGATCTCTGAAATGGCTGCTCATGCTTGCAAAGGATCAGAGCATGGAAGAAACAGGGGTCTCTCTCCATCTCAGTTGTGGTTGTGGGTCTGTAGCAGGCAGTACATGCTCTTTCACTTCACTCTGTCCTGTAATTTGGTGAGATGACATGTGTCTGGCTCTTACCCCTTTCTAAGTCCGGAGTAGGAAAAGGCCACTAAGGTTGGAGCATTTACTAACCCCCAAAGTTTACACTTACTAGGCAGGAAAAAGCAAAGATTTCCTTCAGACTCACAGGGAGATGAGGCCTGGAGAACAAACATGGGGGCACCAAACCTGGATCCACTTAATCTTTCTCCAAAAGCACCATTATGATACCAACCTCTTCCACAGAAAGTGTCCCCTTAAAACAGGGAAAACTGGTCATGCACTGTCTGAAAGCCATGTACTAGAAGATGTAAGGAAATGCAATCCAAGATTACAAGCCCTGCAAGGGAAGGACAGGGTCTGCTCCACACTAGTAGGAGCAACCATGGTCTGGACAGGATTGACCATCCTGGTAATCCCTTCTCAGTGCAGTGACACCTAAGAGCTAATCTGGGTCCCTGCCGACAGCCATGCAGACATGAAGATATGGGGCATCAGTGGTTGATTTTGCAGTTTGTTTCCCCAGTGTCTCGTGCCTTGCTGTGCTAAGGTCCTGCAGCTCCCATCAGCTGGGGTGCTCAGCTCTGCCAGGATGAGGCCTTTCTTGCCCATCAGATGTTTTCAGAAGGCCTTGTGATTGTTTGGGATAAGATTTGCCTCTACATATAGCCATATAAAAGGTGGGTGATGAGTCCAAGTTCTAGGCTTCCTTTAAGCTGAACAGAGAGAAACTCACACAGAGGGAAACCCATGCCATGCCAAAAGAGTCGTCTCTCACATGTGAGGTGACTGAGGCACCTGTGGTCTGCAGAGAGTAAAGCAGAGGTTGTCTAATTTTTAGAGGAGTAAAGCTAGGAGCTCTCTCCCCCCAATAATTCAGCCATCCAGGGAAAACAAGTCAGTTTTGAGTCAGTGTGGGAGACAGACCCTGTCCTGGGAGAGTCTTGGTGTTCTGGAGCAAGGTCTGGGTTGTAACTGTGGGGTGTGGGCGATGGTCCAAAACAGCTGCATCAAGATCAAGGCCATTTTCTTTTGCTGTGATTTTGCAGGAGCTCATCTGAATGCTGCCATCACCTTCACGCACTGCATTTTAGGAAACCTGCCCTGGAGAAAGCTCCCAGCTTATCTGACCGGCCAGTTCCTTGGCTCCTTTACAGCAGCAGCCACTGTCTTTGGCCTCTACTATGGTATGGTTGTGTCTTTATCACCGGGGTTGCTGTGGGCACCATTTCAGTCTTAAATCACAGTTTGTAAATAATATTTCCTTTTACAGTACCCAGCACGATGCCTGGGTGAGGAGGGCGAGCCCCTGGCTTGTGGGACAGACCTTCCTTCATAGCTCAAGGCCTGGGCAGGGCACAGGTATCTCTGGGAAGGATGTGCAGCTTCTGGAGAACACAGCTGCTTTTGCTCAGGGCATTCCCACCACCAAAACCTGACCTCATCAACTCAAGGCCAGCAGCTGCATTTTGTCAGCATTTTATTTCCAGGGTCTGCAAGGGCTTGAGTTAGATGGACTACCATGTATTAGGTACAGCTGGAGTTCTGGGGGACTCCGCCGGTCTGTGGAAAACAGGGCAGCAGTCATCTGTGGTTTTGAGTTGTGAGCAGAGGACCCAACACCCCATAGGCTCCAGCACGCCTCAGCCTCCGAGGGGCAGAGGGATGGAGGCCTCCAGTGCATCCTGAGCATCCTGCCTGCCCCAGGCTCCCAGAGCAGGGACAGGGAGCTGGTAGACACAAGGAAGCAACTGCAGACCAAAGTCTGTGGGTAACAGATATTGCTGAGATCATGCTCTGGGAGGGGTGTGTCACCTCCATTCTATCTCCCATTGCCTCTCTTCCCCTTGGTGTCTGTGCTGGCTGCAACGGGTGGACTTGAGCACACGCCACGTGTGATGAACTCTGTGCCAACTGCCATAATTCCCATCTCTCCTAGATGCTCTGTACAACTACACCAAGGGGAACTTTACAGTGACAGGACCAAACGCCACAGCGTCGATCTTCTCCACTTACCCCGCTCCCTATGTATCCTTGCTGGGGGGCTTCCTCACAGAGGTAAGTAAGTGGGGACCGCTGTGGTGTGCTAGGAGAAGGTGAGTGGGTGACAGGTGCTACTGCAGGTCTGCTACAGGGGACTTGCAGTCCTATGTGTGCAGATGCAATCACAACCTCTATTCCAAGGAGCCCACGATCCAGGCAGGTGTCTGGGCTGACAAAACTCTTGCCTTGGCATGATGAGGAGGATGGTGAGAGCTGGAGAGCCTACAGGTGAGGACCTGATCATTTAGCCTCCTGTGGAGCATGCAGGGCCCTTGCTGCACAAGAAAGCAGATTACAGTGACAGTGTGTTGCCAAGAGCTGCAGTTTCTGCTTTTGCTGGCATCTCTGTAAGAAGTCCAAGGCTCTCCAGCTGCATTTCCTGAGACAGAAAGAGACAGGAGTCACAACCTCTATTCAAACCACAGTTCGTGATGTCTTGGGCACTGTAGAACTACAAATGCCAGCTACTTACTGTCATAGACAGGAGATTCCGTTTCCCGGATGAGAATCTGGTATCTGCTTTTAGTCCTGAAAGTGCTAATGCAACAGCCTATATAAAACACGAATCCCCCTAGGGAGGATCAGATTTGTCTCATTAGCAGTTCGTTATGGCTCAGCTTCTGTTACACAAATTTACTTAAAATAACCCATATTCCCAACTTGAAAGGTGGAGGGAGAGGACAGTGCTGAGAAGTTCATATCAGTCCTAGAGCATTTTTGGTGATGAGATGGAGACGTTTTTGCTAGGAAATGAGTCAAGACTTTTCTTAGGTCCATCTGTGAGAAGGGAGTAATATTGGGGTCCTCCCTGACTTGATCAGACCATGAACTTCACTTGCTCTTCCATTCTGGGACGTTTCTTCCTCTCTGCTGAGCAGGATCCTTCTGCCTTCCCCATTCTCTCCTGACCTGTTCCCCCTTTCCTGCTCCTGCAGTTTACGGCGACAGTGATGCTGCTCCTGGGCATTCTGATCATCCATGATGAGAAAAACAACAGAGCCCTGGAAGGCACGCAGGCCCTGCTCACGGGAATTTTAGTGCTTGGCATTGGCCTGGGGATGGGGATGAACACAGGCTATGCCATCAACCCCTCTCGGGACCTGCCGCCCAGGGTCTTCACAGCAATTGCTGGCTGGGGAATGGACGTCTTCAGGCGAGTGACCTATTTTGCTTTTACCACTGCTCAGCTCACAAGGAAAGGAGATTAGCCCAAGAGAAAATGGTCATAAAACGTTTTTCTTTGGACCAAATGATGGTATCGCTGCAGAGTGTGTTCTCCATTGTCAGAGAGCAAGGGTTGTGCGTAGAGGAGCCCCGAGCATTACGTACACAAAATTTGGGGTACATTAATTCTCCAGCATGGAATTCATTTGACATTCAGATACCTCGATTTGGGCACCATATTGGCTACCTGTTAGCAGGAGATCTAGCCAGTTACTGCAGTGACTGGCGAGCCAGAGAGCAATTCAGCTCACCTGAAGGCAGGTATTTACAGCTGGATTGCTGAATAGCTTTCCTAAATTTAGATGTCTGAATCTGGAGATGAAACCTTGCCTTCCCCTATCTAATAGATTGTGCAATGCTATGGCTTTTCCTACTGCCAGGGCATTAGCAGTTTCTTGTCCCGGCTGCCCATTTTCATTACATTTCCAGAAAATATCTTTGAGAGCTTGGTAAAGGAGGTGCAGATGTTACTGGAAATGGAGAGGGAAAAGGTGGGGCTGTGTCTGTCTGTCAGTCTGTCTGACTGCACACTCATCGGGATCACACAGACTATTTCTGTAGGAGAACAAGAAACCTGCAGACAGTGCAGAGCCACTTTCCCAGGCCGACGGGGAAAATGACCGTCCCTCCAGCAATTATGCTGGTGGACAGAGAATTTGTCTAAGCTAGTTGTAGGGCCCAGTATGCAAAGTGGGACTAGACACCTCTGCTCACACTGCTCACTCCTGCCCCAGTAGACTCTGCTCACCTCACCCTGCGCCGTGCAGCAGTTCGTCTGGCTCACTGGCTGCCTCTTCTGTACTTCATTTTAGGGCTGGAAATCACTGGTGGTGGGTCCCACTGACAGCTCCGATTCTGGGAAGTCTTGCTGGTGTTTTAATCCACAAACTCTTCATTGATTTTCACAACCAATCTGCCCCAGAGAGTGGAAATGAGAAAGAACAGCCAGTCATGGAGACTTCGATGCTGTGATGGCCACATGCTTCAAGGAAAGGGCCTGACAGCAAAGCCTATGTGGACACATGGACTGACAGCCAAAGGGTAACCAAGTAGATAAGGGCATGTGCAACGGTGCTGCCAGAGTACACTGTTTCTCCACCCTGAATGTGGAGAAATGAGGGACTAGTCTTCAATAAACCCATTCTGCTTAACCAGACAAACTGGGTCTCTGAAACACTGGACAGACCCAGGTAGGGCTGGACCTATCTGTGACCTGGATAAATTATTCATCTCTCTGTGTAAAAATCTACCAAAAAACCACCGCCATCACATTCTAGAGAAGAGCAAAGCAGAGATGCAGGACTCCAGATACCTTTATGTTCATAGGAATCAAAGTGCAGGATCCAACAGGGCTGAAATAAGATTTAGTCAGGGGAGCATAAGTGAAAACCAGGGAACAGCTACATGGTGGCAGAAACAATTAAATAAAGAAATTTTGATCTGGTAAGAGGTAGATGCTACACTGATGGATCAGGGGCCTAGACTCGCTTCCATTTGCTAATCTGCCACCCTAACAAATATCTAGTTTGGCAGAGCACAGAGAAGAGAAGAGCAAGGACAGTCTGAAATGGAAACATGAACCTGATTTTTTTTTTTGTGCTTGTTTTTGTATTTTTGCTTTTTGATCTGAACATTCAGGAAGAACCAAAAAATTATTAAACTAAACTACAGGGTCTCCTGAATCCTGGCACAGGTCTGTTGGCTTCATGGAACCATGTGTGTTACTGACAGGCTAGACTTTAAGTACCACCACATGAAAGGATTCAGACAACTTCCGTGGCAGCACCCACAAACACTTAAACAAAAAAATCCCACTCTTTTGTCCACTCTGAATGCGTGAGAAACATGGGAAGAGGCTGCCGTGCTCCTGCAGGATTTCTGCCACCTCCATCTGAACGAGGAAGTGGGCCTGCAACAGCTGTACAAGACTGAGGCATCATCGGATTAAAAGTAAAACAGTATCAGAAGCTGCCTGTCCCCAGGCTGTGTGACAACAGTCTTAACTTTTCCAGAAATTGCTTAAGCAAGTATGGTGCGTATGTTAAGCATGTGACTGCAGCCCCAGGGTTGGGTACCATGAACACACAACATGGATCTCCAAGGGCAGGAATTCACGGAACATTGCTGCTGCACAGACTTCCCGAAACCGGTGTTTACTGGCTTTAATGATCATTCACATCTCCTGTTAAAAGGATTACCGTGTTACTGTGGATTGGAGTGGGCTGGTAGGTAACTGACATCTCTGCTTCCTCATTAGAGCTGACCTTGTATTAGTCAAGCAGCTACAGCAGATCTTCACCCCGCACAAGACACACTGGCTTAGGAGGGCTGAAGAGCATTAGAGGATTTTCTCTCATTTTGGGTGGCAGAGGGCAGCTGCCAGGCAATGTAGCAACTGCATTTCAGGGTGGGCCCTGGGCAGCGCTGCAAGCCAGCAAAGCATGTCAGAGCTGGGGCTAATGGCTGCAGTGATTTTGAACAGCAAGCACAGGACAGAAGTGGAACAGCTGTCACACAGCTGAGTCTTTTGGTCTATGTGAACTGAACTGGGAACTTCAAGAGTAGCACAAGGTGGGATTAGCTAAGACACTGCAACCCATCCCTTCCTGTGAGAGATTCTTCACTGCATTAAAAAAACCTCCAAACAATCCAGCCTGCACCCTGCTCTTACCATACATCCTTTTGCATGTACTCCCAAAGTCATCTTCAAATACCCAATCACTCTGGAGGAAAATATTCATACCTTTATTAAAATATTATTAAGCAATTACAGGGTGGCTTTGTCTTTCTGAAGGCCATAAAAATACTTGTGAAAGCCTCACAACATCCCTGTGAGGTAGGTTTGTCTTAAGTAATTACATGACTGTTTCATAAATAAAAAGATCAAGCTGTTTAAATAACCAATGCCTATTTGAAGATGGTGACTTTGATTTTCCTGCTTACAAAACGTATTGGCTGTTACCATGCATAGCTAAGCTGGTGCTACCATCGCATCTAAAAAGACAGAATGGCATGTAAAAATAATGGAAACAATCGAATGTAACTGAAAACCAGCAGTGAATGGGTTAAAGTGCAGTTCTAACCTCAAAACTTACAGTACAGAAAACAGCATCAGGGGCTTCTAAGGCTGTAGGATCTCAGTGGCCCCTGGTCAGATCCTGCCCAATTGAGAAGTGACAAAGGCTGTTTGAATGGTCAACTTACTTTGCAAATGAATGTGTGACAAACCAAGGGGTCCTCCTGGTGTATGGGACTCCTGGCTTATGAGACACCTTGGCTCAGCAGTTCCCACAAGAGGAGAGAGCAGAGGCAAAGAGGCATCTTGCAGTTTCTGACTGCATTCAGGGTTATGGGGAAGGACATCACACAGATGTCACCAGCCCAAAAGAAATGGCACAAAAGCCAGAAAGTGGTCTGGGCTGTAGAGCAAGGGGCTAGGCCAATGCAGAAGTTGGAAGGAGGACAGGGAAGTGTAGAGTTTGGTTCTGTCTGAAGCTGTGCTGGTTTGAGAAGATATTTCTTTGTTCGGTGAGTTCCAGCCTGTTCCCAAAACATGCAAGGTCAGGACAGGTTTCTTTCAAAGGAGACACCAGAAATATCTTCATACGCTGAATTTCAGCATGGGTCTATTAAAGTAACGGTGACTTACATTTGCTTTCATTTCACTGCTGTAGTTGCTTCCCTATAGAGCAGTGACATTAAGGACTTCTTCATGCCTCTGAAAAGCACATGCTGCAAGTAGCAGAAGGGAATAAAATCAATGTCTCAAGTTTTTTTCTCAGAGTCTCCAGAACTACATCCCTCCCACGTCAAAGCACACTGTGGCTATATTTCATGCAAATGCTGCAATGTGTTTTCCATGGGTGCATCTATTCATGCACAAGGAACTCTGTCTGAGCCACTGACACTCCGCATCAGAGAACATCAAAGCTCATTGCAAATGCTGTCCAGGGTTAGATCTGGGGGTCTCACTTCCTTGAAGAATTCCCAGCTAGTGAGGACATCTTGGAGGAGGTCATGCTCGTGTGACTCTTTTGGGAGGCTGCTGGCTGGGAGGGTGGTTTCTTTTTGATCACTGGAGTTTTGTTCTTGCTTTTAAATACCTTATTGGGGTCCAACTTGTTCACAAAGGAATCATCTTCTTCAGAGAGGAGAGCTGTGTTGATGGTTATAGGTTTATACATGTTAAACCATTGCTGAAAGGCAGGACGGTGGAGAAGGAAGAGGTTAAAAATCAAACTGCAATCAGACATTTCTACCCTGTTCCTCCTCACCCCAAGACCTGATTTTAATCACACACCACTTACCAGTTTGCAGTTTACAGGACTGTGCAGAGTGCCTTGTGATAAGAACACACAGGGTATAGCTACAGCTACAGCCCTGGAACTGCCCCACATTCGAGAAAAGGAAGAGGAGAACCAGATACAAACCTAAAAATACCTTTCCTGCAGTGTAACTCCTACCTGGAGCAACTCCTGATTTAGACCACAGGAGGAAAGGGAGGAGATGAAACTAAACCACATTTATTTAGATTCAGAGAAGCAGAAAAGATTAAAAAACCTTGTAATTTAGAAATTCTTATAAATTGGAACCAAGCTAGTTGAACTTCTCAAAATACAGCTTCCTTCCCTCTCTTCGCACATACAACAACGCAAGCTTTTTAACTCTCTACATAAAGGATTTTGTGTTTTTTCTCTGGCCTGATTCTACACCTAGAAGTGACCACAAAGGTTTTTTTTTTGTGGTTCCCAGATGCCACCACAATGTTATGCCCTCCAGTTCTAATATCTTAGTGTTTTTCCTCTCAGTTTTCTATTGATCAAGTCAGGAAATAAAATTTTAGGAGTTATGGTATTACAAATCCCACTGAAACCATTAGCAAAGTATTGAACAAGTTAAACAAAAGATCAATACCAAAATGTAAGTGGCAATCTATTCATGTGCTGCTTAATGGAAAATACCACCCTTGCATCTACCACCCCTGAAGACCTCTAAAAATGATAATGGTTAACATACTAGGAGTATTTTAACTAACAGAGGCTGCAAATGATTAGGGAATACATGAATGATTTCACTAAGGTTTGTGAATATACTGAACATAATAAAATATTCTAGCAGGAAAGTTACAGAAAGGCAGAGCACACACATATGCCAGAGTACCACATACACAGCCTTGACTGACAAAGTAGATCACAGTGTAACAGGGAAGACACCAGAAACACGAAGAGTCAAAATCTACAGCCATTGAGAGATGGGAAGTCGGCAGTGATTTTAGTGAGTAGTTCTGATGTACGCACAGGACCAAGGAATGTCACGCTGGTGAGACAGCTGTCATGTCTGGGTGAAGTGTAAGACGCTCACTGAGACTCACCAGGCCTTGCCAACATGCACAGACACTGCCCAGGCTTATGTGCTGTGCTTGGTGGTATTGTCAGATCCATTCCCCGATCTCTTACAAGGTGGAAACGGGGTTAGGGCTGAAGATCCAGTCAAGCATGGAGAAATGGCAGGAGCCTCTAATGACTGAGGAGGATGCAAAGGAATTCATATTCTTGGCAAGGCTCAAGCTCATAGTCTTCCTCTGGGCTTCCATGTAATGTGTACCTGGATTGTCCTCTCCACCCAGAGAGCAGTAGGGTCTTGTTCGGTGTTATGCCCAGAAAACAGATACAGACAAATCTTACATAGCTGTGGGGATGAACAGCTTTACATCTTCTCACTTGCCAGCAGTTATGGAAATGGAGGTTTGCTTCAGATTCAAGCGAGCAAAGAAATAACTGGGCTTTTGCCACCTGCTATTAAAGGTCAAAGGTAGAGCCCAGCCCAGCTGAGAAAAGCATGGTTAACACAATGTTAGTGAATCCACTAACATAAACAAATGACTGCTAACACCCATAGGGGAGAGACTCATGGCCCTTTCCACGCTCACTAGAGAGGCCTACTCGAGCCTACAGGCTGCTTGGCAAAAGGTGGGAAGAGGTTTTTCCAGTCTATAGTTATGCAAAATACTGAGGAGCTGGATCCTGCTGTCCTACCTTGGCCTGGGGGCTGACCCCATAGCTGGTGAAGGTGTACTGCCACTGTGGGAGTCCCAGGTGGGTAATGAGCAGGCGGTAGTAGGCTGTGAAGGTTTTGGTGAGGAAATGCCAATATAGAGCTCTGTCCAGGAACCATATCTCTGTGTCTGGGGAGACAACTAGAACAAAACAAACACAAATTACACTGTTTCTTTGCAGTGACAAGATCAACCCCTGGCTGTTGCCAGTAGGGAGGCTGTAGCTTCTAAAACACAGCATCCTTGACTAGCATAGAGGCAATGTGGTTCAACAGTTAGAGGATGGGAACTGAAAAGGACCTGGTTCTGCTCCCAGCTTTACTGAATATACCAGCGCAAAGCCATTATACTCAGTTTCTACACTGTAAAATGGATGCAATGCTATTTCTTCGCAACCTGGGACTGATGTGCTACCTGAAACATGCTTCGACATCAGCAACTTTGTAGACTAAGTTCAAAGTACAATTATGGCAAACATTTATCTGCCCCACAAAGTACAAAGCAACTAACTCAATTGTCAGTCATCTGGATTACTGAATAGAGTCCAGAGTCTGGAAGTCATGGGAGTGTGCGCTGCCAACAAAAACACATTTTGCAAAATCTTTCCACAGTGATCAAATATCCTCTGGTGGCAATATCCTTTGTAGCATAAAAAGAAGTGATTTTACTTGGGAAATTGAGATGCTGAACATGGTCAATTAAACACACTCTGTGCTGACATCAACACCTGTAAACAACGCTCCCTCGCCTTGCCCAGGTTATCCACTGCATGTGCTGAAATCACTAACACTGGAAGGCAAGAGGACAAATCAGCCGTTTTTCCCTTGGGAGTTGTAGTCACACCCAATGAAAAACATAAGATAACAATCAAAGAGTTTTCTAAATAACAGGTATATCACAATCACCCCCCACAGTGAACATACACGTATACACATACGCCTAGTGACCTGTGCACTGTGTCAGATGACAAGTACTTTACAAGTGACTCAGGTGTTTCACTAATTGCTGACTGACGACACTTTTCTGTGTATCTGTCAGAAGAAACAGCTCAGCTCACATCTTTCACGCACCTGTTCAAGCCTTCCTGCCAAATTTTGACGTAGCTAGCATCTGGAGGCTCTGCATCCATGCACAAGGTGGAAGAACCAGTCTAAGTCTGTCTCAAACAGCTAAGGACCTTTTTTACCATCTACCTTTCGCTTCTAAGAGTTATAGCCTTTCCCACCAAAATGTAAGGGAATTGTTCCGAGACATGCAAGTAACCAGAGAGATGTTAGTGGCTGAGCTCTAGCTCCCTATATTATTTCAACATGATTGTCTGCAGGTCATAGGAGAATGCTTTCCTGTTTCTATGCATGCAGAAATTCTCAGTTATAACTCAGATTCTGACATTAAAAGGAGGGAAAACGTTAGCTCTAGTTAACTCTCTGTAAGGTTTAGCCCCTGATTTCAGCGGGGACAGGACATCCCAGGAAATGTTCATCTACAAATTGCAAAGAAGATCAGAAATGTAAGATGATTTTGTACATGTGGCCTCCAGATATGATCCACAACAAGAGATGGCTAACTGGTCTCTTTTCAGTCTTACCTGGTTTAGCGTGCTTATAAACAAGACAAACTTTCCCGTTTCCATTGCATGGGTCTAATTCAAAGATAAGACTACGAGAATCAAAGTGTGGCTTCTCTGGTTTGTCTCCATTACCTGAAAACAGAAAAAATCTTCATGAAACATGTTTGGAAAACTAACTGTGACTCAGTTGTAAAGAGTCAATCTATTTGATACTTATTAATAAATCAGCTGAGGAAGAACTAAATCAAACTATTACATTTATACTCCTTGGAAAGGATTAAGTTCCTTCTGTTTAAAAAAAAAAGTGAGAAAAATTTTAATCTTCAGTAGGAAAACAAACCACACAGTCAAAATCAGATGGCTGAAAAAAGACATCAAGCTGCCCTCTGGTCCTCCTTTGTCATAAAGCAAGATCAGCTTTACAGATGTCAGTCCTGAGAGGTGTTTGTCTCGTCTTTTCTTAAAGTCATCCAGTGATGGAGATGCCACAGTCTCCAGGCAGTCAACCCAAATCCATCATTATCACTCAAAAGTTTTCCTCAAAAGTTTACCAAATCTTGTTGCAATCAAAGCCCATTACTTCTGTTCTATCTCCCACTCCTTTTTTGCCCTACTTGCTTTTTTTCTAAGGAGGACAGGGAGATCTGTTTATTCTTTTTCTCTTGACAGAAGACTTTGATGAACTTGAAGACATACATTTCTTCATACATTCCAGTGTGACATCAGTGGCCTTCTGAACAGCCACACAGTATGACTCATATTCAACTTGTGACCCACAAACACCACAGAGCATTTCTACAGGACCATTTTGGGATCACATAGCTGCGAGATCTTGTAAATATCATTTGGAATTCTAAAGCTGCTGGGGAAGAAGCGGGGCATAAGACTGTACTCTCCAGAACAATTTTCCATGAAAATCAGGATAAGAACTCTTGTGGGCATGTAACTTTTTCTCAGTGTACCTTCTAAGCGCATCAGTGGAGGTTTGAAGGCTAAATGGAAGCAGAATTTGGCCCATTTCATTACAATGGCTAGAAGATCAGGACTGCCACCAAGCTGGAATGTGCAAAAAGAAACCTTCAGCCACAGTTAGAAGCTAGGAGAGCTATAAAGATTTAGAGATAACACTGAAATCAAATAGCAGTATTTTAAGGAGTCAGCATGACACCTAGCTGTGTTCTTATATTCTTAATTCTTCCAGTCTTGTTAGACTCTAAGAGCTCTGAGAAAAAGGAGCCGGCTTTTTTTCTACATTTTATCTCCAAACTGCAGGATGCCTGGCATTTTTAGGCAGTCTGGAAACACACGTTTTCCAGTGCTGCCTCACACTTACATGTATTTACCAGAGTTACTTTTATAATTCCAAGCAGCATATCCAGCTGCCTTTTCACTACCAAGACAAAAACTGTTATCTTTTGTTCATGTAACACCATAAGCACACAAAGACTTTAGAAGCTGAATCACTGGAGGAAGCCTCGGTTAAAAATTTAAACAGGGAGAAGGCAGAACACGAGGGCTGCCAGGCGGTAGGAGGATGCAAATAATACTAGTGACTGGCAGCATTAACAAGCACCACGAGACTGACAGCATACAGATCTACCTCTCAAAGCTGCAGGGGACAAACAGGACATATAGTGGATTCAGCCCAGGAGACAAAGAGAACCCCATCTACTTGAACTGACCTTTTCTGTTGCTATATCCTATGTGCTATATCCTAACATTACCCCAACAGAGCAAAAGACGTGAGACAGAGCACATCATCCAGCCTGTTAACAGGACCATACCTTCCTCGTCTGTGTCATCTTCCAGGTCAGCGAGAGTTGGTGCATTAGGCAGAGTGTACATAGAGGAACCTCCAAGCTGACATAGCTTTGAGACACTATTAATCACCATGGAGCCCAGGGGCATTGGGGTATCTGCAATAAGACTGATCATTAATCACATCCAGTGTCAGGAAAGCGTAGGAGGTATTTCTTTTCCTCCACACATCAACTCAACCTCTTCCAAAACACAGAGTGAGAGGAGAGATGGGTATACCCAGCAGGCCTGGGCACTTAACCAAGTCAGACTCCACAGGAGGAAAAATGAGGCTTTTTCAAACACAGAAGCACACTTACAGGTGATGTGACACCATCTCAGAGCTGTGCAGGTATGAGAATTACACTGCTGGCTAAGCCTGTGCTGCAGCTATTAGTCCAGTCCTGTGAAACTGGCTATTAAAAAGTCCTGGCTAGCTCCAGCCATCTCCTCAAAACTCTTTTCCCTGCTTCTGTCTTCTTACCAGAAACCACCCCACTCATTCACAGCTTATTGGGCAGCTTATCCTCTCCTACCCCATATAACCCGCTCAGGGTGCATTCCCTTGGTTCCCACTCCAACCCAGGATTGTATATGTGTGCCAACATGTGGGTGTTCCTGAATGAATTCTTGAGGACTTGCCACTTGTCTCTCCTTCTGAGGACTAGTATTGTTACCAGACATCAAGTCAACAAGCACCCTGTTCAGCCACATACCAGTGTGAAGGGCTTCAGAAGGCACTATGGGATGCTTGCTCAAACAAGACAGCTATGTGAGCTGCCTTGGTCTCTGTTCACTTGTGTGCCCTGAAAACCAGACTCGTCAGAGGTCACAACACACTAAATCCCACTTGAAACATGATCGGACTCAGTGCAGGTGCTAGAGCCCTGATGTCAACTGTCTCTGAAATGAAATTCCACTTCCTGAGGAAAACCCTTTAATTGACACCCATCTCCAGAAGCAAGCAGCATTCACAGCCTGATTTGACAACCTCACTTGAAGGCAATGGGAGCCAGAATAATAGTTGCAGGGCTCCAGCGCAGAGTGAACGAACCACCTGATTCTTGCCAAAAAAGGATGGACAATAAAGCTAGTTCCTGTTCTCACTTCCACAACTGACTCCAGAAATAACTCCAGTGAATGGACTTTAGCTGATGGAAAGCAGAATCATGCTCTGGCAAGCACACACACTTTTTAATGAGAAAGAGGCATTATCAGAGGGTGAATCTTCCTACTGCTTTATGATAGGATAATGTGCTAGAGCTGCTTCTCTCTCCATGAACTACAGAGGCAGTCTAGGTATGAGACTGAAACTAAACACCTAAATTTGAGTGTCAACAGATGGCTGATATATTATAGAATGGTATTTATGTCAAAAAGACTTGTTTGGTTTCTAGCCAGTGTTCAGTACACACACCTTTTCTGTGGAAGTCCAGCTCAGGCAAGCAACGGGCTTTGCCCTCTTGCATCAGGAAGGGACCTCTGATGTGCAGTCATATTTTTTTCCTCATCAGGACATCTCTAAAATAATCTACGATTCCATGCAGAACTGCAGTCATTAATTGAGAGGTCAGTTTTCTGTACTCACGGATCAAGTTGCCTAGCAGAAACAAGCTACTTCATTTTTTTGCGAGCTAAGAAATAGTGCTAATTTTTCATTCAAAATGACTTGGTGCATGTGCTTTTGCTCAGGCTAATGCAGGATGCTGACAGATGTGCAGAAAGTAAGTTTGAAATTAAAGAGATTCTGCAAAAGGAAGACTGGCTGCAATGAAATGAGGGTATCGGTGTACAGGAATATGTGGACTCACCACCAGTCTTCACACTCCAGGTCATCTGGAAGCCATCGGTCATCAGATAGAAGTTCTTTAAATCTTCTGGCAATATGCAGGAGTTTTTCTGCAAATCACAATCAAAGTGTTATGGGAAAATGCAGAACTTCCCTCAAGCCCAAAGAACAACTGAATATTGGTACAGAAATATTTGCCATCAAATGTTTTGCTCAACTCCAAGATGACTCAAATCAGTTCAAATATCTCATCCTAAAATCTTGAGAGAAAAACCATGTATTTCTTGGGTCTGTGCTACTGCATTAACAAAGATGACTTAGGAAAATTTCAGTGAGCAGTCAGTCATCACAAGATTATGCCAGGTTTGTTCCCCAACTGAGATGACATATCATCCTTTGACACTAAATGCCACTCTACGATCACATATATAAGAACAATTGACTTTTTTCATATATACGGCTTACAAGAGTAGAGTTTTGCTTTAAGTGAAATCAGACTAAAGCATGTATAGTATTAGCACAAGGACTCTCTTCTGACGGATTTCAGTTCCAAGTAGGTGAGAGAAGCATAGACTCAATAGTTGCACATAATCAACCAGGTTTGACATTTCACTTAACAGTATGTGTGCAAACACACATTGAGTCAGTGTCACAAACCTGCTGGTCTGGCTTCATCCCACCAAACTTCAGTGCTTGGCTGGGGCTTCTAAGCCTGCTTCCTTCTAAGTCAACACTGAAAGAAGCAACTCCAGTGAGCTGGTGAGAGCGCTTCTAAGAATCAGGACCCTTCTCCTTACCTATCTTGGTTGTGGAGGGAGTCTTTCTTAACTTTCTCTTCAGCTAAGCAACAAATATGAGGAAGGAAGATAAAGGCTTAATCCTCAGAATAACAGGAAGCCCAAAGAGCTGTAGGCAATTGCAGGCACTGCTCCTGGTGGCAGGACTGGCTGCAGACCAGTGACCCTCCATTGCTGTTGATGTGTCAAGAACACAAAATGAAATGTTGTTCTGTTCGTAATTGTTTTAGAGAAAAAAACAGATTGAGAAAGATTGAAGTGAGTTTGCATTTAAAATATTGTCAAACTCAAGACTTCAAAAGAATCAGACCCCAAAACTCAGGACAGTCTGTCGCGATGCAGGTTGCACAATCTCTGTGTTGACTTGTCCAAGGGCTGCATTGCCCTTCTTGCGAAAAAGTTCTCCTAATTGCAGTCAGAACCTCCAAGCTGCTACTTGTGGTTATACTTCCTTTTCAGTCCCATGTACTTTAAAATCTGTTCAGGAACAGAGACACAAATGAGCCTCTTGAGGGTCAAGCTTTGACATTAAGCCAGGAGAACAGACAACTTCTTTAAAATATTGATCTGTGACCTGTTTATAATCACAGGACTCCAGAAGCTACATTTTACAGGGAAAATTGACAAATAATGTGAGATTTGCAACGCAGCATGTCTGATAATTCAAGTATTTTGCGACAGGATTTTCAACCTTTTCTAAAAAATGTGTATTTCTTTCATCCAGCCAGTCTTAAAGACATGCTGTTGGACATGGCCTGCTCTTTGTGCAGCGAGGTTGACACTCAAAGCGAGAAAAGATAGAATTACAAAGTTTAAGAACATGTGTAGGTCAGTAGTGCTGTCCCTCATATAGGCTTACCCTGCCACAGATCAAGATGTTATTCAGGTAGGTATTCACACCCTGGCCTCAGAGGTCTGGGTGGGTTTTGGAGCAGTTACAGAATTGCTTTGGAGAAAGCAGAGGGGTCAGATGTTAATAACTTTCCAATACTGTGCCTCTGCTGGGACTACCTCCCTACAGCTACTAGAAAATGTAACATTCAAAGTCTCATAAAGGAAGAATATTCTGGTAACCAGTAGCTAAGGAAAAGAAGCATGCACATGCAGTTCACGTGGCTCTGCTTCACTTGGCACACAAGCTTGTAACATCTCAAGAGACACTGATTAGATTCTTCCCAAGACTATAACTTGTGCATATCCAGTCATCTGCCCTGATGTTGGCTCAATGCATCTATCCAGCAGGAGTTACCTGCCAGCTGTGTATCCAGCTGCAGTGCGGGCCTCTGATCACCAGTGACTGGCATGAGCAAGGGAAGGCACTGGCCTCCTCCTGTTCACATCCCTTTCCTCCCCTAGGACCAGGGCAGACCTTCTGCCTGTTAAAGCTTTAATCACAGTCGCTTTCCTTGAGTTGTTACAGTCCCTGTCCCCTAAACTGTGGTGTACATGCCGTGCAGGACCGTCTAATCCACACACAACCTTCACTCCTGTGTGTTACCTTACTTTCTAAGCATATCCATTTATGCCAACAGACGGCTGCTGCTGAGTCCCACACACTAATGGCTTTGCAGCTTGCAATAGGGCAGGTCACTTGACTTGCCCCAGCGGCAGCCTGGTCACTAGCACAGTACTTTCCTAACCCAGGTAGGGAAAATCTTCAGTAGCAACTAAAGCAGAGAATCTGATAAAATAGAAATGTTGTTTTGAGAAGAATTTATCATTCTTTGATAAGAGCCTGCTGACGGCTGAGTCCCTGGTGTCAAGTTTCAGAAGATTACTAAACCACGTGGACATATCTGAAGTTCTTAAAATGCCTGTAACAAACACACCTTCTTCTGTGGGTTCTTCTCAGTCCTAAATATTTGTAATTTCATGCTGTGCTTTCACCACTTCCAATTTCAAGCTGTAGCTGTAAGCACAGTGACTAGAGTCAAATCTATGAAGAAGGAAAATATGACAGACCTGCTACAAAGCCTCAGAAGAGTCCAAATGTTTACACAGCACTTTCAATCCATTTCAAACCCTTCAGTTTTAACTAATCCACCCCAACAGTAAAAATACACATGCGAACAGCTCGCCCTACTTCAGTGGGTGTTCTCCTCTAAGCAGGAGAACCAGATCCATTGGGATGACAAAATCTAACACTTG
This sequence comes from Steatornis caripensis, assembly GCA_013398225.1. Classification (NCBI taxonomy): domain Eukaryota; kingdom Metazoa; phylum Chordata; class Aves; order Caprimulgiformes; family Steatornithidae; genus Steatornis; species Steatornis caripensis. The sequence continues at coordinate 248,466 of VZSC01017079.1, forward strand.
AAAACTTCTACCATAGTACCCAGTTACATACTACTACAGACTGGGCACAGCCCAATTTAACAAACATAGCTGGTTAAGACAAGGAAAAAAACCCACATCTGGATAGGCCTTCTGCTCTGAATCCTCCTTTTCTGGATGCGAAGATTAACATGTGCATGTTTCTCCAAATGGCTGCCCACCCCACTTTTATTCTCCTAATCTCATCCCTTTGCATGACTTTCCAAATGATGGTGCAAAATACATGGCTGGAAAAGGCCATCCCAGAGCAGATCTGGGGTCTATAGGAAAAGACTTCTATATAGAAAACATCACCAATACCCACCTCTCCCATCTGACAGGCAGGACTGATTGATCTGTCATATTATGCTCAGCCACATGACCATACGATGTCAAAACAGCGGTCTTCTGACAGCAGAGTCAGAGAAACAAGCCACTACACTATGTATTAAAAATGGCTTCTCAAGCTCTGTACTCCTCCCGCTCAACTAGTAGTTTCCAGAGTTATGATCTCCAGCCCCATAAAATACAATATTCCTAGTAACATGCCAGAAGTGGCTTAACCACAGCCCCGGCAAGCAGCTGTTTTCACTCCAGTCATCTGGTTACACTCATCACCTCATAAAACTAAATGTCCCAAGTGCCCAATATGATGTGTGAGGTCTATTTCTTTTGTTTATTAGCCATAATATTCCCATATAGTCTCCCATGAAAGCATAGCCCATGGAGGATAGAGAAAAATATTAGAACCAGGGCAGTTTTTGCTGCCAAGACCTGATCAGCGCTGGATCCAGAGCTAAAACACTGACATATGGCAATTCACTTAAAGCACTGTTGCAACAACGCCTCCTAAGCAAATATCCTAAAGAAGTGGACAGCAATCAAAACATACTGCTCTAGAGAGACTTCTCTAGAGAACTGAATGAGTTTTATCCAACTTTTGGGGAGAGAAGGAAGGGATTTATGTCACTTTTCAGGGCTTCCAAGTAGCAGAGCACATCAGCAGACACCTTTCTCTCTCCCTAAAGGTCACACAGTTTCACAACTGGTCTGCCCTAGGTGCCGGTGAATGCAGGATACGTTAATTTATGTAGCATACTGAGACATTCTTGTTCCACCTTTTACGAATCTGATCTGGGGGGCTCCCAGGAGATCACCTTGCTTAGATTTTCTGCCCTGAAATGCACAGGGCTGGGCTAGACCTGTCTCACACGCCAGAGAACAGGATTTGGCAATTCTCTTGAGGATGGTGTTCTGTAGCAAATTTTTTTAATTAGCATATTATAAGGCACCACAGGAGGAAAACACTGTATCAGAGACACTATTCACCTCCCAAATCTCTCCAGCCTCTCCCCTGTTATGCAGCTTGAAGAAATATACCTTTCCTCATGCACTGGTTCTGCTGGATCCACTTCCCGCCTGTCCCATAGACAGGGCCACAAGGCAGGTTCAAGACAGGCAGATCCTGTGCTCACGGGGATCAGGGACAGCGAGCTCACCTGATGCTGAAGGAGGACAGTACAAGGAGGATGGCAGGAAGGATCCTTGCGGATGCACACGCCTGCATGCATACTTTTGAGTCAAAAAGATATGGCAGAAGCCATGACGAATACTCCTAGAATAGCCAGGAACCACCACCACAATTCTCACTCAAGATTTATATGCAGAGAGAGTGAGTTTCTAAGTTGTGTGGCAGCCTAAGACAGTCCACAACAGGAAAGCACCAAACCGCTTGAGGGCTTTTTAATGGTTTTATTACAGAAAAATAAATCTTTGTAGACAAATTCTGTAAGGAGAAAAAACAAATTTCTCATGTAGAGTTCTAGAATATCAATCCTACAGCAGCATGATGGGCAGTGATCACTTACAGCCAGCCAGGGGCAGTTCAGACACTGCTAGCAAGCCAACTAGAAGAACAGGGAAAACTACCTCCTTCACTTTGCTTGGCAAAGATGCTGAGCTCTGGGACCTCCAACTCCTCCTAACAGAATGCAATGTTTTATTTTTTGAAAACCAAACAATAATGTGAGCAACTCATTTCTCTTTCAGTTGAGGCAAAACCAAAACATCGTTCAGACGTTTGTCACTGCAGAAACCAGAGTGCCTCCTAGCAGTAATTTAGTATAACACCTACTTTAAAAAACTGCATGTGGACGGGAGCAGGGCAGTTGCCAGCCTTATTTTAGGAATGGGAACAGACAGATAGGACAATATACAGTTATTAGCACTGGTGTTCCAGTGATCTGGTAGCTCTGTCTCTACTCTCCCTTCTATTGCTTGTCTCACTTTCTTAGGGAAAAGATAACATCTTGGTAGGCCTAAATATCAGGAAAGGTGAAAAAATTACCTGTTTTTATTAAAATATTTTGAAATGCTTGAAAGTTTTGGGGATGCACATAAATCACAGACCTTAAGTATTTTTACTAGCATGCTGATTTTCAATAATATTCAAGATTGATTTCAGATTTGGTTTCCCAAAGTGCAAGACTTAGCAGCTCTTTTTGCCTGTCTGCCTCTACAGAAAGCCTTGGAAAAGTCTATTCTGTTCTACTGTCTTACTGCACTGTATCCTGTCATGAAGCTCACCTTTCCCTGCAGAGTCTCACGGCTGCTGATGGGCATTTAACAAGCTGACCTAAACTTCCACTGTTGTATCCAGCTAAATATTAGCACAAACTGAGCACAGTCCAATTTAACAAACATAGCTGATTGAGATGAGAAGGGAAAAAAAGCATATTGCCAGCATTATTAGAATATAAGTTTAATCTTTCAAAATTAAAAAAGGTTGATTTTAATTTAAGAGTTTCTGAACACCACAGATTTTCTTTCAGCAAAAATATCTTCCTTTTGCAAAACCAAAAAGGGACTGGAAAAATTGCTTCTAGAAAAGTGTAAAAAAAAATTCTTAAGAATACAGCTCTGATTTGGTGAGAGTTTTGGTGTTTTTTTTTTTCCCAGGGTGAATTTTGGGACTAGTTTGACCAGTTTTCCCTACATCGCACAAAAATCCCTGCAAATACTTTCCTAACCAAACACGTAGAGGGGAGTTAAAAATAAGGACTGTGACAAGACCTTGTTAAAAATCTCAACTATGGAGAAATGATTACATGCATAAGTGTTGCCACCTACTGGCTACAAAAAAGCACGGCGACAAAAGCGAACACAGTACACATAAACTTGTATTGAAAAATTCAAGCAGAATGAGTTTGAAGAAAAGCCAGGTACAAGCTCATCCTGGAAGGGTCTTGTGAGGTGCCCAGTGCTTTGCACTTAATCATCACTGCAGGACACGCTGTAATTGCATGGACTGTGTTAGGTAAGTATCAGACTTCATCCCCAAAGTTCAAGGAAAAAAAAAAGTCACCGTTTCACTTGAGAGACAGACTTCAGGTTTTGTCAGCGCAACCAGAAACAAAAGCAAGGAAATAGATAGCGAAGTCCTTCACCATTAGCAGTCCAGCTCAACTGTATCTTCTTAAATTTCACCGTTTACTTCTACAATTAATTTAGATTACAATTAACTGGGGTGGGGCACAGGGAAACCTGAAGTTCTGTTTTGACATCTTTGGAGTGAAGTGCTTTGGCTACAGCATTTCAAAGTTTGGCTTTACAAGAATAGCTCAATTTTGAAACAATCGCAATTTAGTTCAGAGGAGTAGCAGCACCTAAAACCGACAGCAATATCATGTGAGGAGGAGCACCCCTCTCCTCTCAACAGAAGAATAAGCAAATGTCCCTCTGCTGCTCCCAGACCTGAGCCGGCTCACAGTCAGGGTGCCTCAGAGTTTCCAGCCCAGTTAATCCAACACCTGAACAACAGCTACAGGACATCAGGCATCAGTTCACATGAACCTGAAAAACCAGACATTTCTGCCTGACCACAGTGGCTGGCTACTGTACAAGTTTCAGTAAATAACACAGGTTTACATCACATTCATTCTGACTCAGATTTATAAATTCTTGATAACTATCACTAATTGGGATAGGGCGTTACCAAAACTAGTGCAAGAGTATCCGCTATTGTTTAGGAAAAACTGCAAATAGAAAGGTGTCATGAAAGGAGAAGTTATTTTACATAGTGGTAACAAATGCAGCCTCTGGGAGTGTGTGTGTTTGGGCACAGCCAGGGCTGGAGCAGAGAGAGGATGATTCACTCAACTTGATCCTCTGCCATGCCCCTTTCCAAAGGCCACTCAGCTTCCACCGGCCCTTCCCTATCCATGAGCAATACCCAGAAAGCAGTTATCCCCCCATGGTCATAGAATCATAGAACGGTTTGGGTTGGAAGCGACCTTGAATACCATCTCATTCCAACCGCCTGCCATGGGCAGGGACACCTTCCACCAGACCAGGTTGCTCAAAGCCCCATCCAACCTGGCCTTGAACACTTGCAGGGAGGGGGCATCCACAGCTTCTCTGGGCATCCCCTTCCAGTGTCTCACCACACTCATCATGAGTCACGATAAGACACTCCTAGTGTCTGATCTAAATCTACCCCTCTTTCAGTTTAAAACCATTACCCTTTGTGCTATCACTACATGCATTTCTATAAAATCCCTCTCCAGCTCTCTTGTAGGCCCCTCCAGGTACTGGAAGGCTGCTATAAGGTCTCCCCAGAGCCTTCTCTTCTCCAGGCTGAACAACCCCAGCTCTCTCAGCCTGTCTTCATAGGAGAGGTGCTCCAGCCCCCGATCATCTTTGTGGCCCTCTGGACTCGCTCCAACAGGTCCATGTCCTTCTTTTGTTGGGGACCCCAGAGCTGAACACAGTACTGCAGGTGAGGTCTCATGAGAACAGAGTAGAGAGGGAGAATCACCTCCCTTGACCTGCTGGCCACGCTTCTTCAGATACGGCCCAGGATAGAGTTGGCCTTCTGGGCTGTGAGCGTATACTGCCAGCTCATGTTCAGCTTCTCATCAGCCAACACCAACAATCATGGGATTGATAAACACAGGTATATTCAAAAAGGGGACCAAAAATGCTGCCTCTGCCTACCAGAGTCACACGACAGACTTCAGGAGCCCTCTGGTCACACACTCTAATGCGGAGCTAACACTAGCTATCTGGTCACATAGCTAATGTGGAGTCAAGGTAGCACATGTCCTTCATAGTCTTCTAGAACAGGCAACGGGACATGCTTTGGCCAAAAGATTGGGTTATTTAGCCAAAGAGGTGGTGGAAGGATGGGCTATGAGAAATGGAAGTGAACAGCTGAGACTGATAAGAGAAATAGATAACTGGAATGAAGTAGGTGGCCCAGTGGTATTTTCCAGCTTGAGGCCTTTACCTTTAATTGCCATAAATAATAAAGAGCTTCTGCATTTTATCTTAAAGGGAGCTGGAAAATGGTTTCAGACCTGAGTCAGAACAACGTTTGCTCTCCAGTGAGTCACCACTGTTGCTGCCTACTACAGTTATGTAATTTCTTCTTAGAGTTGTCGTTCTGAATGTACCCATGCCGATGAAGTTTCTCTAACAGATCAGGTGCATGTGATAGCCTAAACCACAGAATAATACCTGATTAAAAAAAAAAATCTGTTTCGCTTCCACAATGCATCAAACTTGGTAGCAGGCTGTCTCACAAAAAAACGTGAGGTAGCCATTGCATTTGACATTCTCCATGGGCTGCTGCACATTCAGACTGACCTCACTGCAGCATTATCATGAAATTACTCACTTGCTCCCATGAAATAATTGTGTGGCGTTCAGCTGGCTCCTTTTCCACAAGCGTCACCTCAGCAACTCCTGGAGAAGTCTCTAAAAGGAAAAGAGGACTATGTTTGCAGCTGGCACGGGTGACACAAGTACTGTGAACCAGACAACTTTGCAAGTTAATGTAACTGACAGCTGGGGAAAAGGTATTAGTGACTGCAAGCATTGTGCTGGTGACTGGTTTCTTTTTTGTGTGTCACTGTACTCAGCATGTCTTGGCATGAGGATGCCTAGTGCTGCACATGATGCCATCCTTTGATAGTTTTTATAGACACACACACACATTTTGTATTCGAGGTGTGCTTTTTTGCAGAGGATTCATGGAAAAATCAACCATGGGTTCCTGGGCAAACCCTAAGAGAGAGACAAATCTTCACTCATAGGCATGCCCTATGATTTCACCTGGGTAGGATATTCTCAGCTTTACACGAGATTTTGTGCAGTGTTGCTGTGAATTGCAAACCATTGTAATCCACAAAGACTTTGGCGCTGGATTCAGTGTGTTCGAACGGACGCAGAATTTGATCCTGCCAGAGGGACCTGCATGAGCAAACGCCAGTTCTCTGGAATCCCAGCTGGACACATGCAAATTTATTATGAGCACTGAGCTCATTTACAAAAATCAACTGAGTATTTCATGGGAAAGAATGCTACATAAATGCAAGATACTAATCTACGTGGTGCTATCCTTGCAGTGTGATGACAGAACAGTCTCCCTTGCACTTACAATTTTACAATGTTTTACTTCATCTACAGCCAACTGAAACAGTTCCCACTCACTTCTTTTGCTTTGGGTCAGGTCCAGAAAGACTACTCACACATTGTTGTGGGAACTGCAAGCCCTGCACACAGGGCCGTGGAGTAGAAGTGATCACTATGCAGGGCTTTCAAGACTGGTTCTGCTGTGGAGGTATTGGCTCCCAAAGCAGTCATACATATGGTAATTGCTTTCTGGTAAAACGTACACAGTGCATGAGACAGGAAAGGCAGGCACTAGTGAGCTTTGGTTTGTTTTTTACCTCCAGCACTGCACTTTCAATTTTAGCAGTGGCATTGCCCTTGTCTGTTCCGCTGGTGGAAGAGCAGCACTCAGTTTCAGGAAGTCTAAACTTCACTTTAATTGGAAGTATTGACTGTTACGTTGTCAGGTAATTTAAAAAACAAACCAAAGCACCAGAAAACCCAAGTTAAAGACAGAAAAAAGAAAAAGAAATGAAATCATAGTAGGTCACCTAGGTAACCTTTCTGGCCAACACGTGGCCCCAACATACAGAAGACACTGATGTTTTGCCAAGTTTCACTTCAAATAGGTGGATGCAAGGCAGCGGGATCTGTCTCTCACTCAAATACAAGCTGCCCATATATGTATTTTGCTTCTGAAGAAGTGTGTGGAATCAGTGATCTAACCAGTCTTCTCCATCTAAGCTATGCAAGCCTTATGACAAGTTAAGAGATTATAATGACAGAGTAATTGTTACTTCTGTGATCAAAGAAAACAGCAGGGATGTTTAATTCATTATGCACAACGGCTCAGCTGGGATGATGGAAGATTAAATATTGTATCAGTCAAAGATGATATTTAGGAACGAGAGAACTGCAACTTCTAAAGAGGTCTGAACCAAATCCAAGATCAAAAGAAAGAGAAATTCCATCTTAAAAGCCTGATTGTTATATTAAAAATATCCTGTGAGTAACTGAAGACCAAGTTTAATAGACGTAAGTAGGTATGGACAAGAGCCCCACTAAACATTAATGAGGAAAACAAGTCATCTGCCATGGGCTGCTTTTTCTTCCAGATGGAAGAAATAAACAAGCCGCCTAGGTTAGACAAAAGATATAGGATAAAGCTTAACTAGTTCAGGAGACTCCTCCCTATTAACTATTCCCAATCAAGATGACAGTAAACTCTGTCCTATTTTTAGGACATTTCATCTGGAAGCTTCCAAAAAATACTTTGCAGTATTAATCACAAAGAGTCGATGTAATGGTCTGACACAAAGCTGAAGCAGGGAATCACAGCATTATCACTCCTTATGGTACTGCTAATACCGCCTATAAGATGGATAAACTCTCAGCATCTTTTAAAAATGTCTGAACAGTTACATTCTTATCTAATAAAGACTGTAAACAGTGAAGTATGGTCCAGCTCTAGAACAGCCTAGAACAGTTAACACCTCCCAGATTTAGTTGTAAGCAATGAACCTTTCTGGAATTTGCTCTTAGTCATAGATCTTCAGCAACATGAATCATAGTGGCAATGGGAAAGATGCCTCTCTTTTTCCTCTCAAATTATAACCTCCACAAAGCTTGTGAGAAATCTCCTACCTTGTAGCGACTTCCACAGAGACTACAAGTTCAAAAAAAAAACCAAACAAACCAAAAACTACACCCCCCACCTCGCATATACAGAATTTGTTTAAAGGAGGATTTTTGAAATGGTGCCATGAACATTTCTTCACAAAGGTACTGGAAAATCAGGCCTCAAGTTCTCATTTAACATACGTGCCAAATTTGCTTGCTTAAAAGGAATATATTGAGATTCATTACATGACCATTTCTATCTCCTGAAAAAAATGCTTCACAAACTCAACAGAGTTAAAAGCCTATTACTGCTTTTATTTATGGCACACAGAAAAATATCTACTGGCTTCATGAGACTGCCCAAAAGAAGATTTAAACTATGATAGTTTCTAGTGCTGTGAACTACCCAGTAAGCCATCTTCTGAACGAGATAGATAGCCTTTGTTACATGAAAGAAACAATTACTGAACAGATTGGTAATGTTTCCTAATTAGCTCAGCAATTCTGATTAATATGGTGCACAATTTACATGCTTTGGACTACTTCACTGTGCAAAATTCCCAGGAGCGGGGAGACAGAGGAAAGAACCAGAGTAAAACATGACAGCAATGGACTGAGGTGCACTTTGCTACATTGCATAACGCAAGTAATTAGAGATACAGAGAAAACCCAAGCACAAACCAGGAAACACCTTCCACGTGAAAAGGATGCTACAGGACTTTCAGAGCCAAACCTGCACTGCCACGTCTTGCTGGTGTAAATAACACATCTACCCAAAACAGTTTCTATGGTAACATTATTTTTGGAGATAGTTAACGTCATGCATATCTCATACATCTGAGCCTGGGTAGTGAAAATGTGGGCAGGGCTAGTAATTTTTTATGAAGAGCTACTACAAAGAAGCATTTGCCATGATGGTTGATCATCAGTAGTTTCACCTTTTTAATGCTGTCACAGAGTAGAACGATAGTGTTATCCTAACCTCACAGCTGGAAAACAAAACAAAACAAAAAACCCAAAAAGCTCCAAGAAGTCTAATAATACGTCAGTAAGAGAACGCTGAACAGAGACTGAGGATGAAATCATGTCCTCACTGAAGCCCATAGCAAGAATTTTGTTCTGATCTTTTAATCTCCTCTGTCTGATCAGCTATGTGAAAACATGTGCAATTAGCGATACACTTAGGTTACCAGATGAAACTCACCGTCTGCAACACGGAGGCTGGGTGAAGTAATTTGTAACATTGTGGTACACAAGGCTTGGGATAGATGTATTGCTTTCTGGCCATACAAGCTGTCAAAAGATTAAAGGTCTGATGCTAAAACCCTTTACACACGCAAATACTTTCACCAATTCTTGTGATTCTACTGCCATGAGTAAAGTTTTGTCTGATAAGCCTTACTTTTAGATGTTGAATGCCTTGCACTCCTGCTGAACTTCAAAAGGAACTGCAGGGATGCAGGAAGGCTCAAGATCTGAGCAAAAACCAGAGCTGCCAAGCAGGGCACGTTGTGGAAAAAGTCCCAGGGCATAGGAACAAGCTGCAGGCTAACTATTTATGAGGAGCTGGTCCCGAGTAGATTCACAGAATAGTCTTCTGCCAGAACACTGCACCATGCTGAACTCCTTCCATTGGGCAAGCTACGTGCTAACCCTACGTTACAGCAGAAGCTTAAAATCATGCATGCTTTTGAATAAAACACCATTTTCTCTTTGATTTTTTTTGAAACCGCAGGCTTCTCCTAAGCCGAGAGTCAGGATTTCTACCGTTGATTCAAACGTTAGAAGCAGGGTGTTTCTCTGCGTGTGTGCATAGCAGCAACACAGCTTCGTGATTCCAGAGGAGGGACTGTGACAAAACGCACAGACACCGTGTGGCATGGGTTCAACCGGCCTCACCGCGGTTCCCAACGCTGCAGACGCCCGGGCCTCGCACCAGGGACTGCCCCGCGGGTCTGGGCCGCGGGGCGGCTGCGGGGCCGCCACGGGCACCCACGGCCGGGCCCTGCCCAGCCACAGCCGGCCCCGCCGCTGCTGCAGGCGCCTCGGGGCGGGGAGCCCTGGGGCCCCCACGCCGAGCGCTGAGGCGTTTCCGTGCCAAGAGAGGGGCCGCCCGCTGCCCCCGGCCTACCCCCGGGCCGAGGGGCTCTCCCCCAGCGCCACTCACCCAGGATCCGCGTGACCCCCAGGGTGAGTTTGTCCAGGTGGGGCTTGATGCTGGTGCAGAGCTTCTCCTCCATCCTCCGCAGGCCCCCGCCCGGCTCCGCTCGCCGCCAGCGCCCCGGCACGCAGGCGAGACCGAGGGGGACGTGCGTGGCGGGGCATAGCCCCTTTTGTCCTCCCTCCCGCCCTGTAGCCGCGGCTGCGCCGCGAGGTGCGCTGGGAGTAGTAGTTCTGTTGGCCGCTACCTCAGTCAGCCTCTGGGGGGCGGGAAGCCTGAGGCGGCCTGACGGGAGTGGTAGTTCGGCGGCGGCGCGATCCGCCCACCAGCCGGTGCTCAAAAGACTACGACTCCCAGCATGCCCCTCTGGCCCTCGGGCCGGCACAGCCCGGCGGCCCCCGGCAGTGGCAGCGCGGCGGCGACGCGGGCAGCCAATGGGCGGCGAGCGGCGGGGGGGCAGCGGGGGGCACTCTGGGAGTGGCGGTTGTTTCAAGATGGCGGAGGTGGCCGCCGGGCCCGGCGGAGGTGTTTGCTGAAGTTGGGACGGTATCCTGCCGGAGGGCGGGGGCAGCTCGGGGGCTGTGCTGCGGCGGGGAATCTGGGCGGGCGGCCTCTCGGCGGAGGGGAGCGGCGCGGGAGTGTGCTGGCCGGGGAGGCGGGGGCTCGGTCCGTCAGGGCAGGCCACGGGGTTCTGGTGCAGAGGCGGCTGGCGCCGACGCGGGAGCTGAGGGGCGGGTGGGGGTTTGTGGCCGTGGTGCAGGGGCCTGGGGGCTCCGCTCACGGGTTGGGGGAGCCCGGCCTGGGGGGAGAGGGTGGGCGCTTGCCTGTGCGCAGGGGGTGCAGGGTTGCGTGGGCTTCAAAAGCAAAGGCGTCCTGCGAGAGGAGGGAGGGCTGGGTGTCCACCTTNCTCCGCTCACGGGTTGGGGGAGCCCGGCCTGGGGGGAGAGGGTGGGCGCTTGCCTGTGCGCAGGGGGTGCAGGGTTGCGTGGGCTTCAAAAGCAAAGGCGTCCTGCGAGAGGAGGGAGGGCTGGGTGTCCACCTTCTGCGTGACTTAGCGGTGAAGTTCTGGGGGAG